>CM045552.1:24956475-25498750 GCA_024721245.1 Mitragyna speciosa | reverse complement strand
AATTGACTCTGGTCGTGTCAATAGTCTCCATGCTTGCTTACCCAACAAGGCCATATTGAAAGCTTTCATATTTCAAAAACCCATCCCTTCTGTTGATTTTGCCTTGCATAAGTTATTTCAACTATCCCAGTGGATTGTTCCATCATTTGTCATATTGCCCCACCAATATCTTGAATATATTGATTCAATTTTCTTGAGGAGTTGGTTTGGGAATTTAAAGCAAGACATTGCATATGATGGGATAGCTTGGATGATTACTTTCACTAGCACCTCTTTACCAGCATGGGAGAGGAATTGCTCTTTCCATCCATTAACTCTTGTGTTAATTCTGTCAAGGACGGAAGAAAACATAAGTGCTTTTGACTTGCCAACCACTGAAGGTAATCCCAAATACTTTCCATGTGACGTCTCAACCGGCATATTTAGGATTGCAACAATATTAGATTGGATATCTGTAGAAGTATTTTTGCTAAAAACAACGCAGACTTATCTATATTGATCCTTTGGCCCATGACCCTTTCATAAAGCTGGATAACTTCCAAGAAATTCAATGCCTCCTCCATTGTAGCCTTGCCAAAGAGTAGAGTGTCATCTGCAAAAAAGAGATGAGATATAGGGCATGTGAACTCACTGCTATCCTTTTTAGTTTTCCATAACGGTGGGTGTACTGTAGTATGGTAGACAAAACTTTTGCACATAGGATAAAAATGTAAGAGGATACCACGGCTTGGGGACAAGTTACCAAATTCTACGCATATAAATCAAATCAATGTATCTTTGATGAAAACCTAATTTTTGCATTAGTTTAACCACAAAAGTCCATTCCACCTTATCATATGCCTTACTCATATCCAACTTGACAGACATCATCCCTTCTCTTTCCTCAGTTTTTGTTTTCAGATAATGATGGATTTCAGACAGACATTATTAGTAATTACTCTTCTCGGAACAAAAGCAATTGGGAGTCTGAAATAATTGCAAGAGGATAGGACATAATCTATTAGCAAGGACCTTTGATGCTAGCTTATAGACCACATTACAAAGACTTATTGGACAGAATTGGGAAATAGACTATGGGGACTGACATTTAGGAATTAAAACAACATGAGTGCAATTAAGAGAGCTTGAAAAAGAACCAGAATTTAAAAAGAGCAAGACAGTTTTAGTGACACTATCACCTACAATGTGCCAAAATTTTTGATAGAAAGTTGGGCTCATACCATTAGGACCAGGGGATTTAAGAGGGTATATTTGTGAAAGAGCTTTTGTTACCTCAAAAGCTATGTAGGGAAAGGTCAAGCGATTATTCATCTCAGTTGTGACTTCTTTTGTATATGGTCAAGGACTAAACTAATACTATCTTTCAAGGGATTGGATGAGGTAAACAACTCACTGAAATATGAGGTAATAATTTCTTCAATCTCTTGATTCCTTTCGCACCATTTTCCGTCATTATCTCTCAATCCTAATATTGTATTGTTTCTCCTTCAGCTCGATGCTTTTTCGTGAAAGAACTTGTATTTCTATCCCCCCCCCAAAGCCATCGTGCCTTGGTACATCTTCCTTGTCCAGTAACTCTTCCAATTTCTTTTCAATTTCATTTATGCGTGTATGTCGAAAAACTGACTGCTCACTTTTGTGCATCTCCTTTAATTGGTTTCTCATTTTGGCTACCTTCGAATTTGGACTTACTCCATTTTAGAAGGCCCACTTTGCAAGATTGTAGCTGGTCGAAAAGTTGGGAATTATTGGTCGGTATCTGGTTCTATTGATTCCTTATGATTTGTTCGCACTCTTCGGGCTTAAGCAACATTGCTTTAAACCTGAATTTCTTTGTTTTGTTATTCAAGTTGCCAATTCCTATTGGTTTGTGGAGTAGCAAATACAAGGCCTTATGATCCAATTTATGAGAAAAGATGTTGTGCACTCTGGCATTCGAAAATCTGTTCTTCCATTCCACATTAGCATAGGCTCTATCAAGTCTAGCTCTCCCAATCCTTGCATCAAATTTGGATGTATGCCATGTAAAAGGAAAGCCTTCAAAGCCAATATCGAAGAGACCACAGTTCCAAAGCGCGTCCTAAAAGAGGTCCATTTGCCACTGTACTCTGTCTGCTAGACCTTGACATTAAAATCAAACCAGAACCTGATTGAAGTCACCAAAGCAAAGCCATGGAACATTCTGCATGTTGTTTAGGCTCTTAAGAATATCCCAGGAGTGTTTTCTCAATGTTGTATTTGGTTTGCTGTAAAAACCAGTGAGACCATTTTTCTTGAGAGTTTGTGTCACGCCCCGTGTCCCAGGACGTGGCACCGCCGTGCCTAGACTACGCTAAGGCACAAGGCTCAAAAAATCCAAACATCTAAACAAATATCCCAAATAACATATGAAGATAAACATCGATCCCAATTATCCAAATTAAAGATAACATTAATCTCAAATATTACAAATCTCAAAATAATAACTTTCAACTTCCAAGATTCTAACATTCCAGAGTTCTAAGAATCTATCTTAACTTAACATGCCATAGCTAAACAAAATGACTATATTACTACTACTAGCCTTACTCCACATCTTCTAAGGCAATGGCTCCAATAGCTATTCTAAATCCTTGAATCCAAAACCATCCTGCTCTGCGTATAAAAACAAATGGGGTGAGTGAAAACTCACCCAGTAAGTAGTACAAGTATCACTTTATTGGCTTGAGTATATTACATTTACATATACATGCTATCATTCAAATAATCATCACTTTAATTATAATTCGTTTAAATAAATGTGGTCCACATAACATTTCATATAGATACTAAAGAAAGAGCTCAAGTAATAAAGCACATTGACCCTGGATATCCAGTTGTTAACTACAACCCGGTTAACACGGTTCAAAACAATAAGCTAACACTCCCCGATTAGCGCGGTCAAATATCAAACATCAAACATCAATTTAAGGAACTAGTCCCGTCAATAATTACTCTACACTAGAGCTCGATCACAAATCATTCATTCATTCACATTTGACCACATTTTCATATCAATGGAAATCATTAACATATACATACTCATGCCACTTTACATATGCAAAATAGTTTACAAAACCTCATTAGAACAAATACATTTTGAAAAGGATAAAGGATACAGGTACCACTTACCTCGGTCCAAGCTAATCAATTAATCCAAGATACTATCACCGTCTTTACCTAAAACACATAATCAAACACTTAATTACACAATAATTCTATGAAGAAACCACAATTGAAGTTTAACTCTAAATCTAGGACACAAAGCAAAATGAAACGGTGAGGAAAGGCCGATCCGCGAGCAGGACAACCGATCCGTGCTCGCGGATCAAAAGAGGTCACCCGCAGCTTGCCTGCAAACGCTCAACCGCAGGTAAAGGACTTGGAGCCGTGGCCGAAGCTCGCCTACCGCGACCCGCAACTCACCTGTCCGCGCTACAGATAGAAAGCCGCTCCTTCCGGCCGCGGTTTCCACCCGCGACGCGGCTAGGTACCCGAAAATTGTGACGCCCCAAAAATTCATGCAAAAATCCTTTAATTTGTGCTATGTTCATTAGTAAAAAAAAAAATGTGAGAAAAGAAAAAAAAAGGGGCAAATCAAAGTGTATTTAATAAGGGAATTTCTTTTATTTAGAGTTTAGTGCTAATCTTTGATTTATTAGTTGAAAGATTTCTTAAGTTAATTAGTTTAACTAAAGGAGATTCTTCCATGATTAAGTGGTACACCTAAGTACCAACTTTGGATTAATTTTATTGGACCATTAGTTTATAATAGTGTGTAATTTTGACTAACTAACTTTATCATTTTCAACACTTTTGACTAAGTGAGCTTTAGTTCAAAAATTTGACCTAAAAATTTCACTAATTTCTCTTGCTTTTTCTCTCTCTAAATCCGGCCTTCTCTCTCTTAGTTTTCCTCTCTTTTGTTTAAAATTTTATGTTATAAAACTTGCAAATTACTAAGTGATAGATGATTACAAACTTGTACTAATTATATTTGGCCAACTAGTACCTATTCTGTTAAAATATCTAAACCCTAGCTTGACTCTTGTTTAGCTTTGATTGGTTGCACTTTCTTCCATTTTTTGCCCTCAAAATTTCGTGCCTTATAGCTCTATTTGCAGCTGAAATATCTCATTTTTGCACTATTCTAAAAGCTCACAAAAGCTCAAGACAAAACACAACTTCTAGCAACCAAAACTTCACCAAGAAATTTCAGTTTTCTTCCTGCAATTCCAGTCGAATTTCAGCAGCCTTTCGAGGGGTTGTTGCACCATCCATTGCACCTACAACTACCTAACATCTTGTGGTACATATCTCTTCAACTAACTTGTAAAATTGAGCCCTTAAATTTTTGTTTTTGGAGGTGAACAAAAACTGGCAGCAAAGCTGTCAAAATTTCCAACTTTTCACTTCTTGTTTAGCTTCTTGTTTTGATAGTTGAATTTAGTTCTTTTGGCACCATTAATTCTTGTATAATTTAGCTAACTTATGGTTTATGATTACACCTTTGATAGCCTATAAATACTTGGTTAGATTAGAGCTTAATTAGTGAAAGTTTAGCCATGGATTTCTTATGAAACTTTGCTGAAAATTTTCTGATTGTGGGAACTTCTTCTTGGACGAATTTTGGGATTGTTTTAACTTCATCTTGTACCATTTATTTACTGGATATATTAGCTATTTAAGTGCCCTAATTGACATAGAAAAATTGGTGCAATTAGTGGTTGTTTTAACTAGTAAATTAGTTGCTAAAGTTGAGCTATGAAGCTGAAATTTCTGTTTCTGTTTTTGGTCTCATGGTTGGTCAACTTTCTTGTTCATGTTGTTCATGATATTTTTGCTTCATTAGTTGTTATTTGATCTTCCAAGACAAGAAGAATGGATATAGTTAGTGTTTATTGCAATTTAGTCCCTCAATTTATTTGTTACATTTAATTATACCTTGCTAGTTTCCAAATGTTTCACTTGAGTCCTAAAAATATCTAAACCCTAATAGTATTCCAAAACCCTAAACCCTAATAGTAGTTGTAAACCCTAAACCCTAAACCCTAATAGTAGTTATAAACCCTAAACCCTAATAGTAAACCCTAATAGTGATTTTTCTAACTTTATACCTAATTAAGTTTCCTTTCTTTTAGAAACTAGTTTTTGATCCAAAACCTTAAAATGTTTACTTTAATGCTTTTAAACTAAAACTATGTTTATATAAGGTTTAGTTTTGAACTTTACTTATAATATTAAGATTTGGTGTGACTTAATTTAAGGTTTTAGAATCTAATTTCTCTAGAAAAGTGCTAAACTCATTTTAACCATTTACTTACGACGTATACACTAAGTTAACATATAACCTTCTAGTATGATTCCTTTTACTAGCGTTTTGGAAATCTTAGTTAAAATTCCACAAATTTATGAATTTAACTTTAGAATAGTAACTAAACCTAGTTCTTTTGAACTTCTAGGGTTCCAGTCAAATACTTTTCCTTATCCTGAATTCTCATAAAAATCTCTTAAGGTGAGTGTCCCTTTACCTGCGTCTGTGAGTGTTTCCTTGTGTATGCCTGATGCATGTTTGAATGTTAATGCTATGTGTACTTGATATTCATGAATTGTCACAATATATTATATGAAGGGAAAATGTGTACTTTATCACATTTATCCCATGTTTTGTTACATGCACAATTTCTATCTGATGTGAAAATAATTGTTTGTGAATTTTTCACTAAATTAAACTGGTTGGCTAGACTTCCGTGGTTATACCGCAGGTTAGTCAGGCTAGATGTACAAAGGAGGATATAAGGTGCTGGGTGTTTTAGGGCTTGTGGTTCTTTCCCTTGAGTTGTGAATCCTCAAAGAGGCCAACTTTGGACTGAACCTTCTTGCTTGTTGCCCTTCGGGGTTGAGATCTCACCCTGGATGTGGCGATTTTTGGAGGATATAAGGTGAATGGTGGTCAGGGCTCTTGCTCGATAATGCTGGCATGACCGATGATCCAGATCTGAAAAATTGTCTCAATCTCAATACCATGGTTACATGATCACTACTTGCTCTCGTGCTTGGAATGTATCCTCCCTTGTTTAAATTATTGATTACCTAATTGTCCTTATATCGTCGTGTGACTCAGTGGCATGTGTGTAATAAATTTTCTGTTTGATTGCATCGGTATTTGCATGTGTGGGAACCTCACTAAGCTATTATAGCTCACCCCCTTTTATTTGTTTTCCTTAAACAGGCTCCTATCTCTAAAGTCGGTGGTGAGGACTCCAGGGTAGACCTTGGTAGGATTTTGATAGAGAGACTGTTTAAGATATTTTTGTATTAATAAATGTATATGATGTAACCGTTTAACTAGTACCCTTACTTTTAAGTTTGAATATTATGTAACCCCGAGAACTGTCACAGTTGGTATTTACGAGTTTTCTACTGAATTACAACTGCTTACGAATTTTAGTGCGTGCTCGATTCGAGTCCTGGCGAGAGCCAGGCAGGCAGTCCACTAAGCCCTTTAGTGCGCCTCTGGGTAAGGTGGGGCTGTCACAAAAATACCCAAAAACGAGTGTGCAACCCCATCAATCAACATTCAACCATCCAAATTTTACAAATCACAATCCAAACACTCAATCCAACCCCAAATGGTACAATAAACCAAGAAAACATCATATAATACACAATATACTTCACAAATCATAGCTCACCACCACAATCATACATTAATCCCTCAAAAACTTTTCACTCAAATCCACCATAAATTAACCCTCCAACCCCCACACACTCACTATTACCAAAAAGCATAAACTCATAGAGGCATAAACAACTCTATAATCTTCTAATTATGCACTTATTGATTTTAACTACTACTTTAAAGAAAACCCATAAATAGTAGAATAATATGGAAGGAGAAGAATACCTTTAGTAGAGGGTTGAGTTGAAGCTCCAACTTCCTCTTCTTCTTGAGAGTGAAATAGAAAGAAGGAGAGAGAGAGATTATAGAAGCAAGGGAGGAGAAGAAGGAGAATAAGAAAATAAGAAAGAGAGGGGAAAATGAGATAAATGGAAGAAGAAGACCTAGTCTTCTTTTAAGCTAAGAAAAATGAAATTTCTCCAATTGCAATTTAGCCCCTCAACAATTGTTATCTACCTCTTCACCCAAAATTGACCAAGTTACTAAACTACCCATGGGAGGTCCTTGGTATTACAGTTTGGTAGCACCACCTTTACATCGATAAAATGCTTCTGATAGCATCTTAGTTCTACTATAGCATCTTTCTTCCACAGAATAGCCAACCCACCTGAGCGCCCCTCTGCTTCTACTGCAAAACGAAAAATGTTAAAAAAGACTGCTTTAGCTGCTCTATTCTTTATTTTCCACACTTTGTTTCGGATAAAAAAACAATGCTAGGATCTTTGCTTTGTATTATTTCACGAAGCTCTCAAACTGTCGAACTATTCCCAAGCCCTTGATAGTTCCACGCTAGGAGACTCATTGCTCTTGGCGGGACCGATTTTCATCAGTCATCGCCGTCTGAAGAGTATCTTGCAAATCCATGTCTCGGATAGCTTCGTCAAGTCTACCTTTCTTGGGGGAGATTTCAAAGCAGTCAGCATCTTCAAGTTCATCATATGGAATTTTGCATTTGGAAAGATGGCTGGGGGCAATATTCTTGGTTGAGATCAAATGGTTGTGAGAAGCTTTTCTTTTCCACTTGTTGAATTTTTTAGGGGGTGTATGTGGATGACTGTTAGGTAAAAAGGTAGGGGTTCTGTTCGCATAGGAGTGTTGTATGTCTTGGGCCAAAGGAACCTCTACAAGGAAGATGTCTGGCACGTTACTAGTTGGATTTTTGGAAACCATGAGACTGCTAGAAAGAGTGTCGTTAGGGGCTGTTGGGATTGGTTTTATGATATTCTCTAATGATTCATCTAGGTTAAATTTGGTTGGTTTAGAATGTGAGACTTTGGTATAATTGGGGGTAACAGGCATTTATAGTCTTTTGGGCGGACCACTGGTTGTTTGTGGGGTAACATTATCCTAATTGGTTGGGTCCTTATCGATTGTATCTTCTCGGAGTTAGGAATCCTCTATCAACATCTGATTTTTCTTCGATAAATTATGCATGGTTTCCAAACTTGTTCCCTCCATTAAGGCACCCAAAGATATCTACTTTTGTGTATCTTTCCCTTGCTAGAGATCAATCCCATCCTGATTCGAATTTAAAAATTCAAACTTAGCCTTACCCTTCTGAATAGCGCAGCCTTACCCTTCCGAATAGCGTCACTCTCGGGATTTCTCAAATCTGCTGGTCCACTTTCCGTAGCTGACTAGGTCTCCTCCCTATGCAGCTGGTTACGGCCAAAATTTCCAGTTAGGGGTGAGGCTCTCAACTAGCTACCAAACTGTCTCAAGGAAGCTATTGGAGAATCTGTTACCCATCGTTCATCAAAATCCTTTACTCTATGACCAATTTTACCACAGACATAATAGAAGTTTGGTAATCTTTCATATTGAAAAAATATCATGTGCTCTTTTCCACCGAACACAAATTTCATACCCTCTCATTAAAGGTTTGGAAATATTAACATCCACTCAAATACGTAAATATTCTCCCCATGCTATTCCATCTTGTTCTGCTTCCACTTCCAAGAAACTTCGCACGTGATTGCCTATAATTCTAGCTGTCTCAATGTTAATCCAATTTAAAGGAAGATTGTACACTTGTATCTAGAAGGGGCACCAATTAAAAGATAATTCTGTTAACTAGACTTCTCCCATGTATTCCTGTAAATTGAGTTGGATGCTTATCAAAAAACCAAGGTCTCCCAACCAAAACTTTATTCTTATCTGATTCACACCCAAATTGAAACAGCATTAATTGGCCTTTTCAGAAGCTTGCATTCAACTCCCTTTTTAAATTCCATAATCCTTTCATCGTTGAGTGCATAGCTGTCAAGTTCACTGGTTTTGGTCTAAGAATTCTCCCTATCAGACAGAAATATCCTTTTAGTCTTGTAGCCGAATCCTAAATGCCATCTCCTATTGTAACTACATCCTCCATATCTGACAAAGAAAACTTTTCCCACAACTTCTCTATCTCTTCAGCCATCCTCATTGGAGATTTATTGTTTGGTCCTTTGCGGTATTAGAGTTTTAGTCCCAAACTTAAGATGAAGAAACCGCTTAAAGACTCCTACAAAACAAAACTTAAAAATGAGAAAAAATATAGAACACAAAAGATATACGAATGACATCATTATGGAGAGATTAAGACAGAAATTTATTAAACCCTCTTAGGAAAAGAAATCAAAGAAATCAGACTTTATGGGATCAGAAGAAGATATGCTGAATGGCTCCTAATGAGAAGACTAGGAAGACTTGTATAGAACAAGAGAGAAAACTCATAGAGAGAACCCATGAGACTCCTTACATTAGATCCAACTTTAATTGTAGATTGTTTTCAACAATTGCTTTTTTCATTATAATTCTCAAAATATGTTTTTGTCGTTGTCATTCCTCTGCTAATCAATGCATATCTGTGTTTCTCAAATCAAATTAATAGATGGAGTTTTTGTAATTACATGTGTTAACTGTTAAGAACAGTTTCTTTCTCTAAAATGAGAGCACCTCCTCTCTTTGAATAAGAATGAGAATACCTCCTTGATAGAGAAGCGCAAAAGTGGGTAATTCAAATCTCTTTGCTTATTTCTTTTCTCACCAAATTTATTTAGTATAGTTCTTGTCTTTACGCTACCATCTAATTTCTTGATCTTATACTTCTATATTTTTGTTTCTACATTTATTTTCTTAGTCTTGGTTCTAATTTTTTTTTTTTTCAATTCCACTTTTTCCCCTTTTGCAATTAATGTCTCCTGAGTTAGCATCTTCAAAGAATAGTGGTCTCTTTTGACTGATTTGCTTTTTGGTTTTGGTCCATACTGATTTCATCACCTGCAACTGTGTTGAAAGCTCAAGCATTTCATTAAAGTCGAATGGCCAAGGAGGATTAAGGATCAAGCATAAGTTTAGAAAAATTTTGATTTATCAAGTAAAAAGCGTAAAGAGGTGGATCTAGAGTGTGTGGATATCAGTATTAATGAATACAAGATGAGCTTAATAGGTTAGATCTTGGTAAAAAATTTTGCTAACTTCGCTAGCATAAAGAAAATTTGAAATATGTGTTAGGTTCCCCAAAAAAAAAATTAAAAGGTGAAAGCAATGTGTCAATACATTCTAGTTCATCTTTCAATTACTCATGATCTAAAAAATGTTCAAACTGGTCAACTATGTAAATTTATATGTGGAATCTACCCATTTACTGGCTCATGAATGATGTTGAAAAAAAGATTGGTGGTGTGATCTTACCTACGAATGATAATTAATTTCTATAGAAGATCAAAAGAATGATAGATATGCACCTAAAATTAGTAGTTGATGCGAATCTAGCTAAACCACTTATGAGAGGAACTACTAACATAATTAATGGAGCTCTTAAGTAGGTGGAATTTACATATGAGAAATATCACGTTTTTGTTTTTTTTTCTTTTGGGTGGAAGAGTAGGACAAAATGAAAAGAATTGTGTAGAAAATAGTTCAAAAATAGGAGTGAAAGATGCACAACAATTTAGGATCTATACGAAATTATTAGCTCAAAGATCCCATAAAAAATAGAAGGAACCATTTTAAAAGATCGAATCCCAGACAAAGACAAAGAAAATGAAAGACCTGGGAAAAAATTTAAAAGATCAAACTCCAAACAACATGGGAGGTGATTAATGATTAGAGTCACTAGGGTAAAAATTAGAGCATAGCCATCAAAGTAAATGACAAGAAAAGGTCTTTAGCGGTTATTCAGAATCTGAAGGTGGTGACCAAAAAAAATGATTCAATATACGAACGATAGACATAGCAGTAAAGGTTCAAAACAAAAGGAAGCAAAGGCAACAATGAAGAGCAACATTAAATCACAAGAAATAGCTCATCAACGCAATTGAGTCAACCTAGATGCTGCAAAGTAGAAAAGGCCAGAAACAATGGCAGAGAAAGAAATAATGAAAAATCATTTGAAATATCTGTAAGACAATTGAACATCCTAGTGGAGGATGTTAAGCATACCAAGTTAAAGAGTTTAAAGAGACAAATATTAGAAAAACACCTCTGAAAAAGGTGTTAAAATGATAACTATTAAAGATCTGGTCAATTGAAAAATGACAATCCCCTTATAGTGCTAAGAGGAGATTATGAGAACACAAGATCTAGAGAAGAGAAAATTCACAGTGAAGGATAAACCAAATAGTCAAATGGATGTGACATCAAAACAAGGAAGAATGGTGCAACTTCATGAGATTCTTAAGTGGATCGGGTGCACAACTCCACCTGTGGACCTTGCAATTTAAAAAATGCCAAATAAGTATAATGATGCATGTTGACGTAAAAAAGTGATGTAAGAATACTTGTGTGACTTTATGTGACTATTTAAAACCAGAAGGTCTACAGGTGGGGGCTATAGACTGGATCCATGTAAAAATTTTCACTGCAACTTCAACAGGTAGACTTCAATAAAGAGAACTAGGTAGATGTGACCCTATAAAGGGCCCCAGTTGTCCAATGAAGTGCCTAATATAGAACTGTAAAAAAGCAGCAAGCTTCTTGAGTTCCCAACTTGAGGAGGTATCAAAACTCCACTCCTCACCTTTTATTTTCCTAAATGAAACAAAAATAGAAAAAAATAATGAATAAAATCGAAAGATGAATTAAATTTTACGATATATTCGTCATTGATCCAATTTGAAAAGCTAGAGACTTGGTAGTCTTCATTGACATAAGAATTTAGAGTGAAGAACATCTTGTGTACTGGCTTTACAGTTGAAATGAAAATATGGGACTTAAAATAGAATTTTAGATGGTAAATGCCCAGTGGCGGAGCCAGAAAAAATTCTTAGTGCTGGCAAAATCAATATTAAAATTTCTTACTTACTCTTTTACTTTTGTTTTTAACAAAAGAACAACAGTACTCACATAACAAGTATAAATAATGCATATATTCCACATAAAACATAAGTGAAACTCTATGTCAAATTACCCTTTATTTATCATTACATTAAGTCATTAATTCTAGTATAAGAAGCTAATCAAGTAAAATAGCCAATAAATTATAAATTCACACAAGCATCATTTCACAAGTTAAAATACATATTAGATTATTTATTTATTAGTTAATCAATTTCAAAATTTCATTAAAGCAATAATAGTCTCGTGCTCTAAAATATATTTGCAAAGAAAATGAAGATGTGATGGTGATGATGATGATGATGATGATAATGATGATAACAAATAGTTTAGAACCTGATGATGATAATCTTTTGAAGTTTGTGAAAGGCTTGGAAAAGAGATGCAATAATAATTCGGGTTCAAAAGATCAACTGATGTAGTGCAATGGCTATGTAGGGATGAAGTGATTAGTAGCTTTTGTTTTTGGTAAAGAGGAAAGGATGGCTCCGTTTTGTTGGGAGGGAAATTGGGGGACTAGAGAAAGAAAAGGCAATGATGGTTAGAGGAAAAGACGATATGATTAGCAATTGAAATAAAAAAGTGGTTCTTTAATTTAGTTTAAATATAACTCCATGACCTGCAAGATTTTTTTAGCATTCTAATTAAATCAAAATCGAAAGATCACGGAACTCTTCAGCTTAATAAAAGCTTTAGAACTTCAAAAAAACAAAAAAAACTTTAGTATCATTCAAAGAAAACCTTTACTGGGGCATACTTGAAAATCTCTAAAGCCCATGGGTGTTAAATATGGGTGCAATCAAACCAAACTACTCACAAGTAGCTTATGGTAGCTTGGTAATCAACTCGCTCAAACTCCAGTTGACCATGTTGACCGAGTTTGGTTTTCCAAGCTCGAAGGCTCGTTGAGCCCTAATCAAGCATATATTATTTAATAATTATATAATTATTTATTATGTATTAATTATTTTAAGTATGAAAATTATAAAATTTATCAAAATGTCCTCTAGTATTTGAGCTCAAGTATGCTCGAGCTCGAGCTCAAAGTGCCCAAAAAAAAAAAAAGAGTGCTAATGAGTTTCGAGTCGAGCTCAAGTACTCGAACGCTTGTTCGAGCTCGAGCTCGAGTCAAGCAAGAGCAACACTAATAGGCAATCGAGTTTGAGCTCGAGTATGGTACTACTCGAGCTCGACTCGGCTCGATAGTACCCCAAGTGTTAAATCAGTTTAAGGGGAAATAGTGAGGGCCTCTACCTTGCATCCGCCACTGTAAATGTCGTGTATCTTTGCTAGCATAAAAAGGCAAATCAAGGGAAAGAAAATAGAGACTCTACATGATAGGAAACATTGTTGGGGTTAGTATTTAGTTATTTTAGGTGGTTTTAAGGATGTTATGTCGTATAAAGAGAACTTTGTGGGAAAATAATAGATGAAGATATTAGCTATTATGCATAGACTTTGAGGGCCATCCTTGAACATGAGAGCGTAGATGGGAATCAAGATAGTAATTATAAAGACACTAGATAGAACTTTACGTAGTGCTAAATAGAGGATAGAATTTAATAAAGATAAATGTATGCACTTGAAAAATGAGGTTTCAGATGATATGATTCTTTTACTGGCTATCTATCAAACATATGAGATATATATATATATATATATATATAAGATTATTCTTTAGTAAGAAATGGCTTCAGTTCAAGAAGGCTAAAAGTGTTTTGAAAAAGGCATGATAAAAAGGACGGGAAGGATCAAAGTTTTAATTAAGTCAATTCAAAGATCAAGGACTGCAGAATTGCTTCTTGAATTGGAATAAGAGGCTCAACCTAAAAGCAAAGTAGAAGATCAAAAGGATCAATAACGTAATTAAAGACCAAAAGAAGAGCAACAATTCAAGGGACATAAGAGAGTTGGTGGATTTGCTCCAAGATTTAAATGATCCTTACAAGCATTAAAAGCTGCATTGGAGTCAAAAGGCAGTGGTCTAATGGTTTCAATGAAGGTGACAAAACTTGACCTTTTTCCATAAAGTGCGGAATATAGAAGAAAGACGGAACAACATCTCCAAATTAAAGAAATAAGCCGCGGGTGGTTTCAAAATCGTCAAAATATTAATAGGATAATTGTAGAGTGTTTTAGTAAACTTTTCACAACTTCCAGTCTAGGTAACTTTGATGAAATACTCAATGGCATTCCAAAGACAGTCACAAGTTTAATGAACATCCAATTAACTATACCTTTCAAAGAAACAGATATCAAAATTGCTCTCTTTTATATTCGTCTAAAGAAGGCTTTTATGTATTTTCACTATCTTCTGTATAAAAAAGCTGGCATTATTTTGGTTAGGATGTAGTAAAGGACACTCAGAGCCTTCTCTTTTTTACTCACCTATTAAATTCATAAATGAAACCATTATCACCCTCATACCTAAACTTGCATCTCCTACTGAAATCTCGAAGTACATGCCTATTTGTCTATGCAACATCGTATTTAAAATCATCTCAGAAGCCTTGGTTAATGTACTAAAGTCTATTGTTAATTCTTACATTGGTAACAAGCAATCAACTTTTATTCCAAGCAGACAAATTCTTGACCATGTCATTATTACTAATTAGTACATCCAAAACAAATGAGTATGCATGAAGTGTTATATGGCTTTGATGCTGTCTAATGTCCATTGTCGGAAAAAAAAAAAGGACCATGAATTTTATGTCTGATAGTATCCTCTGCATTGAAAATTAATGGTGATAAATTGGCGATGTTGTTTCCCTTAGAGAAATTAGGCAAGACTGCTCACTGTCAACTTTAACTTTTTCTCATATGTGCTAAAGGTTTCTCTAAATTTCTAAGATAGGAAACTAATGATAAAAAAAACTTAATGCTACTGAAATTGCCAAGAAATGACATGATATTTCATGCATATTCTTTTCAAATTACTCTCTTATTTTCTGTAACGATACATCAGAGGAATCTAGGAAGATAATGCAGATTTTAGATGCTTATGCAAAGCCATCAAGGCAGTTGATTAACACAAAAAATAAATACCTTGGATTAACACCAAAAAAAAAATTCCTTAGTCCTTTTCAATAAGAATGTTCAATAGAAAAACAAGTGTAGGACCCAAAAGCAACCTAAGAGAGGGGTGAATTAGGTTGTCTAAGAACTAGGTGCAATTACGTTGAAATATTAACCCAATACTAACTAAAATTGTCTTTGTGAACATACTGAGCAATACACTAAGATAAATAGATAACACAAATAAGCAATAGTAAGAACAATAAGTACAAAGAAGAGAATAAGAAACATAAACGATTTATAGTGATTCGGTACCAAACTCGGTACCTATGTCCACTCTCAAGTTTAATAATTTGGAATTTAATCCACTTATAGCTTCTTTAATTGTTGGTAAAGCAAACCAACATGCACATAAGAAAAGATCACTCTTGCTCTCTTTTCCTAACTCTACTTAACCCAAAGTCTTCACGTTGGTTGCACTAAGCTTTACCAAAACAAGCCGAGAGTTTTACAACACTATTAACCCTCACATTGTGTTACAATTAAATGCTTCCACTCACCTAATTGAAAAGCAGACAAAACTCCAACAATCTACTCACCAAACAACTACAAGTCCACCCTAAATAAGAGTATTTTCTCCTAAAATCTCCTAAAATCACTCTAAAACACTTGTAAACTTTATAGGCAATTGTTTTTTGAAGTCTTTTATTAATTCTATACATATTAGTATTTATAGGGGTGAGAAAACAGATACAAAATGGCCTCCAATGGTCAAATTTAGAAAACTACATAAACTAGCAGTTAGACAGTATTTTCATGATCTAGATGTCTGATTACTATTCATCCAAACATCTGTATGAGTGATTCAAACATCCATATCAAGTCTGGTAGCTCATCTGCATGCATTCTTTTTGAAGTTACTGTTCATCCGGATGTGGTACTATTCATGTTATGAACTCGCTCCAATTAATAATTATTTGATAAGTGAATGGATGAAATGAGAACTTGAGAAGGGCATAATTAACTAGAGCCAGAGAAAATTAGGAAGAAAAGGAAGGGAATAGGAAGTATAGAAAGAATAAAAAATAGTAAGTGTCAGAGAGAAGGATTGAAATTTAGAAAGCAAATAGGGATGTCAAGAATGGAGAGAGAAATTACATATTAGATCAAGTTACCAGATGCTATCTCCTCTCAATGTCTCTATCTTTATGCAATGCAAGAACTGAAAACTAACTATAAAACTAACTGCAACTATTACAAGTTGTAGCTGTAACTAATTCTCTAATCACCACTAACTGCTTGCCTGCTCAGCTATAATTCATTTGCAATAGCTAATGCCACTTGTCATCCTTGGTAGTCTCTCGTAAGCTTCTCTTCTTCCTACTGCATCCAATTGTATTCATCCAGCTGAAACTTCATCTCCCGGTCATAACAATACACTCCCCTTCACAATATCCTTGTCCTCAAGGATGAATTGAGAAATTTGAGCAATTCTTTAGCACCTTCTGGATCCCATGGACAGCTAGATTTTGCTTGGAAGTGTAGTTCTTTGGCCAATTCAACATCAAAAAAGAAGTCATTACCCAAGGTTTTGGCTCTTTTTAGAGTTGACATTGTAAACAGAGAGCTAATTGGAGTTGCAGCTTTATTCAGCATTTTCACACCAAACGAACTTGGTTTCACAACGGTTGAATTTGAAGTTGAACTAATACCATAGCCACCTAGATTTCCTAGTGCCACTTCAATTGTTTGATTGCCTTCAAGGGCTTCATCCTCCATCTCATCGTCATTAATGGCAGCAAAACTCTCATTTCTTCCAGTGTTTGACATCCCTGAAAATATAGCAGTTGATGAATTTGTTGCGAAGGGCCAAGGCAGTTTAATTTTCAAACTCGTTGCCATTTCTGAGGCAAAATTTGACCCATCACCTCTAGTGAGCTGATTCTCCAATTTTAAACTCACTGAAATTTAATTATTTGGTGTTAATTGCATTGTAGATTCAAGATCAAATTCTGAGGTGTTGTTTGTAAGCTCAAATTGATTTTCTCCTACTACTGAATTAGAATTGGAAACCATAGTTTCCTTTGTTTGTCCATCTCCTAGTGCTATACTTGGGAAGATATTGACTTGATTGGTCCTTGTGGTCCTACAAGCTTTCATTTCATTCTTACTATTTTCGATGAAAGCTTTTATTTCATTCTGGCCGTTTTCCATGAAAATTTTCACGTCTGCCTTTTGCGCATTAAATCTCTCTTCTATCAACTTTCTATCTACTACTACAGATTCAAGGATGCTTTGAATCTTGAACTCTTGCTTCTTCAATTGCTCCTCTATTCTTTTAAACCACGTATCCTTCGGCAAGAATCAAAGAACTTGATTCTTGAAATCTTCTTTCTTGTAGATTTCTTGTGCATGTCCTCTCTAAATATTATAATTCGCACAAGCAAGATTATGAATTGTCGATTCTTCTCTGAAAGTAGTTGCAAACATAGTAGCATCGGCCATCCGTGACGCCTCTATGTTAGAAAATTGAATGTCTAATTAACAGTAACCATCGTATATATTTTGCCTATGAAGAGTTGTTCTTGCTAATATAGCACTTTGCTATGCTTGATATTGAATGAAAGCTTTGGGTTCAATTAACAATATTCTCTATGATTCCATAGACAGCAAACACTTGATGGAGAACTTCCATAGTAATAGGGTATAGAATGTTATGTATTGTAACAAAAAGAATTCAATTAGACTCATCTCTTTGCCCTTGTGTTTTCTGATCCAGAGTAATTACTTCTTGATAACCATATAATTCATGGTTTTGTCTTCAGCAACAAGTGTGGAATTGGCCAAGATTTTTCTATCTCTATTGTAGCTACTCCGAAAATTAGTGAATTGAACAATTACAGTAGCCATGAAGGTTTTCATCTCTGCACAACTAGTTTCTATAATGTTCTTGATCTCCAAATTGTGAACCTCCATTTTTTCTCCTAGAAACCTCCTTTCCTTGGAACCAGAATCAAGAATTTCTTGATCTTCATTCCTTTTAAACTTGGTGCCTTTCGCCATTAAATTTGGTTTGATATTTGGTAGTTGGTCCAAGAATCACCAGCTCTGATACCATTTGTTATGAACTTGCTCCAATTGCTAATTATTTGATAAGTGAATGGATGAAATGAGAACTTGAGAAGGACAGAATTAATTACGACAAGAGAAAATTAGGTAGACAAGGAAGGGAATAGGTAGTACAAAAAGAATAAGAAATAGTAAGTGTAAAAGAGAAGGATTGAAATTTAGAAAGCAAATAGGGATATCAAGAATGGAGAGAGAAAATACAAATTACATCAAGTTTCCAGATGCCATCTCCTCTCAATCTCTCTATCTTTATACAATGCAAGATTTGGAAAACTAACTATAAAACTAACTGCAACGATTACAAGTTATTTAGCCGTAACTAATTCTCTAACCACCACTAACTGCTTGCCTGCTCAACTATAATTCATTTGCAATAGCTAATGCCACCTGTCATCCTTGGTAGCCTCTTGTCAGCTTCTCTTCTTCCTATTGCATCCAATTGTATTCATCCAGCTGCAACTTCGTCTCCAGGTCATAACAATTCATGGTAATTGTTCATCCAATACTGTTCATGCGAACACTATTACTGCACATGTGGACTTCCAGTTACTGTTCATGCAAACTTCCGCATCACAATTTTCTTGTGATTTCTTCCTCTTTTTGATTCCTTTTGATACTAAAACATTTTTGTTGCAAGAATACTTCAAATGAACATTAGATTACTTCATCATTTGTTTTTTAATCATCAAAACCAGATGATTTAGGACTATAAGGTCTTCAATCTCCTTCTTTTTTATGATGATAAACTAAATGATGAGAAGTGGGGTTAAAGTAATTGTAGACAACAAAAAACTTCTCCTTAATGTGTCTAAGTGATGCATAATGCATTTTGAGCTTTTTCCAAGTGTGTGTGCAAGGAAGTGTGCCTCAACACATTACACTCATTCTTTCTTATTTTTCTCCCCCTTTTGGCATCATCAAAACTAAATTTGTTAGGTTTAAAAATATGATAATCAATGCTTCACCCTCAACAAATGCATATATCATTTTGGGTATGAACATACTTTTTGTTTTCAAAAACATTTGTTCTAACTAAATAATTTGGTTTAAAAACACAAAACTCAAATTTGAACTTTCCACCTAAATATAGGCATTTTTCAAAAGCTCATTTGGAAATTCAAATAAGGCTCATTTTCGAAACTCATATTTGAAAATACCTACTCGATCTTTCTTTTGGGGCTTAGCAAGAATTGATAAGGTAGTGAAATAAGGTTATTAAGAATGGGAGTCTTGCTCCCCTCAACAAATGATCTTCAGAAAAATGGGAGTTTTTCTTCCTAAACACACTAATGTAAATTACATTTTCATCATATTCTTATATTATCATCAATCATATAAAATCAACAATAACACCTTGTAATAAGATAAAAAAAAATTGAGATATTGAACCATCCAAAATTCCTAAAACATATCTAATATTCTTAAATGAAAGAATATGGTCAATTTTAGATTTTGTGGAAGAATTTTTTAATGAAAAATAGTGAAAAGTTGTTTTCTTTTTTTTTTTTTTTTTGAAAAACCATTATCTGAATGCAATCTTTACATCATGTTTTTATATGCATATGCTTTATAGGAACCATCAAAACATTCAAAATGCAAAATTTCAAAATATTCTCAAAGAAACTAGTAAATCATCAAGAATGCATCTAGTATTATCATTCTTGCATAAAATCACTACATATTCATGCACATTTTAAACATATAAATGCTCATTTGACTAATTCACATAGGTGACACTAAGTGAAGCCAAATGCAAAACCTCCAAGCACAAAATATTATCAAGCATCTGTCATAAATAAAATCATTTGATTTGATTTATACTTCAAGAAAATCATCTTTAACTAGTATATACTAATGTAGTCATATCACTAAACCACATATTCATACATCAAGTCATATCACATAATAAGCATCAATTTAAACAAGTTATGAAAAGAATAAACACCTAGTTTATTTCATACTCAATGTTATCCATGTGCCGACTTGACTTCTTTGTTTTGATCTTCAATCTTACAAGAATAAGATAGATTTTTTGGTATCCATCTTCTTGGATCCAAGAGTGTTAATATGCTCTTTCTCAATCCATATGGCTTTCATGCCTAACTTAATATTCTTTGTAACATAGCATTCTCTATGCACGTGGCCATCTTGATGACAATAAAAACAAGTCACATTGGAATCTTTAACCCAAGAAGATTTAATAAAACAAATGCCATATTTTCTAAGAATATTGAAATTTTTCGAATGAAAGATTTCAAACCTTTTTCTTCTTAGAAACTTTTTGTTTTTTATTTTCAAGAAAATCTTAGTGATCATCTATTCTTTTTCTTAAATAAAATTTGCTCCTTTTTTATTTTTTTACATAAAATTTTGATTTTTCATTCAATTTACTTTTCAAGTCATCCTTTTTGCAATAAAATTTAATTTTGTTTAAGAAAGTTTCATTTTTCTTTTTCAAAACTTTGTTTTCTTGTAAAAGCTTTGAATTTTCTTTCAACAAGGAATTGATTTTGACTACTAATTATTTATTTTTGACAAAAGATTTTTTAATTTATCATATAATTATAAAACAAATGCATCAAGATCATCATCATCATCATCATCATGAGAGGAGTGGCTAGATGATACCTTATTATCTCAATCACCATGAAGGCCATTATTTTCGGTTCACGATTTTCATCAATATCTCCACTTGAATTGTAATCATCTCCATTCTCACACGTCTCTTCCAATTTATCCCATATATCCTTTGTTGTCTTGTATCCTTGTATCCTACTAAAATCATCACTACTCAAAGCATTATGTAAAACATTAGCAGCTTTGGCGTTTAATGAAAGATTATCTTATCTTGAGCACTAAGCTCATTCCTAGCTTTATGTCTAAACATTCATAGTTCTCTAATCAGAAATAGTGGCATCAAACTACATGCCATAATTCAATATCTAAAGCTTGTAAAAATATTTTCAGGTATTATTAAGCATGCGAGGTCTATCTAATTATTGCCTCTCGACAAACAGAGTATGATTGATTGCCATTTGTACTCCCTAATGGTTAAGCTATCTACTAGGAGGCCAGGCTCTGATACCAATTGCAGGACCCAAAAGCAACCTTTGGGGGGCAAATTAGGTTGTTCAAGAAGTAGGTGCAATTATGGTCAAATATTCACCCAATACAAAACCAAAATTCCCTATGTGAACACACTTAGCAATACACCAAGATAAATAGATAACTCAAATAAGCAATAATAAGAACAATAAGTAAAGAGAAGAGAATAAGAAAAACAAACGATTAATAGTGATTCGATACCAAACTCAGTACCTACGTCCACTCCCAAATTCAATAACTTGGAATTTAATCTACTAGTAGGTTCTTCAATTGTTGGTGAAGCAAACCAACATGTACATAAGGGAGGATCACTCTAGCTTTCTTTTTCTAGCTCTAGTTGACCCAAAGTCCACACTTTGGTCACACTAAGCTCCACCAAGACAAGCAAAGAGTTTTACAACACTCTCAATCCCTACTATATTATGATAACGTGAATTTGCACTATATTATGAACGATTAAAAACTCAATTATTCAAATTTCTTGGACTACCATAGTACTCGTTCTCAAGCATAAAAAAATTAGCTATATTCTTGGAACTCTGTTATGTCATTCTCCAATGAAAATGCTACTTAGGTACTCAAACATGCTTTCGTGAAGCAGAAAGATGATTATGATACTATTGCTTGTCATGCTTGCTACAATTACCCTTGAACTACAAAAGTCACACAAAATAATAGATATTCTATCCAAAATTGTGTATCCCAAGAAGTTGCTCCATGCACAAGCTAGGGTTGAGAGCTATGAGTCCTTTAAGGAGCTTTGTTACTACAAATGGCAGCGGGGGTTTCAGTAAGCACCCATATATTGAAAATGCTTGGTTATTACGTAATTAGCCTATTTACAGTATGTGTGAGATAATGAATTAAGTATTGACTTGATTTTATAATCTCTCCCTAATAGCTATTCACAATTAGTAGTGAACTATAACATGAACAAATTGGAGACTTCTAACTCTGAATTGTGGGATATGCCAAATACTACTGAGCCATCCATCAAAATGGAAAGGGGCACTAATATGCTTGTTTGGGCTTCTAAGAAAATGGAAAAATTTATGGCTAGTCATACGAAAGCTACAATAAAGCCTAGAAGTGGTGTCAAGAGAGTCAAGCCAAAGGGCATGTGCTTCCATTATGGCTAAGCTAGGCATTGGTAGAGAAATTACAAGGCTTATTTCAACACCATAAAATAGAAGAAGCTTAAAGATGCTTTTATTTCTGGTATGTTTATGAATGAGATAAATGTCTATTCTTAACATAAAGAAACAAAGATTAGATAATAAGAAGTAGTTGACTGTGATTATATATAATGAGAAGTAGTTAAAAACAAAAATTTATGTAGATTTCATTTCCATTAAATTGATCACGTGAATAAGATACGCATCTCAAAATTATGTAAATAGAGTTATTTGGACTCATTCATTTATGAGTCATTTGATATGTTTGAATCTTGTTTACTTGGAAATATGACAAAAACACCTTTTTTTGAGAAAATACGAGCATGCTATTGATTTACTTGGGCTCTTGTATATAGATGTTTGTGGCCTAATATCAATACATACTAGAACTTATTTCTCTTGCTTCATTAATTTCATAGATAACCATTTTAGATATGGTTATGCATACCTAAGGAGGCACAAATATGAGGCTTTTGAAAAGTTCAAAATCTTTAGGAATAGTGTGAAGAAAAAATTAGGCCAAAATGTTAACTTAGATCCAATCAAGTTGGTGAACACTTATATCAACAGTGTCAAAAATGTCTTAGGAAGAATGGGATTCTTTCTCAATAACCTTCATCCTACACACCACAAATGAATCACATGTTTGAGAGGAGATAACCATACCCTTTTAGATATTGTGCATTCTATAATAAGCCATACTCTTCCAACATCGTTTGGGGACTATGCTCTTAATAGTGCCTCCATTACACTAAACTAAATCCCAACTAAGACTGTTGATACTACATTACATGAAATATGGTACAAAAGAAACCAAAACTATCATACATGAAGATATGGGGTTTTGGTGAAGTGAGAGTAACCATGTATTAGTCATAATGATGTTGAGTCGAGTCGACTTTCTTATGAATTTGTCTTTTCTGATGTAGACCTTTTATAGTGGCTAGAAATCATGAAATCGAAAATAGATTGTATTTACAATGATAAGGTATGACCTTTGCTGACCAGCAAGAAAAGATAAACTCCATCGTGTGCAAGTGGGTATTTAACAAAATAATCAACATAGAAGGTGAAATTATTACCTGTAAAGCAACGCTAGTTTCAAAAGTACATAATCAAAGTCAAGGAATTGACTTTACCTTCTCACCTGTAGTCATGCTTAAATTAATTAGGAAATGACATGTAATAACTTCATACTATGAGTATGAGATCCAAATAAATGGAAATGAAATTTACATTTCTTATTGTGTTGTAAGAAGATGTATACACGATACAAACTAAGGACTTCACATCAAAAGATCCAAATAAAGTGTGCAAACTTCTAAAGTTCATTTATGAACTCAAGCACGCTTCAAGGAGTTGGAACATATATTTTAATAAGACAATCAAAGAGTTTGTTTTCTCAAAAAGGAAAATGAGCCTTACATATCAAAGAAAATATCCTCTGATTATTCTCTTCAAAATATTTAGTTCAAGGGTGAAAAGGTTTGTTCTTAAATTAAATTAAAGTTTTCTATAATTTATGCATAGAAAATGGTTGATTTGTTGTTGTTGCCTTAAATACTTGAATCTTATATTTTTAAACCTTCAACACGAAACTGGAGATTTGATTTGTTTTTGAGCTTGGACATGAGGGAGTTGAGGAAAATAAATTTTTTAATAATTAATATAGTTTTCTTCAAAATTTTGAAATTTGAATATATCCCTAACTTGGAAGGGGATAGTCCTATTTATAGTCAAAATTTAGGGTAGTTGGCTTAAAAGAAAACCCTCTAGAATGTTCCATCCCCTCAAGTTGCTTGTAGCTCAACAAACCTATTTACAATAGACTTTAGTAATTAGGTTGGCCCAATCAGTCAAATGTCAATTAATTAAATTAACTCACTTCAACTTAGATGGGTGTTGTAATTTTCTTGAAACTCACATATCAATGGCTAGACTTATTAGCCCCAACATGAAATACTCATAATAGATTTGATTTACTTTAAGTTCATCAAGATTAAATTAATTTGTCCAATCTTGCCTAACTATTAAAATTAAATTTTTCTATATTATATCTGCTGTCATCTATTAATAATGATAATGACTGTGTGTTTTCTATATTATATGTAATAATCTTACTTGTCTCATCTATTCATATGCCTTGCTTATATAAGCAAATAGAGAGAATTTAGGAGAATGAAACAAATAAGAAATGGAAGGCTTGCTTCCCAAGTCTTGATAATTGGGGGTAATTACCAGATTTCTTTTCCTTCCATGCCACCTCCTGTCCATCCTTATCAGGTTGAATACTTGTGAGCACATTAGTTAAGTCCAACTCGAATGCCATCAAAATACAATTTGATGACACACGTTTATTATACTTATTGTTTTTTTTTTTTTTTTTTTGCCTATGTGAGTAATATCTTGTGTTTTTAGTTAAACAAAAATATGGAAGGGTTCAATCCCAAACACTCCCACCACTCCCGGATTTACTAAAAGGAAAGCTACAGTATAATCATACCTATTTGTAAAAGTAGGAGCTACATTCTCAACTTGCAAATAAGAATACATATTATTACATGAACAAATATAATTTTTATGTATGCAAAAATTACTAATTGCCTTTGTTTAATGGAGAAATAAAGAAAGTTTTGTTGTTTATTTTTGCAACAATTTAGACAGAATGAAAAGAGCTTGTATGTGTATGTGAATAATTTAAGAAATATATATGTATGTTTTTTGTGATAGTGTATATATGTTTGGGGGAAAGGCACTACCAAAGTAAATACCAATAAGTAGTATTTTACGTTTTCAACCATAGTAACTTTCTTGTGTGTGAGAGAGTTAGTGTTGGGTGAATACATATTAAATAGTATTTTATGTATTGAACCATACAAAATTTCCATTATAAAATGTTTTGAATATAGAAAACTCTTAATCTCTTATTTTGTAGCCCCTTAATACAACATACGTCAAATATCTTAAACGTGCTTCTACGTAGTTTTATTGTTTATAATTAACTTACATGTGCATAGTTTTACTATTTATAATTAAGAAATATAATCTATTTTTTCTTAATGTTTCTTAAATGTTAAATTTTGAGATATTAGCTTCAAAAAAATGTGTATGCCACTAAATTTTGCTGGCAATTCAACATTAATTTTTTTATATCACTAGTTTTCTGTATTAGAATTCCCCATTTTTTATAAGCATGGATAGCCCATTGAAGACAACAATGCATCTTGATCATTATTTCTCTATATTAGGTAGTTTATTTCTCAATTTAATTCTTCTTTACAATCAAGCAAAAGCTTACAAAAAAAAAAAGAAATCAAATGGTTATGCTTTAAATTTTTTCATTATTCTCTTTTAAAAGTATTGAGAAAATAAAAAAATTAGAATTGCATTTATTAGTTATATTGTTAAATGAGTTCAAATACTTTTTTTTTTCTTTCTATGAACCAAACTATTTGAAACTTTATTAGTTTAGACATAAAAAATTATTGCAATAGTATGATGAGATGGTGTCCCTTGTTCTATATCCAAAACACTATACATTTATAACATTGAATGTTTTAATTTTATATATCCAAATAATATATTTTCTATAGAGAAATTATCTCCGTAGACTTTTACCAAACAAAAAACAAAAACATTCTAGCCGTGGTTTCAAAATTTTCATCAGTTCTAACTTATCCATGGAAAATTAGGATCATTGCTAATAAGATTAAATTGCATTAATCACCTAAAGATAGAATGAGAATTAAAGTAATGTTCATAAGAATAGAAGTCAAGTTTTACATCCAACTAACCCCACATACCTCACTTTAATCACCTAGATAACAAAATATGTCTCTCCTTAACAACTCAAATTATGCCATCTTAGGCAAAACAAAGCATAAGAAGCATCAACTTATCATGTGTAATTTTAAGGAAATCAAATGCAAGAATATATTTTTATATTTTTGTGCTATCATAATGTGTCAAGCTGATGTTGTATTTTTTGGAATGTATATACTATGGCATCTTGCATATTAATCCTATCTCTAGGACATTTCTTGCAGTAGTTTAAAGCCAAATTGAGTATCATTGAAACGTACCCTAGTTTTCAAGCGAAATCCACATTATCTACCCGGAGTAAGTTAGCATCCGTAACATGAGATGTTGCATACGGTGGAGAACCTTCTGTCCAACTCTTTGGACTCATATCTCCATAAAACCTTTCATCATTATGCTTCATTCTTAATAAACTTTCTATGACAAATATGCCAAAACTATACGAATTAGTTATTGTTGATACTTGTCCTTCGAATCCACGACAATCATTCAACGTGATGATGGTAATTTGAATTTGAATTGGACTTGAACAAATTGAGGGAGAGAAATTTCTTGAGAATTTAATAGAGTTTTCTTCAAAATTTAGAGGTTTGAATATATATCCCCAACTTGGGAACTAAGAGTCCAATTTATAGTCAAAATTAAGGGTGTAGTTGGCTTAATAGGGAAAAAAAACTCTAGAATTTTCCATCTCCAATAATTGCTTGTGGGTTTGAAACCCATTCAAAGACATTAGTAATTAGGTTAGTCCAATTAGTTTAATACGAAGTAATTAAATTAATTCACTTCAATTTAAACGGGGCATTGCAATTTACTTGAAGCGCATATATCAATGGCTCAATTTATTAGCCCAAATATGAATAGATTTATAATAAATTTGATTTAATTGAATTAATCAAGATCAACTTAATTTGTTTAATCTTGGCTAATAAAATTAAAATTAATTTTTGTCATTTACGGCTATATCCACTAAAAATGCAACTGAGATTTCACCTTCAAGTGCCCTTCGTAGCCATCAATTAGTAACTATAGAAACTGCCCATTTTCTATATCATATGTAATAGTGTTACTTATCTGATCTATTAATGTGCGGTTTTTATAAAAAAGAGATAGAGAGACTTTTGGGAAAGGAAACATACAAGAGAAGGAACACTCACTTCCCAAGTCTTGGTAGTTGGGGATTATTACTATTCCTTCTCCTTCCATTTCTCATCTCGTTTATCCTTATCAGGTTGAATTCTATGGTCATATAATTCAAGTACAACATGAATACCAACCACTTTTATCTCTTTAAAATATTATTTGATAAGACATGTTAATTATACTTATTCTTCTCATGCTTGCATGGTTAATATCTTGTCATTTTAGTTAAGTGGTTTAATAAAAATATGCAACCGACCAATGCCAAACACCTCACCACTCTTGGATTTACTAAAAGGAAAGATACAGTATAATAATACCTATTTATAAAAGTAGAAGCTATGTTCTCAATTTGCAAATAAGAATGCATGTTATTACATGAACAACTATAATTTCTTTGCATTCTTACAAGTTGCATTTATTTATAAGAGAAATAAAGCAGTTTGATTGTTTGTTTTTGCACTTATTCAGACCAAATGGAAAGAGCTTACATATGTATGTGAATAATTTGTCAAATATACACGTGTGTTTGTGTGACAATGTACATTTGTTTATGAGAGAGGCACTACCTCAAAAATACAAATTAAGTGGTTTCCTGTGTCATTCGAAAACAACTCGAGCTAGGAGGCAGATTATGAAATAGGCCACTAGGTTTAAAGAACAATCTTCCTTGGTCCGTTATCTAGGTTGCCCATCATATATTGGAAGGAGTAAAAAAGATTATTTTTCTAATCTTAGTCCTTAGGTGATGAAGAAAGTATTGAATTGGTAGAGTCAATTTCTATTTATTGGGGGGGGGGGTAGACTAGTTCTAATAAAGCATATATTATCATCCATACCCTGACACATCTGTCTTAAATCTACCCAAAGGTGTCCTGATTCATTTGGAACATGTTTTTGCTAATTTCTTATGCGGGAAAGATGGTGAGAAATGGAAGCACCATTGGATCAGGTGGGAGATTTTGTGTAGACCGACTTAGGAAGGTGGCATTGGAGTTTGGTCGATTGAGGATGTGTACAATGCTTTCACTATTAAATATGGTGCAAATTTAGAGAACAGAAATCGCTTTGGGCTAATTTTATGGCTACAAAGCATTGTAAAGATGGGCTTCAATCTCCGGTTCAACCAAATAGACTGGATTCGGCAGCCTAGAAATAGATGTTGGGTAAAAGGGGTCTGTTAGATGATAAAATTTGGTGGCTATTGCAAGATGGTTCAGCTACTCAATTGTCTTTGGTTGACGACAAAGTGGAACTGATATGGTCGTTAACTCCCTTAGGTTCTTTCTCTTTTTCTACAGCTTATGATTGTGTTTGTGTCTGTAGAGCTTTTAAAATTTTTTTTAAAAGGATTTGGGCAGCTTTATTCCTTTTAAAATTTCTATTTTTGTGTTGAGGTTATTGTATGGGAGAATAGCTTCGGCTAATGTTCTTCAGAGGATGGGATTTTAGGGTCCATATTTGTGCTTTTGTTGCACTAGTCCTTCTGTTGATTCAGTTGAACATATTTGTTGTTGGGGTCAAATGCCTTCCAAGGTTTGGCCATTCTTTGAGGCTCCATTGCATCCAAGTATGAGAGGATTCCTATGAGTTTAATGAAGTGGTAGCTTTTGCCATCTTTGAATGATCAATCTTCTTTCTTGTTGCAGCTCACTCCTATCTTTATTTTTTGGCATTTGTGGAAGGCAAGAAACGCCAACTTTTTGATAGGGGGAAGGCCATCTATGGAAATGGATAGTGGCTACCATATTTGCTGATGTTCAGCTGGCTTTTGAAGCTAGGTTTAATGTTTTGGCATCCCAGTCAACTTGGCAAGAATTATATTGAATTGTTTGCTTTTGAAAGAAGAAAGTGAAGGTTTCACTAGTGAAGTGATCCTCTCTGATAAATTATGTCAAGCAGAATACAAACGGTTGTTCCAAGGAAAACCTAGGTAAGTGTGGCAGAGGTGGTCTTATTCATGATACGGAGTGGAAGTTTATGTTTGGATTTACGTGCTACTTTGGTTTTGGGACCAGTTTAGAGGTAGAAATGAAAACACTATTCCATGGCACAAAATTATGTGTGTCAAAAGGAATTTTATTTTTTCATGTGGAATCAGATTTTGTCAATTTAATGAATATTTTTAAAGGTTTGGTTACATGCCCATGGTATCATAAGCAATTGTTTGAGGAAATCAGAAAATTTCAGCAGCATGTCATTTTTATTACTCATTGTTATAGGGAAGCTAACAAGCCACTAGATAGACTATCTAATAAGAGACTGGAAATTAGGAGTAATGTAACTTTTCATGGATTTGCAGAGCTACCAAAAGAGGTTTGTGGCACAGTTAGAGTTGATCTTTTGAGTTTTCCAGCTTTTCGTTTTCACAAACTTTATATTCCTTTTAGTTTAGCATAAGATATTTATTTATAGTTCTAATTTTTTTAATCTTTGAGTTTGTAAAACTATGTGGTAAGGTCCTTGTCCCCCTCTCCTAGTTCCATTTGATTATTTATTAATAAAATTTGGGGGTGGCGTCCCTTCTCTTTTACGGAGTTAGCCAATTAGAGAGAGAGAGAGAGAGAGAGAGAGAGGGAGGGGTAGTGTTGAATGAATACACATTAAGTAGTATTTTACATATTCAACAATAGAAAACTTTCATTATAAAATATTTTGAATGCAATATTCTCTTAAACTCTTATTCTATAGCCCCTTAATACAATATCCGCCAAATATCCTACACATGCTTCTTCATAGTTTTATTGTTTACAATTATCAAATATAATCTTCTTTTTCTTAATATTTCTTAAATACTAAATTATAAGACATTAGCTTAAAAAAATGCGTGGCACTCAATTTTGTTAAAAATTTTTTAATCACCATATTTTTTAATCACCAAAATTACAATTCCTCATTTTTTATGAGCATGGATACCGCACTATAGACAACAACGCATCTTGATCATTCTTTCTCTATACCATATAGTTTATTTCTCAATTTATTGCTGCTTCACAGCTAAGCAAAAGCCTACCCAAAAAAATCAGGTAATCAAATTGTTTATGCTTTAAAGTTTTTCATTGTTCTCTTTTAAAAGTATTGGGAAAATCAAAAAGTTAATTTTGCATTCAATTATCAGTTGCTCTCTCAAATGATATGATTTTAGTTGTGATTGTTAAATGAGTTTCAAGTAATGATTTTTCATTCTATGAACAATACTATTTGAAACTTGATTAGTTTAAACTTAAAAAAATTATCGCCATAGTGTGATGAGATTGTGTTCCTTTTTTCATGTCTAAACGTTATACATTTATTACATTGTATGTTCTAAATTTACAAATCCAACCAATGTATTTTATATAGAAATACTATCGGTACAAACTTTTACTGAATAAAAAAACAAAAAATTCTGGCCATGGTTTCAAAATTTTCATCGCCTCCAATGCAATTTATCTATGGAAAATTAGGACGACAACAACTAATACAATGTATATTGTATTAATCATCTAAAAGTAGAATGAAAATCAAAGTGAAGTTCACAAGAAGAGAACTCAACTTTGACATTCAACTTCACTTTCATCACTTTGGATAACAAAATATTTCTCCCCATTGACAGCTCAAATTATGCCATCTTCGGGCAAAACAAAGCATAGGAAGCATCAACTTATCATGTGTAATTATAAGGAAATCTAATGCGAGAACATGTTTATGTATTTCAATCTCATCATAATGCATCAAGCCGATGTTTTATTTTTTGGAGTGATACTAGACATCTTGCGTAGTAATCCAAATTGAGTATCATTGAAATGTACTCTAGCTTTTGAGCAAACTGCATATCATCTGGTTGGAGTAAGTTAGCATCTATTACCGGAGTTATTGCATGAGGCAATGAATCTTTTATCCAACTCAACTTCGCATCTCTAGAAAACATTTAATCATTAGGCTTTATTTTTTAAAAAGTTTCCATGACAACTCTATATGCCAAGACTATACATATCTGTTCTTGTTGATACTTGTCCTTGTAGTCCATACTCTGTAATATAAATGCCAATTTATCAATTTGTTTGAAATCATGGTTGGAAAACTAAAATTAATATGAAAAACAAAAGAAATGCAAACAAAAACCAATAAGCAAAAGCTAGATGCTCAACCTAGTGCAATATATCCCAATATTGCGAGGGTCTTTGTAACATCCCGCGTCTGAACTGACCGAATAACTTTTGCACTTTAAATCACCAGCTCAAAATGCTTAAACCAAGTTATTTAGTAGCCTAAATGCAGGATATTATATACTGATCACTTGTTCTTTCACCCATCGATGTGGGACTTGGGGTCTCACATTCACTCCTCCTTTTTAGGCCTTTGCATCCTCACAAAGCCCAATTCATATTCGGACTGTCCACTTGGTTGTGTAGGATTCCAGAGGTGGCTTTGTACGAGCTCTAGAGGTGACTCCTGCCCTTAAGTCGATGTAGTACTTAGCCCCACACAGCACTTAGTTCCTTCACTTCTTTGCGTAGTCGCAACCCAAATATCATAGGCCCAGTCTCACCCCGTGCAGAGATCACACGAGGTTTGCTCTGATAACATTTGTAACATCCTGCATCTGGGCTGACCCAATAACTTTTGAGCTTTAAACCACAGGCTCAAAATGCTTAAGCCAAGTTATTTAGCAGCCCAAACGCAAGACATTATATACTGATCACTTTTTCTTTCTCCCACCGATGTGGGACTTGGGATCTCACAGTCTTGGTGTGCAAAATACTATTTTCTTCATCCAAAAACTTTGCAATGCCAAAATCACTCACATGTGCAAATATGTCATTGTCAAGAAATATGTTAGTAGGCTTCAAATTACAGTGAACTACTATTGTTGTGTAACCATAATGGAGACATTGCAATATAGAAGCAACATCTATCATTATGCTTATTTTTTACATCAAATCTGAGAAATAATTGTGAGAGTACAACCAATTTTCAAGGCTCCCGTTAGCCATGTAATCAAGAACCAAGGCTTTGAAGTCAAGGTTAAAGCAACTACCAATCACTTTGGTTATGTTTCTATGTGAAGGATGCGTAATATGATAAGTAAAAAATTTACCAATATTATTATATATATTATTATATATTTTAAAAGTTATTTTAGTATAATTATAGTAATTTTGGTTACAAATGACTCATTTTTCAACAATTTATAAGAATTAGGGTTTTTTCTAGAATTAGGATTTTTGAGGCGAAATTTTTATTTGAGCAAATTAATGCACAATTATTGTGTATAATTGCAGGTTCATCACACTCAAACTCAATTTGGATCAATTGGAGTAAAGGAAAATCAAATTCAAAAGGTGATTCAAAGAGCAAGGGTTGGAAGAACAATTTGAAGAATTAATTGTGCAAAAATAATGAAAAAATCCAATTCTTCATCAAAGTGCTTGGAAATATGTGGAAAATGCTTGCACACGTGGAGTCCAACTTAGCAAAAATCAAGAAAATCAAGTGAGGTCCATAAGGAGCGATCTGCGGGTGTCGGCCAAGTTTTCTCTAGAGCTTCAACTTGCATCTTTTACTAGCTATTTTTACAGACATTTTCAGATGGGGATAGGGTTTTGTAAGTTGGAGATACATTGGAATCATCAATGAAGACTATTGTGTTTATTTGGAATCTCCAAGCAAATCTTCATCATTTCCATGCATTAATGGCTCATGTAAGTTGGAAAACGACTTGAGGAGTATTTGTCTATAAATAGAAGTTATTTGTAACTTATTTGCAACAATTTTTCGTAGTAGAAAGTAGAATTAGCAAAGTTTTGTACTAGTTTTGACACATAATTAGTAGAATTCTCTTCATCTCAATAGAATAGTAGGAATCATTGTAAGAGAACTTTGTAGTGCTACTTTTGAAGGTGAATAAGAAGAGAAGCTTATTCATAATTTGGTTAAGCAATTCTTAACTCCATTTCTTTTACTTTCATTTGTTGCCTTGAATTCTTGCTTTAAAGTTAAAGTTCTAGTTGTTTCACTAACCATGTTGAACTAAAAGCTTTATCTAGAATATAGATGAAGCTAATGAATCAACAAAAATGACTTAACTCATATGCACTTGTTAAGCTTGTGATTATTTGTTTACTTGTTCAAGCTTTAATACTTGACATTGAGAAATGCATAAAACCATGGAAAATGAACAAGTAATGCTTAAATGGTTCATATCAGAATAATGGATGCTTGAGTGAATCAATACAATTCATGTTTTCGTAAGGTTTCATCATGAGAATATTTGAAATCTTGTCATTTCATAAAGAGATCTACTTATGACACTTATGGAATTGGATTCTAAACAAGGCAAGGTAAAACTTAGTAAGTCATTCATGCATGATTCATTAGTTGATTCTATGTTGTAGGCTTCTTTGCTTGGATTCTACGAAGGTTCTTAATCATTTACCTATTCTATTGAAGGGACCCCATATCGCTTTCATTTTGATTGTGTTTAGATAAGCACATATTTTATTCCTCATAAGATACGACACCTAATATTTGAAGTACTACAATAGACCCATGCACTTGCGAATTAAGTTGGGAGATTAGGTATTTATTACTTGATTTATGTGTATTTGTTCATATTTGCTATACCTAATCTACACCACGTCATAAGACTTCACATCCCTTGTCAAAACCCTCAAAAGCAGCTTCCATTGGCAAACTGCAAACTTTCACAGCCACAAGTATCCCATCTAGCATCCCCTTGTATACAGATCCAAAACTCCCTATGCCAAGTAAATTGCTGTCATCATAGCCATTTGTTGCTTGAAAAAGTTCATGATATGAAATTTTTTTTGGTACCCCCATGGGCATTAAATTAGTTGCTCTTGGACCGTCATCCTTCCTTTGGTATCTTAAAAATAAAATTCCAGTAGTTTTAGCAACCATTGTTGCTACAATCCATGAAAGAATTCTTAACACTTCAAGCTTTTTTTTTTTTTTTGTCCATTTGATCTGTGAATAGGAGATATACTACAGGGAGGAAAAAGAAATCTTTGAACACCGCACAACTCATCATGAAACATAAATGATTGGTGTGTGTGAATTTCTTAAAAGGACCACCAGAAAGAATTTCACCACTTAAAGTAGTCGAAAGAAAGATTAATGTATAATGAGATGAGAAAGTGTCTCCAAAGACATTGGGATTCGACCTGGTAGATGATTATTGGGTAGGTCCTTGAACTCCAAACTTAATATCTGACTCAATGAGTTAGGAATAGGTCCTTCAAATCTATTTTGTGCCAAAGAAAGGTTGATTAGGCTTTACAAACCTGCGATTGAGCTTGGAATATTTCCACAAATGTGATTTCTTGACAAATTCAAAGTTACCAGTGCCTTCAATTTTGAATTTCTTTTGGTAGTGAACCACCCAACAAATTATATGGTAGGTCGAAGTACAAGTGATCATTAATGTTCCACAAGCTAGCAGGTATGCTAGAGTGTAATAAGTTTCCCCCAAAGTCAATCACTCTCAGAAAAGTAACATTACCAATGCATGATGGTATTGACTCTTGGATCTGATTTGGGCCTAGATATATTTTGTATAAGCTCTTCAAGTCACAAAGAGCATCCGTAAGAGATCCAATTAATTGGTTATCATGAAATCTAAACCTTGTAGTTTCTGCAATTATTTTACTGTCGCCGGATTCAAACCACTCAAGTGATTACCTTGGAAACTCAACATCAATAAATTGCTTAAATTCCCAATTCCTTTAGGAATTTTTCCCTTGATTTCACAACCAGTTGCATAGAGTCTCTCCAAAGAAGTTGAAAGATTCCCAATGTATGTCAGAAGAATGCTATGCAAAGGATTCTCACTGAATTGTAACCATTTCAGGTACTTCAATTTGTCAAATAGCCTAACTGGTATGGATCCAGTTAGACTATTGAAAGTGAGATCCAAACTTTCTAGTTTGTGCAGATGGCCTAGCTCTTGTGGTATTGTACCTGTAGAATAAAAGAAGCTTTAACAATGTCAATCAACAGAGCTCAACTATTGAAATCTTTTATGGAAAACAATCCCACCTGTCAAATTATTAAAGGTAAGAGATAGTTCTACAAGCATGGTTAAATTCCCGAAGCTTCTCGATATAGATCCTGTAAAAGCGTTGTGATCCATATTTAAGACATTCAAAAGTATAAAAATGATCATGTGAAAAAGTGCACAAGTAAATTTCAATTTCATGACTGCTAAAAAAAAGGTTTTGTCTTTGATAACTTGTACTAATAGAGATTTTATTTTAAGCATATTAATAGTACTTCTTAAGGTAATAATTCACAATAAATGGGAAAGTAAACAAATTATTCCTCTATAATTGTTGATAAAACTTTGTAGTACTAAAGAGCTTTAACTTCTATTTTTAGTTATCTGGCCCTAAAGCTTTTACTTTAGTGACACAGCTTTAGTTCCTAATTGACACAAAACATAAGTACCATTTGAATAGTTTTATATTTTTTATTTTTTTGGGATACTCATTTAACACATTTTCTATTTAACTCTTAATTTTTCAACATCATTTTATCTTGACATTCAAAAAATTACTACTATATTATTTATCTAAAATCACTTATAAGAAAAAAATGTAAGCCAAATTCAATTAAGTATTTTCCCCCTACATAAAGCCAAATCAAAACACTTTTGATAAACTAAAGAAAGATAAAAGCGTGAAATGATTGACAAAATAAAGATATCTTTTTAGGGTAGGGATTGCAATTTTAGGGTTTTGCAACCCATTTCAAGCTTTTGATTCCTCTTAATATAACAAGAAGTAGTATAATTCAATTTATTGGATGTAGAGCTATATATATTCTAATAATTCCCTTTGACTTAGCAATCAATGATAGCAAAACATAATTTTTGGGCAAGACAACTACTAAAAAACTAAATTACCATAAAAATGATTATTTAAGGACTTAATACTTGAAAACCAAAAAATAGGGACCTTTAGTTATAGTGGAAAAGGGAAAAAAAACTTGGAGAACTATTTTGTCTACTTATTGTAAAAGAAATATATCAGAAAGAAAATAACATGCAATTATTGATAACTAATTTCTCCTACTACTGAACAAAGGAAGGAAATACAATTTTGGTCACCTAATTATCGCTTATCCAACCATATATCACTTTGGACAATTAAGATCTACAAAAGAAAAAAAAAAGTTATCCAAATTCACAAAGCATTCAAATTTGACACTTTTGATAGCTTAAGTTTTTGAAGTACAATATTTAAGTAAAATCATTCACATCCCTTGCCCCGCGGGCCTTCTAAATTGATGTTTCAAATGAAATCACTATCACATAGAGGTTAAAAATGGCAAACGTAAAGTTTAGTTCTTCCAGTTTATCTAGTTTGCCAAGCACCTGTGTGGGAGCAAAATATCAATTCTACCGACTTCTCAGATGCTAATAATCTTCTTAAGATCTTTGTTGTTTGCAAGTTGACCATTGTCATACCTATAAGTTCATCACAATTTTATTGAAAATTGCATGAAAACCTTAAGTAAATGCTTTATTTTTTTCAACTGAGAATCTATTTAATTTTTAGAAAACGAAATTGATAGCTAAATTGAATCAAATAGAAAGATAAAAGTCCAAGATGTAAAAAATTATAAATGTATGAAATACATAGACACTTCATGATTTACCCATGATAATGATACCGAAACCGTAATTGTCCAGAATTGTAAATTAGGACTCCTTTTGGCTGTAGTGCCTAGCAAGTTCCTGACATGCAACATCAGAATATTCTTCTTGTGCACGAGTGTAACCTACTTATGGAAATTTTTCTATTTAATACATATCCAACCCATGCCTAAAGGGGGAAAGTATGTAAATTTCTTTGATGGATCTAGATTATGGTCTTAAATGTGGACCTCGTGGTCAAAATAAGGTCATATAGGCATTCTTATATCATTCATCACTTTACTTATGTGACTCTTATTATGGCCACGAAATTCACAAGTGGGTGTCCATCTAAGAATCTCAGGTATTTAAAGCACAGTGAAGTAAGGGGTTGCATGGTTCATGGGAATCATAATCAAGAATCAGAATAAATCCCTTATAGGCTGCCTGGTTGGAAGGAATCAAAATCATTTGTGAAAATTTTGGAATCCTCCATTCCTGACTAAATTGGAGGGAATTGAAATTATTTCTAAAAATTTTGTAACTTCGATTTATTTTTTATTCCTCAATTGTCTTGTTGTGATAAATCATTAGTATACATCATCATGTGTTTGTTAATCAACAAAACTAGATGATGTAGAACCATAAAATCTTTAAAAGTGAATGATTGTGATTCCGATTCTAATATTGGAATGAAAAACTTCATTCTAATTCTAAAGTGAATGATTTCGATTCCGATTCCGGTTCCAATCTGAGAACCAAACGCCCCCTAATTCTTCTATTTGTGTTGCTTTTTTTAAAAAATATATATATTTTTTGAAAAGAATTTCTACAATTAAAGGAATGGATAATAAATTTAGAGGTTTAATACAGAATCTGCTTTTTTTGGCATTTTATGTATGGTTAGGGATCAAATATATGTTCTTCAAAGTGGATTGGACCCGAAACGTAATATCAAACTTGGTCGGCTGGTGCAACAGGCCAAGTGTTTGCTCGAATTCATGGCAAAGTCCACAATAGTAGAAAAGCAGCTAAGCAAAATAAACGTAAACATTTGTTTTTTTAGTTTATTCATTTATCCCAAAAATGTGCAAAAGCGAATACGAAATCACGTGTTTAAGCTCTTTCTAACTCGTATCCTTAATTTGAAAATCATAAAATCCAGTTACACCAGCCAATCTATCTATATGTTTCGCTAGCTACCTCATATTGAAAAGATTTGTTGTGAACATGGAAGCATTCCTAATAAACCTTATAAAGTCGTCAACATCTTAAGAAAAAAAAGATAATTTATCTTTGAAAAAAAAAATTTGTTGTTGCCAAGCTATAGTTTCTCAAGCAACTTCAAGTTCCCAATTTCTTTTGGGATGGGTCCACTAAAATTATTGTAAGACATTCGTAAAAATATTATTGTAAGACAAAGCAAGTACCTTATGCTTTGAACATAGACAGTATTGATGGTATTTGACCGCTTAACAGTTATACGATAAGTCAAGCCATGTTAGTATCCGAAAACAGTTGCTGATATTAAAGGGAAAAATTATTGTTATCATACGACGAGATAGCATCCCTTCCTCTGTGTCTAAAACATTACACGTTTATGACATTTTATGATTTAAACTTACATATACAACCAATATGGTTTCTGAAGAAAAATTATCTCCACAAACTTTTATTGAATAAAAAAAATTTGGCCACAGTTTCAAAATTTTCATCACGTCCAATCCATGGAAAGTTATGACTGACCTCAACAATTACTAATAAAGTGTGCATTGTATTAGTCATCTCAAAATAGAATGAAAATCAAAGGAAAGTTCACAAGAAGAGGACTCAAGTTAGACATCCATCTAACTTCACATACATCACTTTCATCACTTTTAAATAACAAAACATTTCAAATTATGACATCTTGGGGCAAAACAAAACATAAGAAGCATCAACTTATTCTATATAATTATTAGGAAATCAAATGCGAGAGTATATTTTTATAAGTCGGTCTCATCATAATGCAGTAAGCTGACGTTTTATTTTCTGGAGTGATGCTACAACATCTTGCATATTAATCCTATCTCCAGGACATTCCTTGCAGCAGTTCAAAGCCAATTTGAGTATCATTGAAACGTACTCTAACTTCTGAGCAAATTGCGTATCATCTGGTTCGAGTAAGTTAGCATCTATAACCTGAGTTGCTGCATGAGGTAGAGAATTTTCTATCCAACTCTTTAGGCTCACATCTCCAAAAAACATATCATCATTAGGCCTCATTCTTGAAAAAGTTTCCATGACAACTATGCCGAAACTATAAACGTCAGTTCTTGTTGATACTTGTCCCTCCAGTCCAAACTCTGTAATATAAATGCCAATTTATCAATTTGTTTGAAATCACAGTGAGAAAATTAAACTCAATGAGATAATCTAAAGAAATAGAAACAAAGACCAATAAGCAAAAGCTAGATGCACAACCTGGTGCAATATATCCCAGTGTTGCAAGAGTCTTGGTGTGCAAAATACTATTTTCTTCATCCAAAAACTTTGCGATGCCAAAATCACTCACATGCGCAACCATGTTATCATCAAGTAATATGTTGTTAGGCTTCAAATCACAGTGAACCACTGTTGTTGTATAACCATAATGCAGATAATGCAATGCAGAAGCAACATCTATTATTATGCTTATTCTTTGCATCAAATCTAAGAAATGATTGTGGGAGTACAACCACTTTTCAAGGCTCCCATTAGGCATGTAATCAAGAACCAAGGCTTTGAACTCAAGGTTAGAGGAACTACCAATCACTTTGGTTAGGTTTCTATGACGAAGGTTGCGTAATACTTCACATTCCTTGTCAAAACTCTCAAAAGCAGCTTCCATTGGCAAACTGAAAACTTTCACAGCCACAAATATCCCATCTAGCATCCCTCTATATACAGATCCAAAACTCCCTATGCCAAGTAAATTGCTGTCATCATAGCCATTTGTTGCTTGAAAAAGTTCATGATATGAAATCCTTTTTGGCACTCCCATGGGCATTACATTAGTAGTTTTTGGAACGTCATCCTTCTTTCGGTATCTCAAAAATAAAATTGTGGCAGTTGTAGCAACCATTACCGCTACAATCCCTGATAGAATTCCCATCACTTCAAATATTTTCTTCCTATTTGATTTGTGAATAGGTGAAGTACTACAAGGAGGAACAAGAAATCTTTGAGCCCCACACAACTCACCATTAGACATGAATGAATTGTGTGTGAAGTTCTTAAAAGGACCACCAGAGGGAATTTCACCACTTAAGTTGTTGAAAGAAAGATTAATGTATCTGAGACGAGAAAGTGTCACCAAGGACATTGGGATTGGACCTGATAGATGATTATTGGATAGATCCATGAATTCCAAGCTTAACATATGACTAAGCGTGTCTGGAATATGTCCTTCTAGTCTATTTTGAGCCAAAGAAAGGCTGGTTAAACTTTGCAAACTTGCAATTGAGTTTGGAATATTTCCATAGATGTGATTTCTTGACAAATCCAACACTAGAACCTTCTTCAAATTTTGAATTTCCTGTGGCAGTGAGCCACTCAAGAAATTAGATGACAGGTCCAAGTACAAGAGGTCATTAAGGTTCCACAAGCTCGCAGGTATAATAGAGTTTAATAAGTTCCTCCCAAAGGCAATATCTCTTAGAGAAGTAACATTACCTATGCATGATGGTATTGACCCCTGAATTTGATTTTGGTCCAAATATATTGCATATAATTTCTTCAAGTCACAAAGAAAACCTGAAAGAGACCCACTTAATTGGTTATCACTAAAATATAAAGCTTGAAGTTCATGCAATTCTTTTATAGTTGCCGGAATTTTTCCACTCAAGTGATTTTCACGGAGAGTCAAAACCAATAATTTGCTCAAATTTCCAATTCCTTCAGGAAGTTTTCCCTTGATTTCACAATGATCTATAGAAAGTCTCTCCAAAGAGTGAAAGATTCCCAATGGATAGTGGAAGAATGCCATGCAAAGGATTCTCACATAAGGTTAACCATTCCAGGGACTTGCAATTGGTCAAGTAACTAATAATGCTCAATTCTGGCGAAGAAGGTTCACTTGTCAAATTATTTTGGTCGAGCTTCAGTTGTCTTAGGAGTCTTAAATCACCAAGAGAATTGGGAATTGGACCACTGAATTTGTTTCTACCCAATTCTAAATACGCTAGCTTAGATGCATTTGAGATCGAGGATGGTATCACTCCCTCAATATGATTTATGTCCAGATGAAGAGATTCCAGGTTGATTAATCCATAACCCATGGTTGATGGAAGATTTCCAGAAAGATTATTGCCTACAAGTTGCAGCCGTTGCAGGGTTGAGAGGTTGAACACTTGAACTGGTATCGATCCACTCAGGCTATTGAAATTTAGAACTAATATTTCTAGTTTGTGCAGATTGCCGAGCTCTTGAGGTACTGTACCTGCAGAATAGAAGAACGTTTAACAATATCAGTCCACGAAGCATGCCTATAAAGTGTTCTATCTTCTATATCTAATTGAAAATAATCTCACCTGTCAAGTTATTATAGCGGAAAGATAGTTCCACGAGCATGGTTAAATTCCCGAAGTTTTTGGATACGAATCCTATAAACTTGTTTGGCATATTAAACATCTTCAAACTATGAAGATGACCAAATTCTAGTGGAATCACGCCTTTACAAATTCAGTTTTGGGAAAAAAGTGTACAGATAAAATTAAATTTCGTGACTGCTAAATTGGATTAGTTTCATCTATTATCCATTACTCAAAACCATTTATCAACTAGTTACTATTTTTGCCATATATGTAGAGGGATGCTATACGTACTAGGCGAGCAAGGCATCGTGTTTTACCATGAAATCGTATTACAAAACATAATTATATAGACATTCACATTCAATTATTTCACTACATTCCTTAACTATCTAAAAATTGAAGTTGATATGATTGAGAATTAGAATACTGATTTTAAAGCAAACCTTTTATTTTCCAACTAATGATAGAAGAACAATTAATTATTTTAGCTAGTATTCCTTGGCTATCTAAATATTGAAGATTGCATAATTGAGAATTTAGAACTATTGAATTTTAAAGTATACCTTTTTTTTTATATAACATTGAGAGCACAACCTGCTTTTATTTCAGTCCAACAGTATACATAAAACTTGTATGAGGGACTCAAGTGAAATTAATGTTAAAAGTTTAAGGAACTAGTGCAACTAACATTATATGATAAAATTATTTGCAACTAACATTATATGATAAAATTATTTTTGGGTTAATAACATTAACCTTCATTGAGATTTATTTAAACACTGGATTAATCCTTGAGGCTTTAGCCTAAATTACACTGACTTCCTTTGTTAGAAAAAAAAAATTTCAAACCTAGTTAACGGAAGCAATGTAATGATAAAGCTATCATTTTATTACAATACATTCAACTCCCCTAGAGATTTGTTCAATTTATATAAAGGACACTATAGTTTGATGAAAATATAATTTACCTTTTGGCTAGTCAATTAATTATAAGAAAATCCTTCAACATCATCCAAAGTAATTAAAATTTGAAAAGAAAATTATGAACCAAATTTGAGGGAAAAAAACAAATTGCTAACTATGAAAATGTGGAAAATAAAAAGAAACAAAAAATTAAATAAAAAACTCTTCCTTTCTCTCTTTTTATTTGCCTATAGCTCAACTCAGCCACTACCATATTATTTCAATCCATTTTATTTATTCAACCAACAATTATCTTTTCACATCTGGGTATTGAATTGAGTTCAGAATAAGTAAAAATTTATTTATACTAAATGTATTAGTTAAACTTGGTTTTTAGTTTGATTTAAACTTGGTTTTCAGTTTGAAATTGTCTTTTGTTGCCCATAATATAAAGTTTCTTTTGTTCTTAATAACTTAAAGTCAAATTTTTTTTTTATTTTAAAGAAATAGTTTCTTGAATGTTTACTGCAGTCTTCACATGAGTAACTTTAAGTAGAAACATTAAAACTAAAAGCCTAGAGGTTGCAATAGAGAATGTTTTAATTTTCCATAAATTTAAAGTTAAAATTTTATCCAATATGTAATTGTACATTGATTACCTGGATAATAGTTATTTGAATTCATCATATCTCAGTGATGGCTAAAACAACTATGTTGGTGAGGAAATGCTACTGCAGTTGATATCAAGGTTTTAGAAATTTGGTTACACCAACCAAGAAAATGAAACAACTTTTTTTTAAAAAAGGTATTAATGAGAAATTTGGGAGCTTGATTAAAAATTCCTTTGGCATTACATTGATTTGAGTAATTGATAATAATTGACAAATGGAGGTGATTTTTTAATAAATGTTTGTCTATTCAAAGGAATGGACTATGATTTGGACAAACAATAGGGTTTATATTTTAATTTGGACAATTTCAGACAAGTATTTTGCTGATATAAGCAACATTTCTATTGGCTACAAGCATGAGAGTATTTGATAAACGTTTTACTATTTAAGGGGATTGACTATAATTCGGTCAAAATACATGGTAGAATTTGTAATTGATCAGGCGTCAATAGAGGTAGATGTAATTAACCATTGTTCTTTCTTCTTTTATACAAAATTAATGTTACAGTTACATTTGACCATTAATCAAAGGGATGAAGATGTCAAAAAATAAATGGGAACAACTATAATGCAAAACACTCCAATGGGCTTACTACATTTAACCCTTTTTTAAAAGAAATAAGGCAAGGCTTAAAGAGTTCCTTAAAAATCATAATTAGTGATCAACATCATTAACAATTGAATAAATGGTAATTTATCTAATACAAAGGCAAGAGTTAAGTTCTTTCCACTTAAATTGTTATGCTCCAGATACAGTTTCTCAAGCATTGTCAAATTCCCAATTTCTTTTGGTATGAGTCCATCAAAAGTATTCTACGACAACCCAGGTACTCGAAGCTTTGAATATTGAGACAATGTGGATGGTATCATTCCACTAGATCCATTACGAGAGAAGGTCAAGCCATGTGAGTTTTTGAAGTCGCCGACAAATGTTAACTGGGAAGACCGCCAGATAGCTTATTGTTTTGAACTAGAAAACCACTTCCAATGTGGAAGTATTGAAGATCTCCAATTGACAAAGAACTAGAAAGCTGATTATAGTACATGCTCAAGATCTTCAATTTATGTAGATTCCCAATCCTCTTTTGGAATTATTCCTAGTAAAGAATTTAATGAAAGTTTCAATCCTCTCTAGCCTGTAAATGTATTGTTCTTGAGCATGTTACCAGTTACCTTTGACCATCAATCAAAGGGATGAAGATGCCAAAAAATAAATGGGAACAACTATAATGCAAAACATTCCAATGGGCTTACAGCATTTAACCCTTTTTTAAAAGAAAGGTATGGCTTAAAGAGTTCCTAAAAAAAACCATAAAACGTCATTAACAATTGAATAACTGATAATCTATCTAACAAAAAAAGGCAAGAGTTAAGTTCTTACCACTCAAATTGTTGTAGCTTAGATATAGTTCCTCAAGCATTGTCAAGTTCCCAATTTCTTCCGGTATGAGTCCATCAAAAGTGTTGTAAGATAATCCAAGTACCTGAAGCTTTGAACATTGTGATAAAGTGGACGGTATCTGTCCACTAAATACATTGGTAGATAGGTCCAGCCATGTGATTCTTTGAAGTCGCCGACAAATATTAATGGGAAGACTGCCAGATAGGCTATTGTTTTGAACAGAAAACCACTCCAATGTAGAAATATTGAAGATCTCCAATGGTAAAGAACCAGAAAGCCGATTATATTCCACATCAAAAGTCTTCAGTTTATGTAGATTCCCAACCTCTTTTGGAATTCTTCCTTGTAGAAAATTAAACGACAGTTTCAAAGTCTCTAGCATTGACATGTTAAAGATAGAAGGTGGGATGAAGCCTGTGAAGGTGTTGTTCACGAGAGAAAGGTATAGGAGTTCTTGCAAGGAACCAAACCAAGAGGGAAGCTCTCCACTGAGATTGTTGACGGTGAAATCAAGGACTCTTAGTCTACGTAAATGAATTAATTCACGGGGAAGTTCTCCATGGAAATTGTTTCCACTCATGTCAAGGGATAGAAGGAACGACAGATTCCCCAGGTGCTGTGGAATGGTGCCAGTAAGACCCCAATTGGAAATATTCAAAGCTGTTACTCGGTGGTGAAGAGAGCCGCAAGTGACTCCCACCCAATCACAAACAGAGGATGTAATAGGCCAGTTGCTGGCCAAGATTTGATAAGGGTCTGAAGTGATTTTAGCTTTCAAAGCAAGAAGGGCTGATTGATCTGTGGTAATGTTGGTGGTGGTCATGGCCAAGCAAGCCAAGAGATAACTTAACTGCAGGAGTCCAAGGCACAAAGAGTAGGAAATTTTCATCATGACTGTATTCGGTTCTAGTATCGTGTATATTGCATACTTCTGGTACACACACACACATATATATATTGCTAGACGTTGTGGACATCTAACAGACAAAAATGGAGTATAGGTGTGGCTTCTATGCGTATTCGGCAAAAATAAAATAAAATTGAAAACAAAAGTCTTCCAAGAGTTGCAACTCGATTACCTTATTGTGGTATACTAATAATATTGTAATATAAAATTGATCAGTATATTAAACAATTATTTAAAAACTTGTTTAAGTAATATCTCGAAATTGATTTTGTCAACACAAATCCACCATTTGTAAATCAAACCACGATTCCGAGACGAAATTTTGTCATACATCTGGTTGTTTTTTTTCCACCCGTTTCTTTCAAACCACTACTACTCTTTTCCAATGTTGTGGCAACTAAATGGAGGTAAATGATAAGAAAGGCAAGAATTTTTAGGAAAGAGAATTACTGTTATGTTGATTCACAGAGACGTCTGACGATTGCACTTCGTATTTTCTAGCAAGACTCAGTTACCACAAGAAATTAACATTTTGCCCCATTGACACCATTGGTTATCTAACAAGAACAGGACAAGTGGCTTATTTTGAAGGTCGAATGTACAATTTTCACAAATACATTTATTTTGATATCCACAAAGTTCAATCGCCAATAGAAATGTTGAGCTTGCCATTTAAAGAAAAAGTTCAATCAACTGGTGAAGAAAATTATTGCTGATAATAACTTGAAATCAAATTGATGCTTGAGAATTCAATTTGAATCCACAACACCTGAAAACGAATACGTCAATTTACAATAATAACAGAAATGATTACTTATCATGAAATTAAATCAATATGAACAAGAAAGAAAAGTGAAAAAGCAACTGGGCTTTGAGAGTGTTTTGTGAGGCTATGCAATCTTCGGTCGTTAATTTTTTAGATTGTCAGAATTGTGCCCTCTTTAGCACCGACATCTTTTATTTGTTTTTAGAAACTCTTCCTGAAGTAGTAATCATCTCCATGACTTCTTTTTTAAAATTTACTGCTACCACTTATCCCCTAATTTGGAATAAATATGGTCATATGGCCGTCGCCCAGGACTGTCTCATCGGCCAAAGCCTTCCATAACTGTGTCACTAGTACTAATTAATGTTCTAGATAAAATCAATCTTCCATTGATATTGGCCATCATATTCATGATAAAATTGCAACAATTAATATGGGCACCCTTTCTGATTTTTCATTTTTTTACTGATTTTTATTTCCTTCAATAAGAGCACTTGTCAATATCAGTATCTTACTTATTTATTTATTTATTTGCTAATTTGTTGATTGACTATTACCATTTTGTAACTACTAATATCACACAAAAATAACCGATGTAAACATGTTCTTAACCTTTGTAAAAAATTAAATGATTTGCAAAAGAATTTGCAAGACAAGTAGAAGTCTTAACTTGCCCCGGCCTCAACCCCATTTTAACTAGCCAACAGGCGGATTGCTCTTCATTCTTTTTTCATTCTTGTTGAATTTTCTAATTCTGCTGCCACAAGATTGAAGATTCGTTCTTCTCATTTAACGGTTCTAATGTTCGGTACGAATCTCTAATATTTCGTGTATTTTGGGCAATTTCATTTTTGAAACTGTTGTGCTTTCAGTTTCAGCTTCATATCACATGCCTACAAAATGACCAAGACTTGTCTTCCCAATCAACGCTGGAAAAGACAGCCTCCAAATTCACTGATTTTTTTTGGCTAATTTTGATGATACTTGATATATAATTATTAATTTACATAAATGGTATATTTGAAAATTCATTCTTCTCCCCACCCTTTTCGCAAATTTGGTTTCTCAATTTGCTTCCGTATGTTCTAAGAAAAGAAGGATAAAATTTTAACTATTCAATTTTCGAAGTCCTTTCAAGCCTTCTATGAAAGTGAATTTTGAACTTCAGCTCAATCAATACATCATATCATTTTTATGAATGATGTGACGTTAGTCTGGAGGACTTTTCATGTCTTTTGCAAGTTGGAAGCTAGATTTTTATTTTTTTTTTGTCTAAAACGGCAACTTGTATATTATAGACAAAATTTTCTATAGATATCTGTACATTGGGCAAGCCCCTTACTCAATCTGGATTTTGCAAAATCCGAGCAGGAAAGGAATTCTTCTATTCTTTGTCCTGTACTAAATTGACAGCAAACTCAACTGGCCTTGAGCATCTATTAATTGAGATTTTACTTACAAAAGAGCGAGAGCATGACTCAAACAAGAACATCAATATTCTAACATCTTCTAAAACAACAGCAATTGCCCTCCTTACTGCAAATAACCCACTACCATTTAAAATTTTAACCAACAACTTTTCCAAGCATTTAGTAAATCATATCTATTTAAGTTCTAAAACATGCCAATAATAACAAATAAAAGGACAACTACCTTAAAGTCCATAAATTTTCCAAAGATACTACTTGGTCCCTTAGATTTATATCTCTTAAATTTGGATTCAGTTTAATCCTTGTATTTTCTAAAAAAAATGAGGTAGATCCTATTAGAAAAATATACTTATTTCTTGTCCCATATTGGTCACACAAATTCCACATTTTACTCCCATATATTGAACATAAATATAATACAAATTAAAAAATTAATATATTGTAGTGATGTAAGTATATAATCATTATTTAACATTACCAATCAACAATTCAATAAAAATTGATAGTAGGTTCGTTAATATATTGTAATTTTTATGGATTTTTTATATTTCAACTAGTTTTTGTAGATTTTGTTAATTTTTGACGTCAACATTGTGTTATGCACATTTATGCCTAACAATCATAATTTATTTTTAACACTATTATGTCATCATTTCTCTTAGGCTAGTTTCCTCAAAACTAAAGAGGTGTTTGGTTTGTATTCTAGAATTAGAATGGAAATGGGCGTCATGAACCCCACAATTACTATGGATATATGCGATTTTCTCCTATATGTTAGTTTAATAACGAAATGAATAGCTTGCTCAGCTGGTATCTTTAGTTCAAATACAAGTCAAAATTAATTTACATCTACATCGAGTTTTACCCTCACGAAGTAGTATTAACAATATTAAACCATTTCATAGAAACGACCTTATGCAAATTTTGTTCATCTGCCAAGATGCTTAATTCACTTATATTATTGCAAATTCTGATATTAATATTACGTCATCAACCAATATATTTTTTTAGGACAAACAAAATTTTTATTTATTTGACGTTGCAACCTACTCGGACTGTTAGCACAGAAAATATAGCATATAGGATCAAATAGCACATGGGGCAACTAGAAACAAATTTATGCAATTTAAAACTCTAATATCAGAATATTGTATATGATAGTCATTAAGTGGTGGAAATTGCTTAGACATGTATGCACCTGGAACAACTTCCTCAAAAAGAAAAACCCATCTAGTAATTCTTTGTCTATTTTATAAGTCCCATTTTCACTTTTTACCCACTTGTTCATCTGATGCTAGTAAATGCGTCTTGATTCTTCTTTCGTTCTTGCTGACAATCAGAAACGTTTCTGATTGCACTGGCAATCAGAAACGTTTCTGATTGAGAAGATTCATTCTTCTCGATAAACTAATTTGATGCTCTATATTGATCAATAAATAATTCATGCATTTTGGAAGTTTTCATGAAACTGTTATCTTTCAGTTTCAACTTTATGTCACATTCTTACAAGACGACCAAGACTTGAAAATTACACTGACAACGGAATGCTTGGTGTCCAAAAAAACAGGCCTAAATTATCTTGCCATTCAACGCAGTTTGTTTTCTTATAAAAACTGGTAACTTATAAAATATAGCTACCAGTTTCTCTAATTCCCTTTTTTTTTTTTCTTGTCCTCCCAATCAACGCAGAAAAAACAACATCTAATTACACTTTTTTTTGGCTAATTTTGATGATCCTAGATATGTAATTATTAATTTATGTAGATAGTATACTTGAAAATTCTTCCTTCTGCCCACCGTCTTTGCAAATGTGGCTTCTTAATTTGCTTCCGTATGTTAATAAGGAGGGAGATATAAAATTTCCACTATGCAATTTCTGAAGTCTTCTCAAGTCTTCTATGAAAGTGAATTCTGAAATCCAGCTCACTAAAACGTTAAATCATGCTATGAATGACGTCAACATTAGTCTGGAAGACTTTTCTTGTCTTTGCAAGTTGGAAGATAGAGAGGGAAGCATCCACTCAATTATTGACACAACTTGGAGTCTTATCTGTTGGTAATTTTTGGTATTCATATGCATTATGGACCAAGATTTAAGGTCTCTTTCCTTTTTTGTACGCGTTATAGACTAAGATTCAAAATAAGCACAAATACATGAGAGGAAAATGGTATAGAAAAGATGTCTGTGAGGATAAAATTTACACTGGGCCATGGTAGGAATTCGCTATAGTCTATCTCCATCCTTGGCAAATTTCTCTAATTATTGTTATTTTAAAAAAAAGTCCCCATTTTGGGGTTACTTTTTTTTTTTCTTCCAGGTTTATAGTCGCCGCACACACCACGTGCGGCGACTGCTTAATTTTGTTTTTTTTTTTTCCACGTGTGCAAGTGTGCAGGTGTGTGTCAGGAGGGCTTTTGTGCAATTTTTGGGGCAATTGTGAGAGTCACCGCACAAGCTTTGTGCGGTGACTCTCACAATTGCACAAAAATTGCAACCTGAATTTTTTTTTTTTTTTTTAAGTTAAGGGGGCCTTTTGTGCAATTTTGGGGCAATTGTAAGAGGCACCGCACAAGCTTTGTGCGGTGACTCTCACAATTGCCCAACCTGAAATTTTTTTTATTTTTTTTAGTGGAGGGGGCCTTTTGTGCAATTTTTTGGCAATTTGCATAAACATTTGGACAATTTCTTAGTACAAGAAATTACTATCTACCCTTATTGAAAGATGAATACGTAATTTGCTGATCAACAGTCACAAGGTGATATGATAATTTTGGTATTTTTCATAAACCATCCGTAACCTATTATTGACCTTTTGCTCTATGAAGGTCATAAAATTTGAATAAAACAGAAGAAGCCACAGTTGTTATGCTATCCAATGCCACCAACAATATATTTCAGATCATTTTATTTCTACCCCAAAATTAATAAAACGAAGTCATTGACATCATTGATAGAAAATGGTAAATATATTTCTACCCCAAAATTAAATGGTAAATATCATTGATAGACAATGTTATGCAATTTTGACAAAGTCATTTCTCTTTAAAGCACGTAAAGGTGACTGTAAATGTGTAAGTAACCATTCTCAAAAAAAAAAAAAAAAAAAAAAGAAAAGCAAAATAGAATCATCACATCCATTTTTTACCATACAATCATATAAAATAAAACAAATAGAATCCCATGCACTTATATGCGGAACCTATATAACAATTGTGAGAGTCACCGCACAAAGCTTGTGCGGTGACTCTCACAATTTACACTATATTGCACAAAAGGCCCCCTCCACTAAAAAAAAAAAAAAAAATTTCAGGTTGGGCAATTGTGAGAGTCACCGCACAAAGCTTGTGCGGTGACTCTTACAATTGCCCCAAAATTGCACAAAAGGCCCCCTTAACTAAAAAAAACAAAAAAAAAATTCAGGTTGCAATTTTTGTGCAATTGTGAGAGTCACCGCACAAATCTTGTGCGGTGACTCTTACAATTGCCCAATTATTGCACAATAGCCCTTCTGACATACACCTGCACACCTGCACACGTGGAATAAAAAAAAAAAATTAAGCAGTCGCCGCATACACTATGTGCGGCGACTATAAACCTGGAACAAAAAAAAAAAGTAACCCCAAAATGGGGACTTTTTTTAAAATAACAATAATTAGAGAAATTTGCCCTCCATCCTTATCTCTCTCTCTGTTTGTTTGATAATATTTTTTAAAAATATGTTTTTTAAAAATATCAAATATTTTTTTTTAATTTAATTTTTTATCTCACAAATAGATTTATGGAGAAGAATTTTTAAAGTTGCTACAGTAATATTTTTTAAAAATACTCTAAAAATAATCATTCAGATGGAGTTTGTTGAAGTAAAGGTATAGTCACAATTTGAAAATTTATAATAAAAATAGAATCATTGTTAATAAATTATATAAAATAAAAAATAAATTTATTCAAAAAATTTAAAGGAATGAATTTTACGATTTGCTGCCAACATTCTCCATATTGAGTAGAATAGCCTTCAGACCAAGTATAAGTTGACGGTGAGGTTGTGTGACATCATTTCTTAGAAGATTTTTCTGGAGCTATTTCACATCCCCATGCTCAGTCAAGGGAAAATATTGAGGGCCTGCTTCTTGATACACATATTTCCTTCGTTGTGATTCTAGTCAGTTTTTTATTTTTTTATTTTTTAAATTTTAATGAGCCCTTCCTCTCCTTGCTCTACTAATTTGGTAGGTTTCAAAGAAGGAAAAAAAATTACAAAATGTAGGTTTACTGTATGGGTAAAGGATGAAGTTCCTACTAGGATTTCTTAAGCACAAATCTCTAGTTTCTTCTAAAATCTACCTTAAAAACGAAAGCTGGACTTCAAGTCTTTAGATTTTAATAGTTGATGGAAGACATTACTCATTAGTGCATTTGCAGTGTTTGCAAATTGAATTTTTTTTTTTTTCATTTGCCATACTCATTTGGTAGGCTTCAAGTAATAAGAAAAAAAGAAGGCTAAATCACAAAATGCTCCCTTGTAATGTTGCATTAGTAGTATATTGCCCTCTGTATTTAAGAAACATACAAATCATTCCCCTTCCCCCCTTAATAGATAAAAGACATTTGTGCCCTTTTATTCACAATATTTGGATAAATTTCTCTTTTTCTTGCTAAAACATAAAATTTTTATACCATTTATGAATGAATAGAACAAAATCATAAAGGAGAGAGAAGTGTTAAGCACATGAACTACCAAACAAAAAAAAAGTATTCCTACATTTATTAGTAGATCAAGTTAGTTTTACGTTGTTTTGGTTAGAAACACAAGTTTATAATTGTTATATTTTTTATTATTTTTATTAACAAAAATAACATTATTAGCATTTCTTGATACTCTATTTTAAATATAGTTGCCAAAGTAAAAAATTTATCTTCATTTTGCAGCTGCTCATTCATTGTACATCATAGCAAAAATGAATTATTCGTGTATTTTTTTCATACTTTTTACACCTTGAATATAAATAATAAGAATAGTTTGTAACAAAATTTTTTGCAATTTTGGAGTCATGATTTTGGTTTTTTATATAAGAGTGCAACATCAATATTGGTTTAGAGTAATTGCTTTATTTTGTTTTCATATAAAAAATAGAAAATTACAATATTAAAAAATTTATGAGGGCAAATTTGTCCTTATCAAAATAAAATGTATATGAGAGGATAATTTGTTACTAAAGTAGGGGTAATATGTGTATGTCTTAAACACGAGGGATAATTTACTCCTTACCCAATATTACAGGGGATATTTTGAAATTAAGCAAAAAAAAAAAACATAAAAAGGTAGGTTTATTGTAAGGGTAAAGGATGAATTGCCTACTATTATTTCTATGGTACAAATCCCTAATTTCCCTGAAATCTACCTGGAAAACGAAAGGTGGACTTCGAGTATATAGACTTTAATGGCTTGGAATGCACTTGAAATTTTCCTTGGAAACCAAAGGTGGCTACCGTGCCAAGCAATTGTTGGCTTCTTGTACATATACCAGACAGTGGAGACGTGTGTGTACAGACAAAGATAGTGAGTTGTAGCATATGGCGGAGGAGGAAACCAACAATGGTCAAGCATTTAAAGTTTCGGTTCGAATCTCATAATATAGGTTTGAATTAAAAAAAAAAAAAATGGACCCAAGCGTAGGTATAGTTACGGGTTGATCTAAGTGTTTACTGCTAGTATACTTCTAGTAGAATATGATGTACAATAAAACTATAACATTATCTTTTTGTACGAGAATTGATGTACACAAAGGCACTATTCATTTTATTTAATAGTACGGGAACCGTGGTGTAATTATCCATCATGCTATATAACAAATATGCCAGCAGTACACAATTGAACTATTATCAATTGCAAATATTCCATGTCCGTAGATGTGGCAACTGTAATCCGAAACAATTTATCTATCTAAATTTACTCACTTAAATAGTTTTGGGTAACAATTAAATCACTACGTGATCTAAGTGGTTTATTGTGAGTCATTAGTTTTAAATGAATTATCTATCTAATCCAGTTAAATATGATTATATGCACGTGTCAATATGTATGCGTGGGGGGGGGGGGCAGTAGGCAAGAAAAACTACTAAACACATGCGTAATTGGGTTGTGTAATGACAATTAATTTCCTATCATCCACTTATAATAATTTATCATATAGTTCTAAATAGATTAGATTAACTTCATCTCTTATCCGTCACTATTTATCAACCATTATTATTTTGCCATATATGTATTGGAAATCCTATACATACTAGGCAGGCAAGACTTCGCGTTTTACCATGAAATTATCTTCCAAAACATAGTACTCATACAGACATTCAGAACTTTTTGTTTAGATTTTACATGGAACTAGTATTAAGCAACTACACTAAAAACAATCAATTATGATTATGGTTTTTTGTTGAAAAAAACAATTTTTCATGCTTCAATTTGCATAATTATACTAAACAGTTTTAATTCTTTTCATTTAAATGAAGTATATCTATCATGTAATCATTTTATTAAAATTTTCTAATGTTAAATATACTGCTGTATTGGATAATATCTATCATGTAATCCTAATTTAGTACTACTTATGTTGTTGATAACTTCTTGGTGACAAAATCAATCTTTATATCAGCCATCATATTCATAATAAAATTGCAACAATTAATATAGCCACCTGTTCTGATTTTTTTTTTTTACTGATTTATATTTCCTTTAATAAGAACACTTGTCAATAGCAGTATTTTTTTTTTTTTTTGGGGCTAATATGTTTATTGACTATTACCGTTTTGTATCTACTGACATAACACAAAAATAACCAATATAAACATGTTCTTGACCTTTGTAAAAAATTAAATGATTGCAAAAGATTTGCAAGACTAGTAGAGGTCTTGCCCCCGTCCTCATGCCCATTTTAACTAGCCAGTAGGCGGATTGCTCTTCATTCTTTTTTCACTCTTGTTGAATTTTTTAATCCTACTGCCACAAGGTATAAGATTCGTTCTTCTCATTAAACGGTTCTGATGTTTTGTACGAATCATTAATATTTCTTATATTTTGGGTAATTTCATTGTTGAAGCTGTTGTACTTTCATTTTCAGCTTTACATCACATGCTTAAAAGACGACCAAGACTTGTCTTCCCAATCAATGCAGAAAATATAACCTCCAATTTCACTGATTTTTTTGGCTAATTTTGATGATCCTAGACACAAAATTATTAATTTACATAAACAGTATACTTGAAAATTCATTCTTCTCCCCACCTTTTTCCCAAATTTGGTTTCTTAATTTGCTTCCGTAGGTTATAAGGAGAGAAGGATAAAATTTTGACCATATAATTTTTGAAATCCACTCAAGCCTTCTATGAAATTGAATTCTGAACTTCAGCTCAACCAAAACATCAATCATTTTTATGATAGACGTCGACAGTAGTTTGGAAGACTTTTCCTGGCTTTGCAAGTTGGAAGCGGGAGAGTGAAGCATCCATTCATTATTGGCGCAACTTGGTGTCTTGCTTTTTGGGCAAACGGAACAAGACAAAAGATTCCCAAATTTAGGGACAATGTGTGGAAAAAATGGAGTGAGTATTGCGTGCACGACGCGCGCTACGTGGCGTGTCACGTGGTGCATTAGAATCAATCACACATCGTTAAATAATAAAATGTATGATCAATTATTGCCACATGACGATAAATTATTGGTTCTAGTACATCACGTGGCAATGCATGTAGTGTATTGTATACTTTTCCGAAAAAAATAGTGCAGAAAAGCTGTCTATGAGGCTAAATCTAAATTAGGTCATGTTAGGAATCCGCTGAAGTCTATTCCATCACCATCACCATAACCATCTTATGCCTCTAAAAATATATGAATTTTCATATTCTTGTGCTCTTAATGACTTGTTTCTGTGGAAGTAATGGTATATGAATGTCTAAAGGGGTACTCAATGGAAACATATAAATGGTTAATTAACACATCTAAATAAATTTTGTAGTAATGATTAAAATATTTTTTTGATTCAATTAAACAGTAAATTTTTTTAAATTAGTTGGTTTGATCGGAAAACATTTCAGACCAAATAGAAATTGCACTTTAAACAGTGTCTCCTCGCTCTCCAGATTTCCTTTACTAGACTTGTGATGTTGTTGCAAATATTCACGATGGCAAACTTCTACTCTGTTTCATGTCGGCCATTTTGTTTTCAAATAATTTAAAACATGTGTCTTGCTGCAGCAGTTACAAAATATCTAAAACCGTTTTCAATGACTCCAACTGATTTTTTTTTTTTCAAAATCAGCTGTTTTATTTTAAATTTAATTGTAACAAAAATTCCTAAAAAGAAATAGGGTCATCTCAAAGCACCAATTAACTTAAAAATGCTATAATTTGCTGAGTTTAAGCGGCCTAGAATAGGCCTATATCTAGTCCGGCTCGAAATTCTGCAAACTTGGCTCAAATTAAACTATTGTGATAAGTAAAATATATTATAATTTTTTTGGCGCTCCATTTGTTTTCATTCATTCTATTTAACGTATTGTTTTTTAACATAAAATAAACAACATCCGCAACGAAATGTTCTTTGAACTCTATTTTATTTTGTTTCTAATTGTAATTAATCGCAGAGATATATGATAAATCAATGACTCATTTATTGAAATTCTGATGATGTATTGGCCGAATTATCTGGAATGGCCTAGAACACCAAAATAAAAAAGTTAAGATGATTTAAGTTTGCCCATGATATTCAGTCACACCTTATGATGCTTATATCCATTGCAATTGGTCAATTTTATGTTTTGATAGATAAAATTAATGTAAATAATCCACAACCATTGAAAATGTTTAATTTAAATTTTTTCCAAGTATTTAATCATATTATTGAAGTTCTAAAACATGCCATTAATAACAAATAAAAGGACAATTACCTTAAATCCATAAAATTTCCAAAGATACTACTTGGTCCCTTAAATTTAGATCTCTTAAATTTTGATTCAATTTAATCCTCATATTTTCTACAAAAAAAAAAAAAGAGAGATAGATTCTATTAGAAAAATATACTTATTTCTTGTCCCACATTGGTCACATAGATTCCACATTTTACTACCATATATTGAGCATAAATATAATACAAAATAAAAATTTAATATATTGTAAAGAAGTAACTATATAATAATTATAAAACATTACCAATAAAATATTCCATACAAATTGACAGTATGTTCATTAATATATCGTAATTTTTGTGCATCTTGTATATTTCAACTAATTTTCGTAGGAAAATTTTTTTGTACTTTTTTTTTTTTGACATCAACATTGTGTTATGCATATTTATGCCTTATAATCATAATTTACAGTGATGTTTATGTTAGTAGCACATCAAATTTTTATCCAATCAGTTTAATTATTATTTTGTCTTCATTTCTCTTAAGCTTGTTTCCTTGAACTAAGGAGGTGTTTGGTTCATATTCTAGAACCAGAATAGGAATAAGTATCATAAAATTACTGTGGATATATGTGATTTCTCTTATATATTGGCTTAACAATGGTCCTTGCTTAGCTGATATTTGGTCAGATAGGGGCGCTAAATAGGCCAAGACTGATTTACATCCAGATCAAGTTTTACCCTCACCAAGTAGTATTAACAACATCAAACCATCGAATCGAAACGATCTTATTCAAACTTTGTTCATCTGCCAAGATACTTTATTCACTTGTGCTAGTGCAAATTCTGAAATTTGTATTACAACATCAACCAATATATTTCATAGGACAAACAAAATTTTGACGTTGCAGCCTACTTGGATTGTTTGCACAGAAAATACAAAAATACGTGATCAAATGCACATAGAGCAACTAGAAGCAAATTTATGCAATTTAAAAATCTAATATCACAATATTGTATATGACAAGTCCTCAAGTGGTGAAAATTGCTTAGACATGTATGCACCTGCAACAATTTCCTCAAAAAGAGCAACCCATATAATAATTCTTTCTCTATTTTAGAAGTCGCATTTTACGTTTTGCCCTCATGTTCATCTGATGCTAGTAAATGCGTGATGATTCTTTTTCATTCTTGCTGTATTTTCTAATCATATTGCCTTCATTCTTCCCAATAAACGGTTCTAATGCTTTGTATGGAACAATAATTCCTGTACTTTTGGCAATTTCATTGTTGAAACTGTTGTCTTTCAGTTTAAACTTTATGTCACATCAATGCAACAAGACGACCAAGAATTGACTAACAATGACAACATAATGCTTGGTGTCCAAAAAAAAGGCCTAAATTATCTTGCCATTCAACTTATAAAATATAGGGATAATTTCACATGCCTCTCTTGAGATTTATTATAATTACACTCATCTCTTCTCAAATTTTAAAAATTACACTTATACCTTTTGTATTTATATTTTTTATAATAAAACAAATCCATCTTGATAATGTAACCCAAAAACACTAACCAAACACTTTAAAATATGTTTAATTGCTTTTAAAAAAGATAAATAAATCTTAAAAATTAATTAATTAGTCATAAAAATATCAAAATTATTTACATCTTACATCAAATTTTCAATCTCCACCAAATATTACTTCTCCAAAATTCAATTATTTGACTAATGTGAATAAAATTTACTTTATCTATTAAAATTTTACAAACAAATATATTAATAAGAAAGAGATGACAAATTTAAAAACAATTCAGGATATTTTAAGGTATTTAGTTGGTGTTTTTGGGTTACATTATCACAATAGACTTCTTTTGTTATGAAAAATATTAACACAGGAGGTCTAAGTATATTTTTTAAAACCTGAGGGGAGGTGAGTGTAATTATGACAAATCTCAAGGGAGGTATGTGAAATTATCCCTAAAAATATAGCAACTAATTTCTCTAATTTCCCTTTTTTTTTTGGTGGCCCGGTCAAAGTAGAAAATACAACCTCTAATTTTGCTGATTTTTTTTTTAGCTAATTTTGATGATCCTTGATATGTAATTATTAATTTATGTAGATAGTATAGTGAAAAATTCATCTTTCTGCTTGCTGTCTTTGCAAATGTGGCTTCTTAATTTGCTTCCAAATGTTAAGAAAGAGAGAAATATAAAATTTCGACTGTACAGTTTTCGAAGTCTTCTCAAGTCTTTTGTGAAAGTGAATTTTGAACTTCAGATCAACCAAAACATCAAATCATTTTTATGAATTGATATCGACAGTAGTATTGAAGACTTTTCTTGTCTTTGCAACTTGGAAGATAGAGTGGGAAGCATCCATTCATTTACTAGAACAATTGGCAGGTTAACTTTTTGAGTAATTTTTTGTACGCATTATACCAAAACTAAAGGATTCATTCCTTTTTTGTATCCGTTATGGAGCAAGACTCAAAAAAAGGGTATTCAGTTGAAACACATAAATCATTAATTAACACATCTAAATAAGTTTTGTTGTTGAATAAAATATTTATTGATTCAATTAAAGAGTATTTTTTTCAAACTACTTGGTTTGATCAGAAAAAATTTCAAACCTAATAGCCAGTTAATTTGGTACAAACTGCATTTTAAATAGTATCCCCTCGCTCAAAAAAAAAAAAAAAAAAAAACAAAAGTATCCCCTCGCTGTCAGTTTTTTTTTTACCAGATTTGTGCTGCTGTTGCTATTATTCACAGTGGAAAACTTCTACTCTGTTACTTGTTGGCCATTTTAATTGTCTTTAAATAATTTGACATCAGACGCAAAGATTGATATACCAGGCGAATAAGGCAATAAGTAATCCACAAGGACAAAATTTTAACAGTTCTTTTATGATATGTAGCCAATAACAATTGAAGCTTTATTCTTTTTCTGATGATATACAAAGAAAAATGAGACGTCTTTGCGAATGTGTAAACACTTATAGGTATAAATGGCTCGAATTTTATTAATTTATTTATTACTTGTTCTGAAATATGATAAACGATACATAAATTGAAAAAAAAAAGTGGCAAACAGTAAATTTAATATTGAAATTTATCTGACTATTAAATCATACTACAATTTTACTAAAACTATCCCGAAAAATTATCAATCAAGGCAAAAGCCTTGTTGCTGAGTGTTATTTAATTTCTTTTTTTTTTTAATTCAAAACACACACTAAGACTTTCAAGGGAAATGAAAAAGAGGGAAAACCTAAGCGTGGAATTAAGGATTTAAACAAGCAATTTCAACAGAAATTGCTTTCCTGGGCCGATGGATATGTACCCCGAAAGCCTGTGGCCTTGACCTTTATCAGCAGGGCTCTTATAAAGGCCTTGGGCCTTTGTATTGGACACTATTTTCAACCGCCAAATTTTTGGGCTTGATTTAGATTTTACCCTCTGTAGCCCCTCTCTTTTTCTTGGTCACTAAACCTACGGGAGGACACGACAAACTTGCCGTCTGTTTCTTTTATCGAACAAAAACAAGCACGCCCACTACAAATTTACGCTCTCACTCTCAAGAAGCCAGATTCTCGAGCTCAACTTGGCATTTTCTTTATTACAATTTTAAGCCAAATATTTAGGCTAAATATTTCAAATGTGTCCCATCAAAGGGGAGTGGGGTCACCCAAAAGCAATCAAAATGATTACTTGTCATCTAATGTATATTCATTAAAATTAACACCTAAGTGAACTAAAATTTAACCTTTTCAATTAAAAAACCACAAACTTGTAAGCTTGGATTTTACAACGTAGTTCATCCAATGTAAACATTACCCATACAGAAATCTTAGCAACCACCTACTAGATTATTATTATCTTATCATGCTTCAACTTTTTTAAATTTAATATTAAGAAATGCTTCTATAGTCACAAACAATAAGAAAAATTATAATAAAAATAGGAAGTCATTCTAAATAAATAACATAAAAATAAATTTTATCCGAAAACTTGAAAGGAGGGAATTTTTTGACTAAAGAAAATCCACAATATCCTTCTGCTTTTCTTTGTATATGTGGAACCTTTCAATCCAAAAAAGTAGCAATTAATTTAGTTCAACTGGATAAAGTACAAAAATGAGGTAGTTCCACGGAGTAAAGTTTAATTAACCCTAATTATTTTATTAACATAAACTGAAAGCAAAAAAAGAAAAAATTAGTACCACGAGTTATAAGATTCTATCAAAAAAATTGGTCATAAAAGTTTACATAAATAACTTAGAGTCACTATTGAAATTCTAGCATCCACTCTACTTATAAATTAGTTCAGCAAAAATGTAAAAATTGCAAAAAATTATGCCATAAAACGTATTCTAATTCTTGGTACAACTTAAACTGCCACAACTACTTTCGAACAAAAGTATTTGTATTTTGGTTAGTTTAAATAGACCCTTAATTAGGTTTCATTCTAGTAGCAGATTAATTTTTATGTCAATCTTCACAGAAAATTTGTTTGTTCAATAAGAAGCAAACCAGCTATGTATTAAATAGGAAAACACAACTCAAAGAAACAAGATTTGTTGTTGCAGAAATAGTAGTACAAATTAAATATGATCATTTTGTTCTTAAAATAAGATTGACCCTCATCTTTTGTAGTACCATGGTCATATTAATTTGCAAGAAATATCATTATAATTGATTCTCATTGGCATCCACAATTTCTGAATTTTTTAGAAGAGAGGTGGAAAGGTCAAAATCTGCTTTTCAGACGATGAAAGCATATTGTGACACACTAAGCGATATCTAAGGCTTTGTCTGTTTGGTTGTGTTTTTTAGAAATATGTACTTTCAAAACTTCAAACACGTTTTTGAATCAATATTTTATCTCACAAACACATTTATCAAATACTAGTGGTTGTGTTATTTAAGTATTTAGTTAGGTTTTTTTGTATAGCTACTAGAGTTAGGAGATGTAGTGATGTTACTGATCAAAGTGGACAAACTAAGTGTTTAATTTGTTGTACTTGAAAACCCTATAACTAAATAGTGACCATAAAGGCAACTTACCAAGCTGTTTTGGTAAAATTTTCATAATTTTGTTGGGTGTCAAACCAGCAAAATAAAATTTCCTACTCTAAGAAAAATATACTCAAGTATAGTAGTGAGTAGGGTCGTATCCACAGGGACTGGTCGATTTATTTATTTCAAATCACAATAATGGGGGGTTTGGAGAATAATTAAATTAAAGAAATTTAAACCTAAGAAACTCAAAGGAAAAACACAAAATTAAGTCAAACGAAGTAAAATAAAAACTAAACTCTAGTCAGAGGAATAATTTCCACTCTGGTTCAATTTAACTGATCATCGATGCAATAATAAATTTCTACGTTCATGAATAAATTGGTTATGGTTGTTGAGAAGCTCTAACAACCTGCCTTTCCTTACTGTGTCGGTAATCAAGGTACGACCGTTAATTACTTCCCTAATCAAATAATAACCCTAGGTACGACCTTAGGATTCAATTATTCAACAGCTTTAAAACTAGAAAAGCTACCAATTCTAACCAGCAAACACCTACGAGGCTTTGTTCAAATTAGATTATTTATTCCCGTGATATAATCCAAAAGTTTCTATTACGATTGAATTAATCACTTGCCACAAATACTAAAACTATCAAACAATTACGGATTTGACGTTTTAGATGGCTTTAGATTATTTGACAATTAAATAGTGGCCAATTATTTAATTGCGCAAGAATAATCACACAAGAATGAACACAATCACCTTGGAATTAAACAGAGAATAAATAAATACCCAAAAACGTAAAAAATAATAAAAACAATTAGATCTCACAGTAGTGGATGAACCAGAGCTTCAATTATCCTTCAACTAGATAGTATGTCTTCAAATACCAAAAGAAAAATAACAAGAAATTGTTCTAGAGAGAGAAGAGAGAAAAACTAAAAAACTAAAACTAAAAGAAGACTCTCTAATTTCTCTGCAAAGTTCCGTATGTACTCCTGCAGAAATTGCGTTCCCAATGTCTTCTTTTTTTTTCCTGCACGTTTCTTTTCTTTTTCCCTTCCTTCTTTCCTTTTTGCTCTTTGTTTCCTTCTCCAACTCAATTTCCTTGTAAAATCTTTGCTTTTTGAGAAGATTCCTCTTTTCTAATCAACTCTAATTCTCTCTAAACCTCTTCCCAATCCAGATTCACCACACAAAAGAAAGTGGGACCTTCAAATTGCAAATTTCTTCTGATTCACGTCTAGAATGCTGCACAGCAGTACCAGTAGCCCGTGGTCACGCTCTATCAGACATAGTCTTCTGGAATTTTAGACGAATTTAGAACATTTTTCCACAATTTCCTATATTAAGGCCAAATATCAAAAAGTGAATAAATGAAAGTATTAAACACAATTCTTAACCAAAATAAGGGGAAATTAGATACAATTCATATGACAATTTAACACCCTAACAAATTTGAACTAGGAGAATTGGAATAAGATGATTATTGTTGATTTGGAAACTAGACTCTAGTTTTTAACTATATAAAGCTCAAACCTTAGTTCTTTCTAGATTAATTCCAAAATTGTGCCAAGACCCCCGAGTGAGTGGGGTCAAATTTTAATATAATAAAATTTTTACAACATAAAAACTATGAGAAAAATGAACAAAGAAAGTGCAAGATATCGGATATGAGGGAAGATTAGCTAAATTAATTGGAGCTCTTAATTTTTTAAAAATATTTTGCAAACCATTGGCAAATTAGTCTTCATGGGTTTTCTTTTAAGAAATTTTTTCTTAACCTGTTATAAATAAAAATCATAAAATAAACTAATTTAGTGTTATAAACATGAATTTCAATGTTTGATACATACTATGTATTTATGTATGTATGTATGTATGTATGTATGTATGAATTTATGTGGTGTGTGTATATAAATATATATATAATATGTATGTATGTATATATGTGTGTATGTGTATGTATATACACACTCATGCATACATACATATATATATGTATGTATCCATATATGCACATTTATATACATATACATGATTTCCTTCATCGAATTGTTCCTATATTGATTTGTTGGAATATATGGAAGACTAGGAACAAAAGGATTTTTGAAGGAGATCTTTTGGATCCAATGAGGTTATGTAACATTATTTTTTTGAAAATTAGAGAATTATTTTTTCTCCAATTTCCAGATATATCCATTGATGCATCTTCTTGGAGAGCTTTTTATGATCACGTTTCAGGAGTTAAGAAAATTAGTAGATTCAAATTGGTTAGATGGATGAAGCTTGGTAGAGGGATGCTTCTGCTAAATATAGATGGTTGCAGAAAAGGGAATTCAGGAATTGCAGGTGGTGGGGGAATTTTAAGGGATGATATGGGGGAGATGAAGTTTGCTTTCTCAATTTCTCTTGGTGAAGCTAGTAGTATTCAAGCTGAGACTCGGGCTTTATTATTTGGTGTTCAATGTTATCTTCAATCTGGATATCAGACGTTTATGATTGAGAGTGGTTCACAAGTCTTGATTCAGATACTTAAAAAAAAAGTTCAAATGCCCTTGGTCTATATATAAAGAGGTACAACAGCTCTTTTAGTTGGAGGGCCATTTTCTTCAAATACGATATTGCTTTCGTGAAGCAAATTTTGTGGCAGATGCTCTTGCTAATGTGGGTGTTTCTCACGTTGGTCATAGAATTTATAGCCGTGATACGGATCTTCCGGGTCAAGCTCATGGTCTTTTTAGACGAGATAGATTAGAATTTCCATCTTTTCATAAAATTAATTAGTTTTATTAATTTTCCATTCAAATTGCATTGTATTTTCTTGCTTTTTCTGAGATAAGGTTTATGTCACCCTCATGTACAAATTTTAATTTTAATAAAATTTACAGGTGGCGTCTCTCCCCATGCACGGGGTTTGCCAATTTAAAAAAAGTACATATATATACATATACATGTATATATATGTAAGTATATACGTACATATATATATGTATGTTATATATATACACCCATACACACATATATACACACATACACACATACATAAATACATAAATACATACATATATACATACATATATATACGTACATATGTGTGTGTGTATAAGTGTATACACACATATGTATATATGTTTGTGCGTGTGTGTATATGTATGTGTATATATGTGTGTGTGTATATATATGTATATGTGTGTGTGTGTGTATAGACACACACATACGTATACACATATATACATATTGATGTGGTGTAGATTAGGTATAGCAAATATGAACAAATACACACAAATCAAGTAATAAAAACCTAATCTCCCAACTTAGTCTGCAAGTGCACGGGTCTATTGTAGTACTAGGAGTATTAGGTGTCGAATCTCACGAGGAATCAAATATGTGCAACTACTAAAGCTTTTTCACTAACTTTTATTATCTAAACATAATCAAAACAAGAGTGTTATGGGGTCCCTTCAATAGAGTAGGTAAATTATTAAGAACTTTTGTAGAATCCAAGCAAGAAGCTTAGAACATAAAATCCACTAATGAATCATGCATGAATGACTTGCTAAGTTTTACCTTGCCTTGTTTAGAATCCGATTCCTTAAGAGTCATAACTAGATCTCTCTATGAAATGACAAGATTTCAACTATTCACATGATGAAATCTTATGAAAACATGAATTGTATTGATTCACTTAAGCAACCATTATTCTCATATGATCTACTTGAGCATTACTTGTTCATTTTCTATTGTTACATGCATTTCTCAATGTCAAGTAGCAACTAAATGACTTGTTTAAATTGGCTAAGTAAAAACAAGTGTTAAAGCTTGAACAAGTAAATAAACAAATGCAAGCTTAGCAATTGCAAAATGAATTAAGTCATGTTTGTCGATTCATGAGCTTCATCTATATTCCAGAGAAAGCTTTTAGTTCAACATGGTTAGTGAAAAACAACCAAAAGTTCAACTTCAAAGCAAAAATTTATGGGAACAAATGAAAGTAAAAGAGATAGAGTTTAGGAATTGCTCAACCAAATTAGAATAAGCTTCTCTTCTTTTTCACCTTCAAAAGTTGCACTACAAAGTTCTTCTTACAATGATTCTCACTCTTCTATTGAAGGATGAAGAGAATCTTATTAATTCTCTACCAAGTTTAATGTAAAACTAAGCTAGCCACTACCTTCTACGACTAAAACTTGTTACAAATGAATTACAAATGACTTCTATTTATAGGCAAAGGTTCTTCACATCATTTTCCAACTTGCAATTGCTATTAATGAATGAAATGATGAAGGTTTGAATTGAGATTCCAAACTAGCACAAAAGTCTTCATTTATGTTTTCAATGAAATCTCCAACTTGTAAAACCCTATCCCCATCTAAAAATGTCTACAAAACCAGCCAGAAATTGATATAAGTTGTAAGCCCTAGAATCTGCTGGTTGACTTCGATCCACAGGTGCCATCCGCGGGTTAGCTGACCTGCAGATCCAACTCACGGGATCACTGTTTGTAGTCCCCACTTGATTTTTTTGATTTTGTTCATCTGGAATCCACATGTATGGACTTTTTCCATGCATTTCCACCTTTTTTGGTGTAGAATTGGATTTTTTAATTATTTGCACAATTTATTCTTCAACTATTTCTTTAAGGAATTCATCAACCTACTCCTTTGAATCATATTTTTGATTTTGATTCACCTTAAATCCAATTGATCCAAATTGAATTTAGGTATGATGATCTTGCAAAAGCATACACAAATTGTGCATTAATTTGCTCAAGGTAACCAAATTAACATAAAAATTCTAATTTTGAGCTAAAACCCTAATTCTAGAAAAAGTTGAAAAATGAGTCATTTGTAGTCAAAATTACTTATAATACAATAATATTAGTCAATTTATTACTTATTACATATGTGTGTGTGTATGTATATACGTGTGTATGGGGGTGTGCGTGTCATACACATATATATACATATGTATATAAGTGTATGTATACATACATACAAACATACATATATATGTATGTGTATGTATATATGTGTATATATATGTATGTGTGTATAGATAGGTTAGATAGGTTATTTTTCTTGTCTTTACCCATTTTAGATTGTAATGAGGCTTTCCTTGGTATAATAGTTAGGGCTTTTGTGTGCTATGTGCTTATGTGCTTTTACTTGCTTTCCTTAGGGTTTTGAATCTAGAGTATAATGCTTATGTGCTATGTGCTCCTATGTGCTATTATCTGCTTCTATGTGATTATTGCTTTAATTTATGTTTTTATTCATTATTTATTTACTTGCTTTATTATGATATATGTGTATCGTCGCCACATTAGTCCAACGCTAGTTGTGGTTAATTCCAGTTTCTTTGCTAGTCCAACACTAGCAGGGAATTTTTAGAAAATGGGCTAGTCCAACGCTAAACCCTGAGTTCATTTTAGTGTTGGATTATTACTTGTGTGCATTTCATATCATTTCACACACTTTTTCTCTTTTTAAGGCCTTTTTCATTTTTGCATGATTTTTATTTATTATTATTCTTATTACCTATATTTTAACGCATGTTTAGTGCATGATATTTAGGTTACATTTCTCATAGAATCTTAGGCCATTTGTGTGATTTGACTAGAAATAGTCATCTACTTACATGAAAAATGGTGGCTTAACATGCTGTTTCCCGCATTCATGAGTAGGAATAGTTAGTCACGAGTTTATTAGTCCCTCGTACCCGTTATGTTGCATTCCCTTTCTTTGACCACTTATATCTATATTTATATTTTATTTTTCACTTTTGCATTTCATTTTTGCATAGCTCGTGACTCTTTCGAGGTCTCATTTTGGGTTACATAATTAATGCATTAATTCCAATTAAACTTTGAAGGTATATTTTGTCCCTCTCTATATCTCCTTTAGGTCTAGATTTGCATCCATATAGTTACATTCAAATGAGATAAATTTTAGGGTTATATTAGAAAATTTTCAACTAAACCTCACAACTAATTTCAGCTAGGTTGAAATGGTGCTTTAGGTGCGAGTCTTTGCCTTCTCTTTTTTCAACTATGACTCCCGAACTCTTTTTTCTCTTGTTTTCAAAGGCCTGGAGTTGTCTTAAAAGGGTTTTTTTTTTTCATTTTTCTTAAAACATTTTCCAAAGAAAGCATCCTTGATCTTTTTACCTTTTATAATAAAACATTTTTAGGTGACTTGATATACCAAAACTCAATACCAAGTGGTGCCTTCCTTTTGATAAAAACCCTTTTAGACTCTATTTTTCGGGCCCAACCATCGCATTTTCAAAGTCTCATTTTAGGCCTTTTTTTCTTTATAATCATTTTCTAAAAAATCATTTTTCACAAACCATTCTCTTTTCCACACATATCTTTTTCCCATCTTCGAAAAATGGGGTGCGACACAGGCTGCTGAATGGATACATGATTTTGGGCCACCAGGATTGATGAAAATGCAATGAAATGTCTAGGCTGCCAGACCTGAAGACGTAAATTGATATCGTTCAAACTGCTGAACAGATGCATGATCTTGGGCTATCAAAATTAATGAAAATGCAAAGTTTGGATTGCCAAACTTGAAAACGAACAAAAAACAGTCCAAGCTGCTGGACAAAGTAAATGCAATGAAAGAAAAATGCAAAGTATGGGCTGTCAGACTAAAATATAAATAAACAGATGCCGTCCAGCTAGACGGAAGCATGATCTTGGGTTGCCAAGATTGATGAACAAAATGCAAAGTCTGGACTACCAGACCTTAAAATGTAAATTGATACTGTTCAGACTGCTGAATGGATGCATGATTTTGGGCTTCCAAGATTGATGAAAATACAAAGTTTGGGCTGCCAAACTTGAAAACAAACAAAAAGTAGTCCAGGTTGCTGGACAAAATAAATGCAATGAAAGAAAAATACAAAACTTGAGCTATCAAACTAAAATCTAAACAAATAGATGCCATCCAGGCTGCTAGACGGATGTATGATATTGGGTTGTCAAGATTGATGAGTGCAATGTAAGGTCTCGGTTGCTAGACTTGAAAATGTAAATTGATGCCGTTCAAGTTGTTGAACGGCTGCAGGATCCTGAGCTGCCAAAATTGATGCAAATGCAAAGTTTGGGCTACTAAACCTGAAAACAAACAAAAAGTGATTCAGGCTGCTGGACAAAGTAAATGCAATGAAAGAAAAATACAAAGTCTGGGCTATCAAACTAAAATGTAAATAAACAGATGCCGTCGAGACCGTTGGACAGATGCATGATCTTGGGCTGTCAAGATTGATGAATGCGATGTAATGTCTGAGCTGCGTGACTTGAAAAATGTAAATTGATACTGTTCAGGTTGCTGAACATATGCATGATCTTGGATTGTCAGGATTTATGAAAATGCAAAGTTTAGACTACCAAACTGGAAAATAAACAAAAAGTGGTCCAGGCTGCTAGACAGATGCTGTCTAAACTGCTGGACGGATGCATGATGTTGGGCTGCCAAGATTGATGAATGCAATGCAAGATCTGAGCTGCTAGACCTAAAAATGTAAATTGATACCGTTTAAGCTGCTAAATGTATGCATGATCCTAAGCTGCTAGAATTGATAAAAATGCAAAGCTTGGGCTGCCAAACTTGAAAATAAAGAAAAAGCAATCCAGGCTACTGGATAAAGTAAATGCAATGTAAGAAAAATATAAAATTTGGGCTACCAAACTAAAATGTAAATAAATAGATGCTGTCCATGTTGTTAGACATATGTATGATCTTGGGCTACTGCCAAGATTGATGAATGCAATGCAAGGTCAGGATTGCCAAACTTGAAAATGTAAACTGATGCCGTTCAAGCTGCTGAACGAATGCATAATTCTAGGCTCTCAGGATTGATGAAACTGTAAAGTTTGGGATGCCAAACTTGAAAACAAATAAAAAGCGGTCTAGGCTACTGGACAAAGTAAATGCAATGAAAGAAAAATGCAAAGTCTGAACTGCCAGACTAAAATGTAAATAACAGATACCGTCCAAGCTGCTAGATGAATGTATAGGGAAATTCAAGACATAAAGAAACTTAAAGACAACTATTGAGCATTGTATCCAAATCCATCAAAATTTTTCAAAAATTTTCCTCGGTGTATGGCAACAATCAATTTCAAATTACTCCTTTAGAAATTTGGCACTCTATAGGGCACAAAACCGATTTGAAATCAATCTCTATAAAGAATTTGCCCTAGTGTAGATCAAATGAAATCAATCTGAAGTCAATCACTCCCTTTTTTCAAACTCTTTCCTAGTATAAACCAGTATTTCTCAAATTTTGCTTTAAACATGAAGCATCAAAATCAATCCTGAAATCAAATTTTTCTCAAAAAATTTGCCCCAATGACAATTTTCAAATCAATCTTTGAATTGAATTGTGCCCTTGATTAAACCATTGTTAACGTAAAAATTTGCCCAGTTTTTATTTTTGATGAAAGCCTCAATTGATGATGGTGTGATCATACCTGCAAAAGAAAAAAACAACTACAATTGCAAAATGATGCCACCACCTGATGATCTTTTGACTCCGCTAACGCATATAAACATGAGGATTGTCATTCTGAATCTCTGATATAGTGTCTTCCTTTATTTTTGCAAATTTCCTAAATTCAATGGACTCAAATTCATGATTAAGATCAAATGCTCCAAAATAGTCTTTCCATCCATGTATGCTTTAGCATTTCGATCAACTTAGGATTACCTTTGTTTTCATTCAAAATTCAGTAAAACTAATCATTATTTTTATTGTGGAAGAACATCTTACATGCATTAATTTAAAAAAACCTTTGTACAGTAAACAACACACAAAGACTGAATTAGCAAAATAGAGTCAAATAAAACATTTTTTCAAAAATTGACTTCGAAATGATGCCTTAAAAGATGTTTTTTGATCTTTGGATGTTATTCCATTTGAATTCCGAGATTGTCACAAATGATCAATATAGACGAGAAATATCAAGCAACAATGGTCACTGGCTTCAAAAGGAATTCAATGCCATATACTAATTTTCTCACTCGTGAGCCTATAATTGTCACATTTTTCTAACCACAGTATCCTTTTGGATTACTCGATTTTAGAGGAAGAAATGAAAAGAACAACAGTGTCCAAACTTGAGATAGTATTTTCCTTTTTTATTAAAACAAACTAGTACTTGAAAAACATTTGGCATCAGTAAGACAATCTTCTCTTGATGATTTGGGATAGATATATATTAACATCATATGTCACCTTTGATTTGTAAATTTTTGTTTTGAAAATCATCACAAAATGAAGAGGAGGTCAGTAACATTCTCAACTTTTGTAAAGGGGTCATCTAATGTGTTGGAGGTGTTGAGGCTGGAAGGCAGAATTCATAAAAGGTTTAATTAACTTGAGGTCACTTTTTCAAAGAATTTGCCCCATTTTTTTTTATAGTTTTCATCTTCTTTCTTACGAAATTTTCATCCCAACTTTATTACTGGCTTTTGGGGTTCTTTCTCCTTTTTTCATTTTTCAAAAATATTTGCCCCAGTTTTGTTACTTTCTTCGGGCTTTCTTTTTCAATTATCTCCCTTTTCTTTTCTTTTCTTTTCTTTTTTTTTCTTTCTTTTTTCTTGGAAACACAAGTCAAAGTAAAATTTGCCCTAGTGTGAGATGAAATTACCACAAAATTGTCCCAGTATGGGGTGTGACCTTCAAGTGGGTTGTCAAACAAAAATCACATATTTTGAAGGCTCAAAAGGGAAAGCTAGGGGAATAAATATTTTGCTAGAAAAAGAAAGAAGGCCCGCATTTAATCTCACCTCTTTTGCAACAATTTTTTAAAGTAAAATTTAATAAATCAAAATAAGAACTCCTTTACGGTGTCTGAAATAATGATCTAGGAAAATATCCAACCATCCATTTCTGCTAGAACATGGTAATGCTTCTCCTCTTTTACTCTCTGATGAGAGAAATCGTGTTCTAATTGATCTAAATTTTATTCAAATGTCATTAGCCTGCAAAAATTATAAAACTTGTGTGTTAATCTGATAAAAAATTATTCCAATCTCAAAATTCTAAATTTTGAATCAACAAATATACCATAATGTATAATTTTGACACTTGTCAATTTCTCCCCACGTAAATCATTGTTTGTCCTCAAATAATTTGAAAAATGTGAGATCAACTAATGATTGAAATCACAAATGTGTATTTTATAATGTAGTTCCTCAGGACCAAGTAAATAACCATTATGCAATTTATTGTCTTGTGTTTAATACTCATAATATCAAGCAAAGAAGAAGGAATCATATCATAATTAAGTTGGTTCAACTTCATTTCTTCGCCTTACCGAATTTCACAAGTAAATGCATCATATGATCAATCAAAGAGCGTCACATGTCTATGATCAATTTCAATTTTTCACTTGAGGGAACTTTATATTATTGAACTATTTGCTCAACATGCTAGAATATCTTTTAATGTGAAAACTGACATTAATTATGAAGGTTTTCGGTTACTCAATATCTCAATCTTTAATTAAGTAGCAAAAACTATATTTGAGAAGTAAAATTGTCTTTTTACGCAAGAATCGACATTGGTTGGATGAAGATCCCGAGTTACTCAAAAATTTACTTACTAAAATTTCAATGCATTACTCATAATTCAAGTACCACTTGATGCGAAAGTTGACATTTTTGGATGAAAACTTCCGGTTACTAAGTACAAAAGCCAATAGAGTAGAAAATTTGCATTATTCTTTTCTTTCTTTTTTTTTCATATTTTATTTCATTTTTTTTGTAGTATACAAAATCCCTCATAATAGGTGTTACATCACAGATTACATTATTGCACTAATTGACCATTGTCAACATTTAACGTGTGAAATTAAGTAAAGAATAAAATTTTTTTATCAAACATACAAAATTTAGACATAATTTCAACTACTTTACAAGATATACTTTCTATAAGAACAAAACTCCAAACCATATAATAATCATTTCTTAGTGCCCGAAGGAATCATTTGTCAAAGCACGTAAAGTAATTTCAACCAGTAGGAAAATTAGGCAAATCATGATTGCTAGAAACAACTCACAAGCATGTGACATCACTCTATCTTAATCTCACAATAACTTATGCAATACAATCCAAAAATGTGAATAAGAGATTAAGAAGATGAAACAATAAAACTTCCCTTGTGAACTAGCTAAAATTGTATCCCCTGCATGTTTGCTCCTCTTGTTGTGCTTGAATCTTTTAAATATACATTGTAAAGCTTGCTTAATATTTTTAAGGTCTCCGGAGCGAAAGTATATCTTAACCTAACGCCTTAACCTATGGATTGGTGACAATGATTGTAGCTTTTTCCTCTTCCAGGTTAAACTTGGAATCCCTTTTGTATCGTTCAGAATCCTTATTAGGAAATCCAGATTTCTCTTCAGTATTAGTCTATTTCTTTATTTACAGTATTGCTTCATTTAGAATTCAAAGAAATATCAAAGTTGCAACCATAGGCATTTATTTTGGCCATTTGAAGAAAAAATGAAAGACATGGGAACGACTGAATAAATAGACAAAAGAAAAAAACTTCCATTTTATTGAACTTAAACTTGCACTTTCTTGGAAAAAAAAATATTTACAATCACATAAAATGGTACCAACTTTTAGGAAAGCATTAAATACAATCTAAATCTTAAACAAAACATTTTCTAAAAAGTAAATAAGGACTTGCAACAAAATTTTTTTTGAAAAATAAAAACAAAATATCATATGAGCCAGACACCGAAACCATCTTAAAAAGGAAATCCATTCTAAAGTTCTATCTGGAAATGAATTTTGGAATAAAGGTAATCCTAAGTTTAGTGTCACTCTCTTCGCACAAGGAAGTAATCAGCTATATAGTTGTTCAGTGTTCCTTCATTAATGACTCTGAAACCAGTGGTATCCAATTTTATCCCCATGGCCAATTTCTTATCTAGCTCTATCATCCCCACAGTAGGCTCATGTTGAAGCAAAAGATTGTTGTCCACATTCAAAGTCTGTCCCCCTCCTCTCCTCAACACATTTCTCCATCATTAATCATGTGTTGAATCATATGTTTTATAGCTTAACAATTGGCCATCGAATGCCTTCGACTTCCCGAATGATAAGCACAAATGGCATGGGGGTTGTAATGATAGGAAGCCCATTAGAGTAAGTTATCTTAGGTATCGTGCTAATCTTACCTGCCGCCTTCAACTATTCATAGATTTGATCCAGGGGGCGACCAAGAGGAGTGAAGGTCCTAGCTCCTTTCTGTGGGGGGGTTCCTAGACCCATAACATTTTGAGGTTAGTTGGATGGAGCATAAGTATTGGGATGAATGGGCCTTAGAGGTTATGCATGGGTGGGCGAGGGTTAATTTGTGTTGCAATTTGAGGAATTTGGAGCATAGGTCGAGCATTTAGAAGAAATGACTGTGCATTCATCGGTTAGATTTGGGTGTGCAAGATTGGTTGAGAACATGGTGAAAAAACAGGAAAAGAATGCATTGGAGAAATGTAGTACAGATAATGGGGCACGATAGTTTGTCTTGGTTTAGAATCTTAGTTTCGGTCTCGAGCCTTGATTTAGCACAAAAACTGATTCCCCTTCCTTTTGTTTGACTTTCTTTCCAACCTCTTTCTTCAGATTGTTGGTGCTTTGTAATACTCAACTTGCAATTTTACGGCAGCCATGTCCACTTCCTTCCCTTTCTTCACCCCTCTCTCAATGACTTCTACCTGTTCGATAACTTGGGCGAATGTCTTTCCTATTGAACCCACAATGGCCTGGTAGCATGGTGGGTCCTGGACATCTATGAACAGTTTAACCATTTTGTTTTCATTAATTGGTGGGCTTACTTTGGCTACCATGTTTCGCCACTTTTGACCGTAAGTTACATAGTTTTCTAAGAGTTTCTTTTTTAACTCTACTAGAGCAAATCTATCAGGTACCAAGTCGTAGTTGAATTCATACTACTTGATGAAAGCCCGTGAAAGGTCAGTCCAGCTTCAAATCTTTGAGAAGTCCAATTTCAGGTACCACTTTAATGCATCTTTTTTCAAACTTTCTCCAAAAAGCCTCATTGGCAACTTGTCATCCCTAGTGGGTCTTCCCAATTTATTGCAGAACATCTTAAGGTGTACTATAGAGTCCCTACTGCCATTATACTTAGAAAACTCTAGCCCTTTGAATTTTGGTGGCATTTGGGTATTTGGAACGTGCAAAAATCCTAGTAGTCTAATCCACCATATCTATCAAATCCCTGACTTTCTTTGATTAAATCATTGAACCTCTCCAATCTTCTCAACAGGGTCTTTTCCGTCATGTTGGATTCTTCTCTTTAGTATAAGGCTCTATTCCACTCGTCCCTGATATCTAATGTCTAGCACAAATTGATTTGTGTTGAGAGGTAGTGGTGGTTAAGTGTTCAGAGGTAACTGGATAGCTTGTTGGGGTTATTGAGGTTGGTTTAGAATATTCTGAGTGATTCTGAGACTGGATGGAATTCAAATAGACATTTGAGGATTTTGAACATTTGGAGGTAGAATTTGAGTGTCTTGGGTATTTAGAGATTGGGTTTGTATCTGGACAGCTGTGGCGTTATTATTTGTGTCTGGGGTGCCTTCACTTGCATTGGGCTAGGATTATGGGAGTTTCCAAGCGGGTGGTGCATTTGAGGTAGAACGACTGTTGTTCATGTTACTAATGAAATGGACAATGATTTGACTGTGAGAAGACACTTTATGAGTCATATCATTCATCTTAGCCAATATTTCATTCATCTGCATCCTAAGTGCAGTTAATTTAGAAGTCTGATACCCTGCAAGCGCTTCGGAAGATTCTGGATGGGTACTTATGTTTATATGTAGCAATTTCGTGCGAGACTGCGTATAAATAGGACTTCGATGAAAAGAAATTATGATTTAAAGCACCTGAGAGGTTGGAATCAAAAGAAAATGATTCAGATATTTATCTTGTGTAACACTGTCAAATTTTATTATGAGAAAGAAAAAGAAAAAGACTAGAGTCAATAAATGTATAAACAATTCAGATGCATACCTTAGGGGAGCCCTTACTGTGGCAAGAGTAGGCTAAGCATGAAATGCAATCTTTTAGGGTAAGACCCCCCCTTTTAATTGAAGAAGAGTCAGATCCATCGGGAAGAAAAGCCTCCATTCTGCTCGTACCATCTTGCCTAAGGTCTTACCCGCCAGGATGGTGCTAATATATAAACGTGCATGTCATTTTAGGGTTATGTACCCAAGACAAAAGGATGACTTTCCTATAATGGAATTCCCGAACTGGCATTCCCTCTAGGGTTTATGTATGATGCCAATTTATTAATGTAGGTTAAATAAATGCAAAATGTAAAATTTGAAAAAAAGATTTCTAATATAAAATGATGCAAAATTTCTTGGAGAAAACCAAACTATGAATTGTACAAAGGATTATTGACTTTGGACTCATTTATTTAACTTAAAAAATCAAGCCTCCATGAGGTTACAAGACACAACTTTGAAAGAAAATAAAAATTCACAACTTTATCTAAGAATATACAAGTCAAAAATGCCATTCATTAAAGTAGGACGAAATATGTCTTAAAACCCTTTTTGTATAGTGTGGGATGGAAGGGTAAGGAATAAGGCAAAATTATGCAAAATATCTTTGAAACAGGATAAATGCGAACTATGCAAAATTTTAACCACTTGGGTATATTTATTGACTTTGAGAAAAATTAGTTTAGATAAAACTGACAGGTACAACAAGGATGGGTAAACTTTGAAAAAGATCTCAAATTACAACTCTTATTAAAAAATATACAGGTCGAAAAATCAGATTTTCAAGACTTTACAAGTTTACAATGGTTGAACGTTGGGGTGCCTTGTTTGTAATAAAAAATTAAATTTTGTAAAAATTATGAAAGAATGTCCCATTTTCATCTTTCTCGAAGAAATTAATGGTAAGATAGAAATTTAAACACGTCAATAGTGGGTTGATTTCTTACAAGAGCACCATGCTAGGGCTCTTTATTCTACGGCTTATGAATGCAAACAAAAGAAAGAAATAAGGTTAGTCAATTCAACAAATAGCATACAATACATGTAGAGCAACAAATAATATACAAAAATAAAGAATACAAAAAAATGGGGGTGTGTTCCCTTCTATCATGTCTAGTGTACCTAACAAGGTAAGGCTGACTCTACTCTATACTTATTCTACATGGATGCATGCTGTTGGGCTGACTAATACATCTAAACTTGATTAAGGCTTCGATTCCAAACCTTCAGACTCAGGGATCCAAACCAAGACTTATGGACACGATGGTTCGGTGGTTCAAGTGATCCCCTAGACACTGCTACACGCACGTCATGCCATGGCCACATGTCCAAGTAGATCGATTCTTAAACTCTCTGAACCTCTAGACTTATGGACTTAAGCCGAGAATTCGGTGATATCCTAGACAATGTTACATGCATGTCGTGCCACGGTCACATGTCTAAGTAGATCAATCCTATTCCTAATCAAGATGGGTGGGTGACAATTACCAAAAAGAGAAAAAGGGTAAAAATATATCGAATGCACGTATGAAGTGCTCCTTATGAGAGGAGGGAATGATAATGCTGACACGCGTGGGGCTCTAAAGGTGACTGAACTCCCTTCCCAAATGCAAGCATGAGGCAGATAAATTTAAAATAATTAAACCATACATCACATAGAGTAGGAACAAGAACCGAGGTGTGTGAACTAAAAAGAAAAAGACCTAAAAACCTAAGAGGAAAAATGCAATCCTAACATTCAAATGTGATAGAATAGAAGGGTTAAAGAAGGAAAAAGTGATTAAGCCTAGTGCTCGAACTCACTAGTGATCCCCAGAGGAGTCACCAAAAACTATCACGTCTCGAAAAAAGCACTGGCATGGTCTTGGTCTGGTGACCCTTTTCGAAAACTGGTTTTTTGGTTTTGAAAAATAGTATGTGTGTGGAAAAATTGAGTTTTTGGTCAAAAGTGTATTTTTAAAAAAAATGAATTTTGCAAATAAAATAAGGTCGGGACTTTAAAAATGCGATAGCTTCAGCCAAATATTTTGAAAAAGGATTTTGTTTAAAAACGTAGTCACCACTTAGTATTGAGTTAGAGTGTACCAAGTTACCGAAAAAAATCTTTAACAAAACAAAACAAAAATTTTTAAAAAAATTATTTGAAAATCCTTTTTCGACTCCAGTTTACGAAAAAACAAAAGAAAAAGGTCTAGGAGTCACATTTAAAAGAAGGGAAGCAAAGGCTCGTGCCTAAGGCACCTTTTCTCTCTAGCCAAAACTAGTTGCGAGGTTTAATCAAATTTTCTTAAAAGAACCCTAAATTCTATCGCATTTTGGATGTGACTAAATGAATGCAAATCCTAAGCCTAATGTGATGTCAGGAGGGTCAAAATGTCCCGTCGAGACTTAATTGGGAATATCGCATTAATTGCGAAACTTAAAATGAGACCCCGATAGAGTCACGACTGTAGACGCAAAAATAGAATGCAAAAAGAAAAGGAAAATAGTAGTATAAATAGTAAGTGATCGAAGTAAGTGGGATGCAACTTAATGGGAAGGGGGCTAAGAAACTCGTGACTGACTGTTCTTAATTAGGGAGGGGTATGGCATGTTAAGCCACCATTTTTCACGTAGGTAGGTGATCATTTCTAGTCGAATCACACAAAATGACCTAAGCTTCTATGTGAAATGTAGTCTAAATGCAATGCATCCAACAGATGTAAAAATAAATAAAATAATAATAATAATAATAATAATAATAATAATAATAATAATGATAATAATAATAATAATAATAATAATAATAATAATATGTATATATGTAAAAGCCATGCAAAATGAGAAAATCTAATAAAAAGGGAAATGTGCATGAAGTGAGATGAAAAAGCATGCGCATGGGAAGTGAAACCATTACTCAATGACCTAAAGGTCTAGCATGGGACTAACCCATTTTTTAAAAATTTCACTAACGTTGGACTAGCGGAGAAACGATAAAACCACAACTAGCTTTGAACTAGATTGGTGACGGAATAATAGAACTGACAAAACATAAATCAAAATAATAAAACATGAATCAAAATAGAGAAACATATAGAGACATATAAGAGCACGTAGGAGCACATAATATATAAACATAATATCTAGATACAAAATCCTAAGGAAAGCATTAAATTAAATAATCACATAAGCAAGCAAAAGCACACAATCCTTAACTATTACATCGGGGGATTTAACTTACAATTAAAGAGAAAAATTTTAAAATGACCTATCTATTACACTTGCTATCTAAATACACAAATATTTGTAAAAATACGAAAGGAAGGTAATCTAACTATTACATTGGCTATCCAAATACAAAATCTTGCAATAGTAGTAAAATCTAGCCATCTATTACATTTTTACCAAATAATGAAATTTGAAATGAAATAGCATAATGTAAATAAATACACAGAAAGTATATAAAATAAGAAAACTCATGGAAGAAAGTCCATAAAAAATCATATAGGAGCATATTGGAGAATATAAGGGGATTTTAACAAGTAATAGGGTTATCTGTTTTGAAGACCTGGTATTAATACTTAAGAACACGAGTAAATACGTCAATGTATCACAATATAGATGAGTAAAGTGCAAAGTATGCAAATATTGACAAATTGGGGTAAAAATGTAAAGTCTAGAAATCGATGGGCTAATTTACAATAGGAAAGGACTGAAATTTAAAATTAAAACAATCAAGGGCACCATAATAAAAGCAAAATTTTAGGGAAGGGGACAAAATATAAAAACAATAGTTTAACCAATAAACCATACTTAAATTCCCCAAATTGCACCAAACCTCCTCCCAATGCCTAATTTGGTTAACCAAAATCCTATCCAAAATGAATTCCATTCCAAATTTTTCCCAAAAATCACCTTCCAGAATTTCAAAATGAATTCCATTCCAAAATTTCCCCAAAAATCACCTTCCAGAATTTCCCCTCCCTTTTCAGTCATCTTGTTCCTAGAACCGGAGAAATCTCTCTCTCTCTCTCTCTCTCTCTGTCTCTGATTCTCCGTCTTCTCTCTGTCTTCTCTTTCTCCTCACTTTCTTCTCTCACTTTTCTTCCTTTTCCCATTCTCACTTTCCCTCCATTTTCTCTCTTCCTCTCACCCGAATTCTCCTTCTCTGCTTTTGCTCTCCCCATTCTCTCTATTTTTTATTCTTTCTCTCTGTTTTTTCCAGTTGCCTTCCTCTTTCTTACATACACGCGTCCTCTCTTTCTCTCTTTCTTTCTTCTCTTCGTCGAAAGCTTCTAGCCGCTGCGACTGGAGCTTGGCTGGTGTTTATGGGAATCGGATGTGGTGGAGGATGTTTGGCAGTTGAATTAGGGATGGGTCGATTACGAGTGGTGGAGGCTCTAGTGGGTTATGCGTATGCGGTGGTTTAATTGACTAGCGATTTGGGATCTTTAATGGCTGTTTAGCAGGTTGCATGGGATGGGTTTTGATGGAATTGGGGATAATGGGGTTGATTGCAGTGGTGATTGTGGTGGATTGAAAAGGTTCTTTGGTGATGATTTGGGGCCGCTAGGGGTGGCGCTTGTGTGGATGATTAATGGTTGTTGGATTGGCTCTGTTGTTTTTTTTTTTTTTGGCAAGTAGTGCTTGACGAACTAGAGGAGGTAGAGAGTAGGTTGGGAGAGACGGAGGAGGTAGAGAGGGGTTGATTGGAGGTGTTTTGTGTTGCGGGTGGTGTTGTTTGGTGGCGTTGTTTGGTGGTGATTGGGGTGGAGAACGGTGATGGCTGTGCAGTTGGGTGTGGTTTATGGGTTGTTTGTCTGGGGTTTATTGGTTGATTTGGGAGGTAATTATTAATGGCTGTGATGATGAGGGGTTATAGAGTGGAATGTCTATGGTTGGGCAGTAGGCGTTACTGGTGATTGGGTGGGTGATTTTGTTGATTATTTCCTTCTTTTTTTGTGTTTTTGCAGGGATTATTTGGGTGGTCCAATTACAATTGAAGAATCAGGGGAGGGGGCTGATGGTTTACGGCTACTGGAAGGTGATTAACTATGGAAATGGAAGAAGGGATTGAACGGTGGAGAAGGAAAAAAGAACAGTGAAAAATCAAACCCAGAAAAAGAATCAGCAAGCAAAAATCCCAAAAAAAAAAAAAAAACTCACCAAAATCTCAAACTAAACACATAATCAGATTTACATAGAAAAATGAAAGAATAGTGGATAAAAAATAAAGAAAAAAAAACTTAAAAATTACCTTTTGAAGCTTGAAGATAACTTGATGATGAATAGTAGATGAGATTTTGAGGTGACGATGAATAGTGACCGGAAAATGAAGATAACTGCCGGTGTGTGTAGTGTGAGTGTGTTTTGATCTCACAAGGTAAAAAAAGTGTATGTTTTTAGGGTTTCTTCTTTTTTTTTCCCTTTTTTTATTTAACAAATGGAGTATTTATAGTGCTAGGTATACTTGTCCTCCAAGAGTGATCAAAATGACTAAAATGCCCTTAGCCATTAAATCACAATTTTACCCGAAAAATGATTTTTGACACAAAAATTAAAATTAAAATTAAAATTAAAAAATTAAGAAATGTCCTGATTATTCTAAAAGCACCAAAAAAGTGAAAAAAATCAAACAAATGTAAATAACAAATTCATTAAATAAAAATTTGGTCAAACATACATTTTTTGTGCAAAATGACCGTTTTGCCCGCGAACGCGATATTTGCGAGAAAAATACTAATGGATCTCAAAATTTTAAAATTAGAAATAGATTTAAAAATCTAAAAAATGAAATTAGAACCCCAAATTGGCCAAAAATGCGCCCAGGATGTGAAATGACAATTTTGCCCCTGTAATGACAAAATATACAGAAAAATAGCTATTGGCCTAAAAAATTGAAAAAAATTAAAAATAAGCTTAAGACCCAGGAAAATGAATTTAGAACCAAAAAAATTGGCAAAAAATGCATTCAGGTGCGAAATGACCGTTTTACCCTTGAACTTAGTATTTACAGAAAAATAGCTATTAACCTTGAAAAATTACCAAAAATTACAAAATAAGCTTAAAGGCCTAGAAAATGAATTTAAAACCCAAAAATTGACAGAAAATGCGTTCGAAGTGCAAAATGATCGTTTTGCCCTTGAACTAACAAAATATACAAAAAAAAGTTGTTAATTTGAAAATTCATAAAAAAATTCATAATCATGTATGAAAGTACAAAATATGCCTTTAGAATCCAAAAATTGATAAGAAATATTTATATGCTAAAAATTCTCGTTTTGCCCCCCCGAAATAGTTGATTTTGCCCCTTTTATCGAAAAAACAGAATTTAACCTCGAAGGTAGAAAAAATGCCACAATGTTAGAAAAAAATAAATGGTGTTTAAAGTTTTGTGTCTACAGTTATGCACAAGAAAAAGGACTAGATTTTGATGAAACTTTTTTTCCGGTTGCTAGGCTTGAATCTATAATAATGCTTCTTGCATATGTATATTTTAAAGGTTTTAAATTGTTTCAAATAGATGTGAAAAATGCTTTTTTAAATGGTTTTATTGATCAAGAAGTTTATGTTGAACAACCTTCCGACTTTGAATGTGAAATATTTTTAAATCATGCCTATAAACTTTCCAAAGCCTTTTATAGATTAAAACAATTCCTAGAGCTTGGTATAAGAGGTTGAGCAACTTCTCGATTGAAAATGGATTTAAGAGAGGCATTGTAAACACCACACTTTTTACAAAATATTATTCGAATAAACTTCTCATTGTTTAAGTATATATTGATGATATCATTTTTGGTGCTACAAATGAAAGTTTTTTTAATGATTTTTCTTGCATGATGCATAATGATTTTGAAATGAGTATGATGGGAGAATTAAATTTTTTTCTTGGTCTTCAAATTCGTCAATTGAAAAATGAGATTTTTATAAATCAAACCAAATATGCAAGAGAGACTTAAAAAGATTTGATATGAAGGATTCAAGGTAAATAGGCACTCTAATTTGTACTTCCACTAAGTTGGACAATGATGAAGAATGTAATAAGGCGGTTGAAAATGGGTATAGAGGTGTGATAAGTAATTTACTTTATCTTACCGTTAGTTGACCCTAGATTTATGTTTGCCATTTGTCTTTGTGCTAGGTTTTAATCTTGTCCTAGAGAGTCTAATTTGTTAGTCGCACATTTTTAGATACCTCAAAGGCATATTAGACTATGGGCTATCATATCTTATAACTCATATGTTTGACATTGTAGGTATTCCGATGCTGATTTTGCTGGATGTAGAATTGATAGAAAGATTACTAGTGGAACTTGTCATTTATTAGGAAAGTACCTAGTATCATAGTTTCGCAAAAAACAAGGATTTATATCATTATCCACGGTGGAGGCTGAGTACATCGGCGTAGGTGCAAGTTATGCACAATTGTTGTAGATGAAGCACACACTTTCAGATGTTGGTTTGCATTTCAAAAGTGTGCCCATTAAGTGTAATAACACTAGTGCCATCAACTTGACCAATTCCATTCAACACTCAAGAATCAAACATATTAACATCAAGTATCATTTCATTAGAGATTTGGTTCAAAAAGGAGAGAGTAGTGTTGATTATGTGTGTACAAGTGATCCATTGGCTGATATTTTCACAAAATCTTTAACCTTGAACGTTTTGAGTTTTTACAAACAAAACTGGGCATTCTGTCTTTAGATTGGCCGGCCTAAGTCATGGTTCAAACGGCCAATTGATGTCTCTTCAGTTTCTAAGTCTTCTAACTTTTGGATGATCGAAAGTTGTTTTTTGACGCCCGAACAATTTTTGTTTTTCAAAAATTAAAAATCTTTGGACAACCGAAATGACCCTTTGGATGCCCAAAATGGCTTTTAGGATTTGGGAACGGACAATCGATTAGCTACCCTTCTACAATTCAGACGGCTGAATGCTTCATGTTTCAGAACCCGAACCTATTTCGAACGCATAGTCGGATGACTAAAACATTATTTGGACGTCTGAACAATTTTTAGTCGTCCGACCGTGCATCCAAAATAGGTTAGGTTCTAGAACACGAAGGTCGAACGTGTCTTTTTTAAGCATAAAATGGGTCTAGAACCTCATTTTTCAAAATTTCTTCTTCCCTCTCTCATTCTTTTCGAAAAATTCTCTCGATCAACCTCAAAATTGAACTAGGTAAGTTGAAATTTTTCTCTCAAAACTTCTTATTCACTTGATTTTATGTTGTTTCTCTTTGTTATTCGTCCAAAATCCTTTAAAATTTTACATAATCTGAGTATCTTTTGGGATTTTTCTCCCAAATTTCTGCCACTTAGTTGTGTTTTTTACCACAAATTCCTATATCTTTGTGTTCTATACCCTTCTTAAGTGGTATGTGACAAACTTGTCTGCTCCCAAACGAAGTCTTTGATTTTGTGGCAAAAAGGGGGTTGGTTTTCATATTATCTCGTGTGTTTTGTTTTTGGAATTCATCCTCTCGGTGTGCATTTTGGTCTACTTGATTTAAATGAGGACAAGAGGTGGTTCTAATACTGGTGCTAGTGGGAGTAGAGACTAGAGGAAAAGAAAAGAAATTGCTCATCCTAATCCACAGACAATTGACAGGACTTCTCAGCCACAGTTCATTAACAAAGAAGCTGAAGAGATGTACTTGATTTACATTAATAAAAATGTCCTTCTTCAGCGTAGTAGCCTAGAATCTAAACGTAGGCATTTGAAATTGGATTTTATTTGTGATAAATTCTCGAAACAAAGTTGGGGACATTTACTTTTTCTTCATGAGAAATCTTATCCTAGGATGCTTATACAATTTTATGGTAATCTTAGAAGTGGTGAATCTGATTCTATTGTTGCTAGAATCAATGGGCTTGATATAGTTTTTAATTTAACAAATCACATTTTTAAAAGCAAGTCCAAAGAAAACCCCCCCTATATTTAGATTCTTCTCTTTCTCATCTTGGGCCACATTAGAATACCAATTTAATTTTGAAGAGTTTGGGTCTTTCTTTATGGTGACTTTTGAAATAGCTGCAAAAGCTAAACCATCTTCTTTAAATCCAATTCATAGAATCTTATTTGCTATGGTGCCTAATATATTGACTCGTACATTTGGTCATTGAGGTAAACCAAATAGGATGGAGTTATATGTGTGTTATTGTGTTTTGAAAGAAATTTCACTTGATTTCGAGTTTATCATGCGAGAATTCATACTTAATTGTATTTTTGATACCCGAAGAAATAGGCTATTTGGAAAATTTCTTACTCATGTGTTCAAATTCTATCACATTCCACTCACGGGGAGCTCTATTGAACATCCATCATTCACTTATTCATATTTTGAGACATTTCACCTTAAGTTTTTTTAATGATGAATGGATGACGAAAACTCAATATTTGGCTCTTAGAACACCCATTCAACTTGTATCCACTCCACCTCCTCCATCTACATCTCATCCAATATCACCCCTTACTACTTTTGAGCCATCCTTATCCACTCAGGCTCAGACCACTCCTATTCCTACTTTTTCTGTACCTCAGGATACATTTTCTCAAATTCTGTCTTTATTTCAAAAGTTGGACAAGAGAATGAAGAACATGGAAGCAAGACAGATTAAGATTGAGGAACATCATGTTAAGATCATGGAAAATCAAACTAAGCTCATGAAAGAGTTTCAAAGTATGGGAAAGAAAGTGGACTGCATTGAGCATGGTCAAGTTTTGAGAATGAATATTGGCACTTAGGCTTAGTATAATGTCGATAAGCAGCAAATTTGATAGAGTCTAAAGAAGAAGATGATGAATCAGCTAGTGAAGAACAAGAAGTGACGGGACATGCTTCTCAGGGAGGTGAGCAAACAAATGATCAGACTTTTAAGCAGTCACCCGAGCCATTTGTATACTCACCACCTCACCCAAAAGTGCCTATGACCACCGTTCAGAGCATAGCACTAGAGGTGGTTTACACTATCCAGGATGACTCTGACGACAACTTTTTAGCAACTCAGTCACCTTCGACTGCTACTCAGCCTGACGTGTCTTCTACGGAGTTAGTTATTGATAAGTGATAATTTTACCTAGTTTAGCATAGTATTATATATATATATATTTAGTATGGTTTTAGTATCTTTTAAGTGTTTTTAATATAAAAATGGCTCAAATTCATAATTGTTCTTCCATTTGAAGAATTTCCCAAAAATTAAGGTTTTTACTCGATTTTTATGGTTTAGAAGCAAAATTTATATTTTGAGCAAATTAATGCACAATATTCGTACAATTTTTCAGGTTTTATACATTCAATCATAATTTGGATCAATTGGAGTAAACGTCATCCCATTCTTAGCGGATTCAAGGATGATTAGATTGGTAATTTCAATAGAACAACTTTTACATTCAAACTTGGAGGATTGTTTTGCTCAACTTTTAGGAAATTCTCATCAACAAATTCATCATGGAATTAAACGATCAATATCACAAAAAGGTCTCAAGGGCATAAGAGGCATAACAAGCAAAAGAGAAGTGCAAAGAAGCAATGGAAGTAAAGAATTGGAGAAAACTAGGTGTCTATAACAATGACATATTTCTGTATTTTGGTAATAACTTGAGCTACAAATATTGGATTGTGATGATTCTTGTAGCATTTTAAAGTAAGAGGACACATTAAAAATCTTATGTAGACATCAAAATCCAGTTCTCACACATTCAAAGCCAAAAATCCAAATTACTGAAGAATAATGCTCTCCTAACCATGTCTTAGTATTTTGGCCATATCATTGCATCCAGAACTCCAAATGACCTAATTCTTGTGGTTTTGGAAATATAATTCAAAGGGCTATAACTTTCATGTTTAGAGAAAAAGCTGATTTTGCCTTCTTCTAGGAGAAATACGTGGATCACAATACGCAGACCAACTGTCCGCGTATCTACTCGCGTATCATTGCATGTCGGTTTGGAAGTGATGGTTCCAACTTGTAGCCTATCTTCCAGCCCCTTTTGATGACTTTGTAAAGATTCCTTGGCACTTGCACAACCCAAGAAAACATTGCAAAATTCAAGAGAAATCTTTTTGTGATTTCAAGACAACTTTTCTTGCAAATTGTCATGCAAGTTGTCTAGGTGATTAGGGTGAATTTGTCTATAAATAGAGAGCTCTTGCAAAACATTTAGAACAAGTCTTGGAAGGGAGAAGCATTCCCAAGTAGCTTATAGTAGTATTTTTCTTTGTAGTGTTATATTTTGATACATTCTTCTTATTCACTCTTTGATATGAAGCATTCATCTGAGGGCAAGTTTTTCTAATTTTGATAATGCCAAAAGGGTGAGTTTATGTGTATGTGAAATGTGTATGTGACTCATTTGAAATATTAATGCTCTTATTTGGAAAATATGACTTATCTTGATATAAGATGTCATGATGTTCAAATTTGCTTTATGATGTTAAAATTACTCTATATATATATATCATGGGTTTATCATCATCTAAAAGGGAGAGAATGTAATCCCAATTTTGAAGATAACAAACTACAATGCTACTAATTATTCTTGTTTAGAGTGGTTGTGTAGTATCAAATCGGGTTTAGGTGGATGTGCTTAAAGTATAAGAATAGTTTCCAAGAAGTAGAATGGTTCGGCCACTAGTTCGAACATCAATTCATTGCTTCGGCCATCCGAAACATTCCTTCGAACAGCATTTCGGAATGTCCTATCAGTTGTACAAAGGTGTTCCAGAAATTCTAAAAACCTTTGGATGCATGAACAAACACTTCGGGCATCCTATCAGCCATTCGATGACATTTCAGAAATATCAAAAACTTTCGGACGAATGTTCGGATGTCCTATCCATTGTCTGACAGAACTTGCAAAAATTTCAAAAACTTTCAGATGCATATTCATCCAGTCCTTCGGTCATCCATGACATAATAGAAGAAAGATGGAAACTTTTGGCTACTGAATCGGAGGAGGTAGTCTCCTTTGGCCATCCAAAGAGACCAAAGTCAGTTCAATAATGAAGATTTTGATTGGTTCGTACAGTCACTTGAAGGATAGGTTGGCCTGAACGTAGCAACGGCTAGTTTTTCTGCATCTAATGCTTGACCGTTAGGGAGGTAATTGACAGCCATTTTGGAGAAAGTGTAAAAGCAATAACATCTAAATTTATGATCAACTATTGTATTGATAATATTGAGCATTGAATAGCACTCTTGAGCTAGAAAAATCTATTTTCTTTGTATTTGTGAGATAGATTTTGAATCCTTCATTGTAAGAGTGATCCTTCAATTGTATATATAAAAGGTTAGTCAGTTAGTTATAAAATTTCTTTGCTCAACTTGAAGTGTGTCTAGAGGCGAGTAAGAAGTAAGCCTCTCATTGTACAAGTAGGTTGTGAGTCATCTTCAAGCGATGGGATTCAAATGTACTACAACTTCAAGTTTGGTGAAATTTGGAAGTTTTTGTGGTTTGATTAATCGAACTCTTTTCTATTTCAATTTCAGTTTGTTGTTATTTTTTCAATATTATTTATTGCTTTAACAATCTTGATTGATCACCTAGTTGACTTGATAAATTTCAATTTTGTGATAATTTGCTATAACCAAGTTAAGTTTTTAAAAGGAACATAATTCACCCCCCATCCCCTCTTAGATTGCACAGAGGGCTTACAATTTTAATTTGTTTCTAATTGTAATAATTGCATAGATTTATGATAAATATCAATGTCTGTATTATTAACTTTCTCATGGCATATTGGTCAAATTAAAATTTAGTAGTATTTTAAATTTCAACAATAGAAAATTTTCAATATAAAATATTTTTTAATACAAAAGACTCTCAATCTTTTATTTCGTAGGCCCTTAATACAGTATATGTCAAATGTCTTACACACGTTTCTTTGTAGTTTTATTGTTTATATTTAGCTTACATGTGTTTCTTTGTAGTCTTATTGTTTATAATACTCAAATATAATCTCTTCTTTTTCTAATGTTTTTTAAATACTAAATTATGAGATATTAGCTTAAAAAAAAAATGTGTACACCACTCAATTTTCCTTGAAATTCAACGTTAACATTTTTTTATGTCACTAATTTACTATATTATACTTTGCCCTTTTTTGAGCACGGATAGCCCATTGTAGACAACAACGCATCATGATCATTCTTTCTCTACATCAGGGTAGCTTATTTTGCAATTTATTGCTTCTTCACATTTAAGCAAAAACATACCAAAAAGTTCAGGTAATCAAATTGTTTATGTTTTAAAGTTTTTCATTTTTCTTTTGAAAGTATTGAGAAAATCAAAAGGTTAGAATTGCAGTCAATTATCAGTTGTCCTATCAAACCATACGATTTTAGTTATGATTGTTAAATGAGTTTCAAGTACAATTTTTTTTCTTTCTATGAACCAAAATAATTGAAACTTGATTAGTTTACACTTAAAAAATTTATTGCAATAGTACTGTTGAGTTAATCTCCCCTTTCCGATGTCTAAAAGCTCATACAATTATTTCATTGAATGTTTTAAATTTACATATGCAACTAATTTGTTTTTTGCAGAAAAATTATTTCTATAGACTTTTACTTAATAATTATCACTTTATTCTCTATGTGGACAACTAGGACATATTTATAGAGAAGCAAATGTTGTGGTTGATGGGCTTGCATCATTAAATTGTCATCAGGACATTATTTTCGAATCTTTTCAACAGCTACCTTTTATAATCAAATCTCTAGTTAATATAGACAATGTCAAAATATCGTATGTAGAACCATAAATGCAAGGAAGTAATACTCCTTATTTAATTCTTTTGGCATGTACTAGAGTTACGGTTTATGTATCCTCCTTTAATTTTATAGTTATATATTAATAAAATAATAGGGCTAGCTACCCTCCGCATATGCAATGTTTTTTGACAACAAAAACTATCCATGGAAAATCAGGACTGATTTCAACAACTATAATAACATGTGTATTGTATTAATCACCTAAAAATAAAATGAAAAACAAAAAATTGTTCACAAGAAGAGAGCTCAAGTTTAACATCCAACTAACCTCACATACATCAATTTCACCACAACTCAAATTATTCCAAGGCAAAATAAACCATAGGAAGCATCAACTTATTATGTGTGTAATTATAAGGAAATTAAATGCGAGAACATGTTTTTATTCTTCAGCCTCATCATAATGCATCAAGTTGACGTTTTATTTTTTGGAGTGCTACTACAACATCTTGCATATTAATCCGATCTCTAGGACATTCCTTGCAGCAGTTCAAAGCCAATCTAAGTATCATTGAAATGTACACTAGCTTTTCAGTGAAATGCATATCTTCTGGCCGGAGTAAGTTAGCATCTATAACTTGAGTTGTTGTGTGAGGCAGAGAATCTTCTATCCAACTCTTTAGGCTCACATCTCCAAAAAACATTTCATCATTAGGCTTCATTCTTGAAAATAGTTTCCATGATGACTATGCCAAAACTATACACATCAATTTTTGTTGATACCTGTCCCTCCAATCCATACTCTGCAATGTAAATGTCAATCTATCAATTTGGTTTGAAACCATAGTGTGAAAACTAAACTTATTGGAGTAAAACAAAAGAAATACAATAAAAACCAAAATGCATAAACCAGATGTCCAACCTGGTGCAATATATCCCAATGTTGCAAGGGTCTTCGTCTGTAAAATACTATTTTGTTCATCCAAAAACTTGGCAATGCCAAAATCACTCACATGTGCAACCATATCATCGTCAAGCAATATGTTACGAGGCTTCAAGTCGCAGTGAACCACTGTTGTTGTATAACCATAATGGAGGTATTGCAATGCAGAAGCAACATCTATCATTATGTTTAGTCTTTGCATCAAATCTAAGAAATGGTTGTGGGCGTACAACCACTTTTCCTAGGCTTCCATTAGGCATATAGTCTAAGAACCAAGGCTTTGAAGTCAAGGTTAGAGCAACTGCCAATCACTTTGGTTAAGTTTCTATGGCGAAGGTTGCGTAACACTTCACATTCTCTATCAAAACTCTTAAATGTAACTTCTGTTGGCAAACTGAAAACTTTCACAGCCACAAGTATCCCATCTAGCATCCCTCTATACACAGATCCAAAACTCCCTATACCAAGTAAATTGCTATCATCGTATCCATTGGTTGCTTGAGCAAGTTCATTATATGAAATCTTTTTTGGTACTCCCAAGGGCATTAAATCAGTTGTTCCTGGGACATCATCCTTCCTTCGATATCTTAAAAATAAAACTGTGGCAATTGCAACAACAATTGCTGCAATCCCTAACAAAACTCCTATCACTTCAAATATTTTCTTCCTATTCGACCTCTGAATAGGAGAAGTATTACAAGGAGGAACAAGAAATCTTTGAGCGCCACACAAATCATCATTAAACATGAATGATTTGTATGTGAATTTCTCAAAAGGACCACCAGAGGGAATTTCACCACTTAGGTAATTGAAGGAAAGATTAATGTATGTGAGATGTGAAAGTGTCTCCAAGGACTTTGGGATTGGACCTGATAGATGATTATCGGACAGGTCCATGAATTCCAAGCTTAACATATGATTGAGAGAGTCTGGAATAGGTCCTTCAAGTCTATTTTGAGCCAAACAAAGGTGGATTAGACTTTGTAAACCTGCAATTGAGCTTGGAATATTTCCATACATGTGATTTCTTGACAAATCCAAATATATTAACACCTTCAAATTTTCAATTTCTTGTGGTAGTGAGCCACTCAAGGAATTAGAGGAGAGGTTCAGCATCAAGAGATCATTCAGTTTCCACAAGCTAGTAGGCATGCTAGAGTTTAATAAGTTTCCCCCAAAGCCAATTTCTCTCAGAGAAGTGACATTACCTAAGCATGATGGTATTGACCCTTGAATCTGATTTTTGCCTAGATCTATTGCAATAAGCTCTTCAAGTCACAAAAAACATCTGAAAGTGATCCACTTAGTTGGTTATCAACAAAACTTAGAACTTGAAGTTTCTTCAATGCTTTTAGTGTCGTTGGAATTCTTCCACTCAAATGATTTCCGAAGAGACTCAAAACCAATAAATTGCTCAAATTCCCAATTCCATCAGGAATTTTTCCACTTGATTTCACAACCATATGCATAAAGTCTCTCCAAAGAAGTTGAAAGATTCCCAGTGGATATCGGAAGAATGCCATGCAAAGGATTATCATCGAACGCTAACACTTTTAGGTACTTGCAATTTGTCAAGTAACTGATAAAGCTCAATTCTGGCGAGGAAGGTTCACTTGTCAAATTATTTTTGAAGAGCTGCAGTACTCTTAGAAGTCTAAGATCACCAAGAGAATTGGGAATTGGTCCACTGAATTTGTTTTTAGCCAAGCTTAAAGATGCTAGCTTGGATGCATTTGAGATCGAGGCTGGTATCACGCCATCAAGTTGATTTCCGCTGATAAAAAGATGTTCCAGATTGGTCAATCGGTAACCCATGGTTGTTGGAAGATTTCCAGAAAGATCATTGTCTGTAAGCCTCAGCTCTTGCACTGAGATGTTGAATAGTTGAACTGGGATGGATCCAGTAAGCCTATTGAAATTTAGATCCAATATTTCTAATTTGTGCAAATTGCCGAGCTCTTGTGGTACCTTACCTGCAGAATAAAAGAAGCTTTAACAATGTCAATCCACAGAGCATACCTAATCAAATGTTTTATCATCTACCTAATTGAAAATAATCCCACCTGTGAAGTTATTATTATCGAGAAATAGTCTCACAAGCAAGGTTAAATTCCCGAAGTTTCTGGATATGGATCCTGTAAACTTGTTGTTTTCCATATTTAAGATCTTCAAATTCTGAAGATGACCAAACTCTTGTGGAATCATACCTACAAAATTGTCATGAATCTATAAATCCAGTTTGGGAAAAAAAAGTGAATAGCTAAAATTAGATATCATGACTACTAAATGAAAGGTTTTATCATTGATAACATGAGATTTGATTTTAAACATATTAATAATACTTTTCAACAAAAATAAATAAATAAACGGGAAAGTAAACAAATTAGTCCTCTATAATTGTTAATAAAACTTTGTAGTAATAATTAACGCTTTAACGTTGGTTTTCAATTACCTGGTCCTAAAGCTTTCACTTTGTCACAAAGCTTTAGTTGCTAATTGACCCAAACATTATACCATTCGAATAGTTATATTTTTTGAATTTGTTTGAATATTCATTTAACACATTTTCTAATTACTTTTTTTTATTTTTTCACCGTCGTTTTATCTCATATATCTAGCATTCCAAAAAGTACTACTATATTATTTATCTAAAATCACTTCTAGAAAAATGTAATCCAATGTAGAAGTCAATATTTTTGCCCTCCATAAAACTTTAAAAAAAAAAAAAAAACCCACTTTGGCTGAACTAATGGAAGCTAAAAGCATGAAATGATTGACAAAACAAAGACATTTTTTGGGGGGTAAGGATTGTATTTTTAGATTTTTGCAGCTAATTTGAAGCTTTGGATTCCTCTTAATAGTACTAAAAAGTAATATAGCTCAACGTACTGGCAGGACAGCTATGCAAGTTCTAATAATTCCCTTCGACTTTAGCAATCAACTGATAGCAAAAACACATCTTTGAGCAAGATGACTGCTGAAGACTAAACTATCATAAAAATCATTGTTTAAGGATATACAAGTTTGGTCACCTAAATACAACTTATCCTACCATAAATCACTTTCAAAGTAGCATTATTTCAAGAAAAATAATTCACATTCCTTTCCCCCTCTGACCTTTTAAATTAATATTTCAAATGAAACTGCTCTCAGTGCGTGTGGCAAATGTGAAGTTTAGGGTGTTCTCGTTTGTAAGTGTAGAAATTCGATTTCGACCACCTTATGCATGGCCACACTGTTTCCCTGCACACATAAGAGAACGAGGATCGAGATGGAGCTCCTCCCCCATTGCACTTCCGATACTCAAGTCAACAAGGCTTTAAAAATGAACAAGTAATAACGACGAGCTCGGCTAACTTGAGAGCTTACCTATGTCTCCTTAATTTATGAGACCCAACAAGGAGTATTTATTGTTGTGGAAGGAGAAAGGAGAACTGAGGGTTAAGTCCCTAGTTTGAAAAGCCTAGTTGAGGTAGATCGGCGGTGTCAAATATAGACGTGTGCCAGAAGATAATGACACATCAATCATATCTAGTCAATTTGACTTTTCAATCAATATTACCCGATTTGATTGGTAAATTCTGTCTCTACAATAAGGTTTACTAGTATCTATGTGGAATTCTACTAGTCAAAATATCAATTATAACCTTTTCCTAGATGCTAATAAACTTCGTAAGATCTTATATTTTTTGCAAGTTGACCACTAACATGCCTATAATAGTGTCATAACTAAATTGAGAATTGTATGAAAATCTTAAATAATTACTTTATTCTTTTTACTGAGGATCTATTTGAATTTTTGAAAAAAATTGAGGGCTAAATTGAGTTAAATAGAAAGATAAAATTCCAAAATTAAAAAAAAATACATAGATACTTCATAATTTACCCATGATAATGTACCAAAACTGTAATTGTCCAGAATGCTAAATTAGGATTCTTCTTGGCTGTAGTTCCTAGTAAGTTCCTGTGGTGCAAAATCAGAATATTGGCTTCGTTTGGAGACCATTATTGGAGCATTATTTAAGAATTATTTAGAAAAAATTTTTCTAGAGTTGTTTGGATAGGTAAAAATTATTTGGGAATTTTTTCAACAAAAGTCAATAATTTTCCCTCTCATTTTTTGAATTTTGAATGAAATTTTTCCTCCCAACAAAATTCTCACTTTATCGATGCTAGTACCGGACGTTAACAATGTCAGGTGCCAGTGCTCGGTACTCCATACTTCACTACTGTTGTAAATGGAGCTCAAAATGTTCGTCATAATTTTTCTCGTTTTTCTAAACAAAATTTGTTGAAAAAATACTATGTTTTGTGAATAATTGTGTAAAAAGTGGAATAACTTATTAGGAAGTTTTAAACATTTCAAATAAGTTTTTCAAAAAATTTTCAAAATTCAAACACTTCTTTCCATTTCAACAAAAGTCAACAAAATTTGACCAACTTTTTCCACATTTCAAAAAAATCAACAAAAAACACTTTTGAAAAATTTTTTCAAATAATTCTCAAATAATAGTGTCCAAACGGAGTCATTATTGTTGTGCATGAGTGTAACTAATTATGAAAACTTTCATTATTTTTTAGCTGTTTGACACATTAAAAGGGAGATCATATGAATAATTTTTAAAAGAATTCTATCTGTGGATCTCGGGATTAAATAAAGAGCCACATGAGTGTTCTTTTATCACTTCCTTACATCAATATTCATCACTTCACCATGTGGCCTTTATTTAGACCACAAAATTCACACGTTGGGGTTCACGTAAGAATCTCCCCTATCTAAAGAATAGTGAAGTGAATGTTAGAGTGTTGCTTTTCTTGATTTTTTTTTTTCAAAAATTGTTTACAATTCAAGGGGTGTATAAATAAATTTTGAGCTTCAATACTGAATCTGCCCTTTTTTTAGTGTTTAAAGTTAAGAACCAGATACATGTTCTGCAAATTAGATTGTACCTGCAACGTAACATCAGAACATGGTCGGCTTATTCAACAAGCCAACTGTTTGGCCGAATTTATGGCAAAGTCAATAATACCAAAAAAAAGCAGTCAAACAACGGTAACAACCCACACACATGTTAACACGAAACGTAAGCAATTTTTTGAGTTCACTCATTTGCCCAGAAAATCTGCATAACCGAATACGAAACTACAGCGGTTAAGCTTTTATTTGTCTAATTGCTATTTTCCGTAATCTTTATTAATTTTATAACCAAATACTCCAGTGTCTTCTTAATTTGCAAATCATAGAATCCAGTTTGACCGGCCAATCTATCTTCCTGCTAGCTGTCCTATATTAAAATGATTTATTGTGAACGTGAAAATATTCCTATTTGACTTTATAAAGTCACCAATTTCATAGCAATGGGAAAAAAAAGTTAATTTATCTAATTCTGAGTTGTTTTAAAATGCAAGACTTAGGTCCTTACCTTCTAAATTGTTGTTGCCAAGATATAGCTCTTCAAGCAACTTCAAGTTCCCCATTTCTTTTGGGATGGGTCCACTGAAATTGTTGAAAGACAAAGATAATACCTGAAGATTTGAACACGGCAACAATATTGATGGTATTTGACCACTTAACAGGTTATATGATAGGCTAACCACTGTGAGTCTCCGAAGACCGCTGCAGATATTAACTGGAAGACTGCCAGATAGGCTATTACCTTTGAAAGCAATCACTTCTAGTGAGGAAATATTGAAGATCTCGAATGGCAAAGAACCATATAGCCTATTATAATTAATGGTTATGTTCTTCAGATTTCGATAATTGCCAAAAACTTTTGGAATCATTCCTTCCAGAGAATTGAAAGAAAGCTGCAATGTCTCTAGATTCGATAAGTTAAAAATAGAAGGCGGAATAAAACCGGTAAAGCTATTGTTTGGGAGAGACAAGTGATGGAGTTTCTGCAAATCACCGAACCATGAGGGAAGCTCCCCACTGAGATTGTTGAAGCCGAGTCTAAGCTGAGTTAATCGGCTCAAGTTGGCCAAGTCATGGGGGAGTTCTCCATAAAATTTGTTTCTGCTCATGTCCAGGGAGACAAGAAATGACAAATTGCCCAGTTGTGGAGGAATGGTGCCGGTCAGTCCCATGTCTGAAATATTCAAGGCAATCACTCGGCGGTGACGATAGCCGCAGGTGACTCCTATCCAGTCACAAACAGAGGATGTAATAGACCAGTTGTTCGTCAAGAATTGATGAGGCTCAAAAATAATCTTGTCTCTCAAAGAAAGAAGGGCTGATTGATCTGTGGTAATGTTGGTTGTGGCTATTGCTAAGCAAGCCAACCAATAACTTAACAGCAAGAGTCCAAGGAGAGAATAAATTTTCTTCATGACTCATTCGAGTTCTGAGATAACAGATTGAAGACGGCTAATGTGCCAGGCGACTGCTTATTTCTGGTACATATACAAGGCGATGGAGACATGTCACACTCGAATACATGGACAAAGATAGGGGGTTGTAGCATGGGGTATATGGATAAAGATGGGTCCGGGACTCACAATTTGGCCCAATTTCATTTTCACAATTTGAACCCTATGTAACTGTGTAGAATCATAGTATAACTTATGCTGAATAATGATTTAATTGTCGAGAAGCGTTGTATAAATATTTTTCACTCGAAACGACGTTTATTTTTTGTTAAAATTTGTCCTTACTGGTTCAATTTCATCCTTCTATTTTTTACCTTTAAATCTAGGTTGTGAAATTGTGAGAAATGAGCAATTGTGTTGCCCCTCAGCCAACAAATATAGGGACTTGTAGCACAGGACCAGGGGTAGGTGCAGTTATAAGTTGGTCCAATTGTTTATGGTTTATACAGTTTTTAATAGAACTAGATTAGAAGTACAAAGGCCTATCCTTTGTAAAAGAAGAGGCAATTTTTGCCAATTTTATAAATAAATATAAATTTTTTTCCATTTCAAGAAATGTATGTTTTATTATTCTTAGTTTAGTAAAAGTGTTTCCGAAGTATTTGATAATAATTATTTTCTATTTTTTTAGTATTCTTTCAAAAAGTAATATCTAAAAATTCTTCAATGAATATCCTTTCAAGTTGAAAATTTTTCCGTTTAGAAAAATAAAGGAAACTTACTAAAATAAAAATTATATTTTTAAGTAAAATAAGTGCTACTGTTACCTAAATAGCCTCACATAGTATCAATAAAAACACTTGATAAAATATAAGAACTAAAAAGAGGAATCAAGAAAGACATAAAGCATACTATTAATATTTATTCTAGATTATATATTATTTTTATTCAACAATATTTAAATGAAAACTTATGTTCAAAACTATAACATAGTTATAAAAAAAAAGTACTACAAATTTAGTATGAATCTTTAAACTTATTTAAATTGTTTATTGTTTTTTTATAAGAATCTTAATTTTAAAATTTTTTACATATTTTTATTATTCTTTAGTTTCTAGAGAATTGTCAAAGTAATTTCTAAAACTTGAAATTCCTTCCAATTCATAGATTTATTTCTTAAAAACTTAAAGAAACATGTTTCAATAAAAATAATATTCTTAAGTAAATACTCAATATTTAAGGAAACATGCTTCAATATGAATGACATTCCTAAATTATATACTCAATATTAGTATTATAGAAATAGTCCTATCAATTATAAGAAAAGGCATCCATAATATTGCCATTAATTTGTTTTGTAAGGGCACTAGGGAATGAAAATCTAAATCACTCAACAAACTCCCCTTTTCAGTATAGTGTGTGTGTAGGGTGTACAATAATACAATAATACTATTTTTGAATTAGAATTAGTGTACAAAAGAAATTGTTCATTGTACTCAGTAGTACAACACTGTGGTGTAATTATATATCATGCTATATAACAAATAGCCACCAATATACAATTGAAATAATCCAATTCCGTAGCAGGCAGATGTGGCAATTCTAATTGAAAAATATTTATTCATCCAATTCACTCACTTAATAGTTTTGAGTTATAATTAAAGCACTACCATATCTAATTAGCTTATTGTGGATCATTATTTTTAAATGAATTATCTATCCAATCCAATTATGCACAATTATACACAAGTGTGTACATGTAGGGGTGTAAGAGTATATAACTGTATGTGGTGGGAATAGGAGGTAAGAAAAACTTACTAGCACATGCTTACTTAGGTTGTGTAATGATAACCGATTTTTTATCATCCATTCATATCAAGTGGTTCTAAAGAGATTGGATTAATTTCATCCATTCCCATTACTCAAAACCATTTATCCATTCATTTACTATTTTGCCGTGCACGTACCCGGGATTCTATACGTACTAGACAGGCAAAACTTTGTGTTTTCCCATGCAATTATCTTCCAAAACATAATTATGCAAATATGCACTACTTTTTGTTTAGATTTTACACGGGACTAGTATTTTACAACTAAGCTACAAAAAATCAATTATGATTATGGTTTTTGGTTGGAAAAAAAAATACTTTTTCACACTTGAATTTGCATAATTGTAGTAAACAATTTTAAGTCTTTCCATTTAAATGATGTATATCTAGCATGTATTCATGTTATCACATTTTTTTTATGTTAAATATACAGCTGTATTAGAACTTTTATGATAATATGCTAGATTTGTTTGTAATTACAAGAAACTAATTCAAAAATCTAAAGAGCATAAGTGAGCTTGAAATAGCACATATTTGGCCGAAGTTTGTTGATTAAGTCGGTCAACAAAGGACTTATCTATGTGAGTTTTACGGGTTTGTGTTAAGTTAAATTATCTAAAATTTCAAATAAGACCAGAGTAACTCTGTTTGGATTGCTTTATTATGAAATAATATAAGAATAATAATTATTAGAGTATATTTTAAAATGTAATGTACATGAAATAAAATAATTATTAAAATATTAAAAAATTACTAAAAAACCTGTTTGAATAATATTTCAAAATTGTTTTTGTCAAAACAAGCCTGTTATGTGTAAATATAAAACTGCGACTCCTATACAAAATTATTTAATTATATAACAACCTATTACTTCCGGTTGTCTCATTCCACCCATCTCTCTATCCTTCTCCTTGAAAGTCGTCAGATTACATACTACAAGTTGGTTTCTTTGGTCAGGTTAGATTTAATCTAGATCAAGCATATTAACAATATCAAATTATTTCAGTGAAACGACTTATGCAAATTTTGTTCATTTGTCAGGAAGATTAGTTCACTTCTGTTTGTGCAAATTCTGAAATTAGTATTATATCATCAACCAATATATTTTATAGGACAAATTATTTAACTGACGTTGCAGCCTATTTGGATTGTTAGCACATAAAATAAAACAGACATGATCAACTCTTACATCGCGCAACTAGAAGCAAATTTATGCAAGTTAAATATTTAATATAAAAGTATTATGTATTATAAGTCATTGAGTGGTGGAAATTGCTTAGACATACATGCACTTGCAACAATTTCTTCAAAATCAACTGCTTCGATAGATATGACGTTTGTTGATAATCCCAATAAAAAAGAGGATTTTTTTAGAATTCTTAATTTTTTTCTTCAAAATCAACCTATACAAATTTCTTTAATTCTTTAACAATTTCTTCAAAATCAACCTATACAAATAATTTTTTCTCTATTTTAGAATTCGTATTTTTACGGGTTACCTGCATGTTCATCTGATGCTAATGCGTCTTGATTTTTTCTCATTCTTGCAGAATTTTTTTATCGTAATACCACGAGGGCGAGGATTCATTCTTCTTAATAAACGGTTTTGATGTTTTGTATAAATTATTAATAATTTATGCATGAATTATTGTTGAAACTGTTTTGCTTTCAGTTTCAACTTTATGTAACATGTTTACAAGACGGCCAAGACTTGAAACTTAAGAAGCTTGGTGTCCAAAAAATAGAATTATGGACCAAGACACTAAAAACATCACAAACTTGAGGTGCAGATGAAAGGAATTTGGCATAGAAAAGGTATCTATGGCGATAGAAATCTGAATTCGGCCATGGTAGGAATTCGCCGATGTCCTACTTTACGTCACGGTCAACATCTTATGTTCTTAAAAGTCTGTTGCTTGTGAAGATGTTCATAACGCTATATTATGATAACTATGCTGCAGTTTTCTTCTCAAAGAACAACAAATGCTCTAGTAAATCTAAGCATGTTGAATTGAAATATCATGTTGTTCGAGAAGAAATTCAGGAGCAAAAGGTATGCATGAATCATATAAAGACTCATATGATGCTTGCAAACCCATTAACAACAGAATTGGTGCCAAAGAAATTTTTGGAACGTGTTTGTTCCATTGGTCTTATAATTGAAAAATTATTTCCTGTTTCTTGTGCACATTATTGTATTATGAGATTTTATACAAGATTTAATATTTTGAATCATTGAAGAACATTATTATTTTGATTAATCCATTTCTTCCTCATTTTGTTTATCCACATTAGTAATTGGAATTGTGATACATAGAAGGAAATATATTAATCATGTAATATATGACCGCCATGATCCATTCTAATGGTTGTGTAGGATAAACATAATTAAATTTTGTGGCCACTCTACTGATTATTCACTATTATGTGGTCATTTGTCCAAATGGGAGAATGTTAGAATATTTAAAATAATTAGTGTATGTTATAATCATATTAATCAAATATTAATATGTAACTCACACCCCACTGCTTTGTATTTCATCCCATTACTCGTATGTGACCTTCATCTCATTATTGACATGTAATTTCATCCCATTACTGGGTGAATTATACTCTATTAATATAATTCTCATCCCACTAATTAGTGAGTTATATTCCACTATTAATATGTAATATATGTAACACTTACTTCACTACTTGGTGGACTTCATGGCCACATTAGTTTTGTAAATTTGTAACATCTACTCTATTATTTTGGTGATTTATGAACCTATCATTGTATGGTGGTTTTATGAATTCATTATAGGATTAAAGAGGTATGTTAGAATATTATGAGAGGAAAGAAGAAGAGACTATTTGTAGTTATGACTCATAATGGAAAGAATCCTCAAGTTCACTATAAATAGGACTCTTGGTCCCTCTATCCACGCCATTTTCATTGTGAGTTCTACCCATCATTTCGTCACAATATTAGGAGAGTCAGGATAGGGAAAATTGATAAGAGATAATTTTGCCTATTTTGGTATATGTATTATTATGTGATTTTAGTGTGTTTTTAGTATTTTTTTTATGAATTTAGCTCATTTTGATTAAGTTTCCTCAATTTGAGAATTTTCTTAGAAATTAGAGTTTTTACACGATATTTAGGGCTTTGAGCTGAATTTATATTTTGAGCAATTTAATCATTATTTTTTATCAAATCTTGTAGGTTTTATATATTCAATCATGACATGGATCAATTGGAGTATAAATCATCACATTCGTAGTAGATTCAAGGATGATTGGATTGGGATTTCAATGTAAAGACTTTACATTCAAAACTTCAAGATTGTTTAGCACAACTTTTGGGAGATTTTTCATGAACAAATTCACCATGAAATTGAAGGATCAATATCGGAAAAAGGTCTCAAGGGCATCAAAGGAGTAATCAACAAAAGAGAAGGGCAAAGAAGCAATGGAAGAGAAGAATTAGAGAAAAATAGAGTTTAGCAACAAGGATGCATTTCAGTATTTTGGCAATAATTTGAGCTGCAAAACTTGGATTGAGATGATTCTTAATGAATTTTAAAGCTAAGAGGATACTCTACAAATCTTATGAGAAATGAAATCCAGTTCTCTCATTTTCATAGCCAAATATACAAATTACTTATGTACATGTATGCTGTGAAGCTCTCCTAACTAGGTCTTGATATTTTGGCCATATCTTAGTATCCTAGTCTCAAATGACCTGATTCTTGTGGAATTGGAAACATAACTCAATGGAATACAACTTTTATGTTTTGAAAAAAAGTTGATTCGTCCATCTTCATGGTGCAATCTACGGACCAACTAGCTCATAGATTGCATCCTGCAGATCCATTCCAAGTTGCTACTTTTCGGCCTGCTCTCAACTTGTAGCTTGTTCACACTCCTTTTTCAGATATATTAAATGTCTAGCTGCATTTTGATTGCTTAAGAAAATGGTGCAAAGCTTAAGGAAGACTTTTGTGTCCAAAGGAATCAAATTTTATCAATTCATTCTTCTACTTGGATAATGACATCAAGCCTGATTCTTCTATAAATAGAAAGCTCTTGTAAGACATTTTAGAACATGTCTTGAGGGGAGGAAGCACTCCCAAGTAATTGTAGTTTTCTTTGTAAGTTCAGAGGAATTTTCATTACTTGTAAGAAAACTGTTAGAGAATTCATGTGTATCAATTCATATCAATGAGGAATGAAGCTTTGGAGCCATGTTCAACCTACAAATGAGCATTTCTACCTTAGCTCTTTATTTTCTTACTTGTTATGAATTGTTTCTTTCATATGTTATTTATGCAAGCCATGTTTAACTAAATATTATTCTACGGTTAGATGAAGCTAATGATTTGAATGATATTTTATTTATTATAACTTTAATTTGCTTTGTTCATTTATCAAGGTTTAACATTTGTGGTAGTTTGATCAACTATTGTAAATTATCTAGATGTTACTTGACATTAAGAAATGCTTTTAACATTGAAAAATAGGTAGATGAAAGCCTATGATTTATTCACTAGAGAAGTAGTGGAATAAGTAGGTGGATTGAGGTTGTTTAAGATTACAATTCATACTATTTCACAAGAGTTCATCATGAAAATAGTTGAACTCTAGTCAATTCAGTTGTGAAAAATGTATTGATTTCATATGGAATTGCAATCCTAAGCAAGACAAGTTATTAATAGTAAGATGTTAATTTATAAGTGACAATTAGTGGATTCTAAGCTCTACTGGCTTGTATTTTGTGAATTCTTCCATTAGTTTCACTTCAAGTAATTGAATATTCTTCATCTTGCACATCACAAGTTTGATAATTTGTCTAGATAATAAAGTGAGTGAAAAAACCTTGGTAATTGTTAATTCATTGTTTTCCTGCGGGATCGACCCTAATATAGTCCCCTACTATAATTGAGCCGTGCACTTGTAGAAAAAATGTATTAGGTTATAAATTTTATTACTTGTTTGAGTGTAATTCTTGTCTAATTTTGATAGTATCTAGATCTCACAATCAAAGATCAAGAGACTTGATGTTGAAACTCTAAGGAAGAAAGAAGAGTAGTTAGAAGAAGAGAAGATCAAGGAGCTTGTCCAAGAAAAGCTTGTAGGAAGAAAGGCTACTTGTGATTGGAAGCATCATGGTTTAAGATATATTTTATATATTCTTATATGCATAATAGTTTTAGTGATTTAAAAATCATAACCAAAGATCATATTCTATGATGCTAACATGCACTTGCAACAATTTTCTCAAAATCAACTCCTTCGATGACGAGTGACGTTTGTTGATAATCCTTAAAAAAAAAAGGAGCAACCTATACAGGTAAATTTTTTTTTCTCTATTTTAGAAGACCCCTTTTTGCAATTTAGTCACATGTTCATCTGATGCTAGCAGATGTGTCTTGATCCTTTTATCATTCTTGTGGAATTTTCTTGATCGCTCTACCACAAGGGTGAGGATTCATTCTTCTCAATAAACGGTTTTGATTTTTTGTATAATCATCAATAATTCGTGTATGAATCATTGTTGAAACTGTTTTGCTTTCAGTTTCAACTTTATAATACATGCTTCCAAGATGACCAAGACTTAAAACTTACAATCACAAAAGAATGCTCGGTGTCCACAAAAAGTTGCTTAAGGTTTTGTCAATTTTTTGTACACATTATAGACCAAGACTTAATAGAATTACATAGTTAAGAAGCACGCGAAAGGGAAATGGTACAGAAAAGCTATCTATGAAGATAAAATCTGAATTCGGTGACGGTAGGAATTTGCCGAAGTCTATTTTAGGCCACTGTCAACATCTTGTGTTCATATGCAGTCTATCGCTTGTAAAAATGTGCGAATTTCCATATTCATGTGCTCATAGTGATTTGTTTCTGTTGAAGTAAAGGCATATGAATATCTACAAGGATACTGAACGGAAACACATAAACGGTTAATTAACAAATCTAAATAAGTTTTGTTGTAATGATTGATATATTTATTAATTCAATTAAAGAGTAATTTTTTTGTCCAAACTACTTGGTTTGATAAGAAAAAAATTTCAAACCAAATAGTCATTTAACTTGGTAGAAATTACACTTTAAACAGTTCTCTTGCTCTCCATATTTCCTTTTACTGGACTTGTGCTGCTGTTACTAGTATTCACGATGGAAACTTCTATTCTGTTTCTTGTCGGCCACTTTAATTGTCTGCAAATGATTTGACATCGGATTAAAAGATGATAGATTAAGGCAATCAGTAATCTATAAAGACAAAACTTTCCGTGTTCTTTTCAGATATCTTATGTCAATTGCTTTACTCATTCCAATGACACGAAAAGGAAATACACTTTTAAGCCACATATTTAGGCTAAATATTGCAACTGTGTCTCGCCAAAAGTGGGTAGGGTCACTCAAAAACAATCAAAATTACTTGTCACCTAATATTTGGCCACTAAAATTACACTTTGTTTAACTAAAATTCAACTTTTTCAATCGAAGAAAGTGGCAGGCCACAAACTGATAAGATTGAATATTATAAAATAGGCCATGCAAACGTTATTCATGCGGAAATCTCAGCAGCCACCGACTGATTATTATTTAAATCTTATCATATTTCAACTTTTCTAAAGGTTACTATGAAAAACGAAAACTACAAAAGTGATTTGAAAATTTTAAAACGCTATCTTTCTGCATCAGTTACAAAATGTCAAAAACAGTTTTCAATCACCACGAGTGATTATTTTCAAAATCAGATTTTTTATTTTAAATTTAATTGTTACGACAATGTCTAAAGGAAATAGGGTCATCCCAGAGCATCAAGCTAACTTAAAGATGCTATAATTTGCTAAAAAAAAAAGAAAGAATAGGCCTATATTTATACGTGTACCGAACTTATGATAAATTGGCTCAAATTAAAATTATTCTGCTAGTTAGGGGTGGGCTTAGACTGGATAATCGATCTATACACCTAATATCCTAATTGGAATCATTTGTACCAGCTTCGCCTAATTTGATAACCCTATACGAATCTCTTTAGTTGGTTAACTTCCATTAGTCACTCGGTTAAAGAGAGTTGGATACTGTAGCTAATCGGAACCGTATAGTATTAAGTTAATTTGACAAAATAGATAAAAAAAATTACAACATAAGTACTTGTTCAAATTAATAAAAAACTACTTATACAATTTCAATTACTTTGAAAAATAAGTAATAAAATTACAAATTGAAGCTTTTGTATCTAGTGTTTTTAAAAGTAAAAAATCAAAGTTAGAAATCAAAATTTTTCATAATACAAGCATATAATGTATACTATTTTTCATATTCCATATAAGTACTTTTTTTATAATTAGTTTCAAGAAATCATATGATAATCAAAGCATAAAAACAAAGAATAATATACAAATCAAAAAATTAAATGGAAAGGAAAATCAAATATGATATTTATGTTTTTGAGTTATCTTAAACTTAAAAATAAAATGATTTAATATTCACAAATAATCACTACAAGAAAATTGACTTTTTGTGACAACAAAAAGTCATCACAGAAACCCAAAAAGTCGTCACTATAATCTACAGTGACAACTTTTTCTGCTGTCACAAGGTTGTCACAAATTCTATGTCACAAAAGGCTCATTGTGACAACCTCAAAAAGTCGTCACAGAAGCATAGTCATCAATGACGAGCAAAAGTTGTCACAAACTATCGTCAGAAAAACATAGTCATCAGTGACGAGCAAAAGTCGTCACAAATTTTTAACAGTTTGTGACGACTTTTCTTGTCACAAATTCACTTCCAATTTTGTCATTAATATAAGAGAAGTCGTCACAAATATTGCTCAACTAGTGACGACTTGTTGTTGTCACTGTAGTCGTGTTCATTAGTGACAAGAATGCTTGTCACTGATGAAATTTGCACTTAGTGACAACATTAGTAGCTTGTCACAGAAACATGGCATTAGTGACGACATTAATAGTGTTGTCACAGAACCTTGACACTAGTGAAATTTGCACTTTAGTGATAACATTAATGATGTTGTCATAAAGGTTTGCATCAGTGACAACACTAGTAGTGTTGTCACAGAAACATGCCATTAGTGAAATTTGTACTTAGTGACAACATTAGCAATGTTGTCACAGAAGCATGGCATCAGTGACAACATTTGTAGTATTATCACAGAAGTATGGCATTAGTAAAGTTTGCACTTAGTGACAATATTAGCAAAGTTATCACAGAAGCATGGCATTAGTGATGAGATTAATTATGTTGTCACAAAAGCATAGTATCAGTGACAAGAATTGTTGTCACTAGTGGAACTTTTTGTTGTTCAAGAGTTATTTTGTGATGATTTCTTGCCACTTGTTCACCTGTACTTTTTTTATTTATAATACAAAAATTGTCACAAATATGAACTCAACAGTAATACAAAAAATTATAGCTCGATTAATGCCGCAGTGAATAGTGATAAACGTGCAAAACTTTCAAATAGATATAGATTTGTTCATAAACATCTGCAAATCCATCAAAATATACACGAACCATAATATTTACAAAATTGACATCAATTTAAGTACTAGTGTTATTATCCACCTTAAATCCAAAAGGATGTACTACATTTAAGGTGAAAAACAAAATATAAAACAGCTATCTTCTCAAATTGATGCCATCTTCAAATTTGCATCCAAAAGGCAGCTTTCTAACAGCATTGCACTGCAATTTAAATGCAATACGAAGGGTGAGAAAATAAACAAAAAAAAGCTACACAAAAAAATGAAGAAGAACACAAATAAGCAACAAAACAACTTAAATACAAATACATATCACAAACTCCTCAAAGGGTGCATCAGTTTGGTTGTACCCTTTTCTTACGAACATCAAGTGAATGTGATGAAGCTCATTGTTCCACTTATTGATATTTCTATTGCAAATACAGACAACCATAATAATTCCACCTTTTTCAAAGAAGCAAACCAACAAGTAGGGATCTCTAACCAAAGAAGTTCAAAAGACTAATTATCACTATAAACACATTTTCTAGCATCCCAAGTCAATGCAATCCTCAAAAATACCCAACAAAGAGCAGCCAACTGATGGAAATCTAAAATGGGCATTCATAGCATTAACAAACACAAGTCCAAATCTAAGCTAAGATTTTGCTTTCCAACTCCAACTACCCTGCTTTGTTGAAAATCCCTTAACCAGATGATAACAACAAAAGGGTTGTACTTGCAAAGAGAGTACAAGTACATAGAATACTGAAAAATGTAAATGAAAAATTAAATGTGATAATTATTGTGCTAGTATTAGTTATAGAATATTTTTCACATCCTGTTTCTGAAAAATATCATATTTTTCTTTGGAAAAATATACTTATGGACATACATTTATACACCAGTACTATAAAGCAAGTGCACTTTTGGCTGCAGTATCATAGTTTTGAGTTTTTTTAATGTTCCTACAGTAAAATTGAACTTTAAAGCCACACAGTGATAAATATGTAAAACTCAACGAAAGGAGGGAGCCTACATAACTGCTTCATCTCTATTGATATAGGCAAATGCTTTTCAATTTTTCCCTTCAGTAGAAGATCAATCATTATATTCTCTATAACTATTATTATTCTTGCTCAGAATCTTTTCTTCATTCTAAATCCAAGTCAACATCTGCCTCAAGACCCAATATGTAAAGATTTTTTGTCCTCTTATGTAACTTCATGATCACCCTAATGGAAATATTATTTTTTTTGACCAGCTACATGCTTGAAATCTTATATTATTGCTACTGTTATTTGATCATATATACTCTATTTGAATAATTTACTTTTTGGTTTGACTAACTATTTTATACAGTTCCAAAAAATTGCACTCAAATATAGTGTGCACAATTAGGGAAATAGCTAATGTTCCCCTAATTGCAATTGGATGTAAGAATCTTGACAATGCATTTAGTTATAATTCCTTGACACAATACTGCTGCAACTTCCGTATAGACAATCAAATCCAGAATCACTGTTGGTTTAGACAATCAATATTAGTTGTTTTACTTGTTCAAAATCTTTGATCGCTAACTAGAATTGTCAACTTGCACTTGTTAACATATGTACAGCAATCAAAGCTACAAATGAACCACGTAAATGCACCACACATCCCCTCACACCTATACAAACCCCTCTAAACCAAGCTTAGTACCACATTATTTCACAGCATAATAGAATAGCAAATTCATCCAACTAGACATATATAGTTTGACTATAATATTGTGCCAAGTCTCACCCTTACTAACAAAATCTAAGTCGAAATTATGTCCATTATTTGTTTAGTAGATTACGTAGTTTACATCAGTGAAACAACATTGTGCAGTATAATCAATTTTTTTTGCAAAGAAATATGCTAAATTGTAAATCCAAAACATGTCTAGAAATTGGTGTAATTCCTTGAATCAAAGCATGTATAACTATTGCATGTATAAAATGGAAATTAATAACAGCATTCCAAAGACACAAACCACAACTAGCCACCAAATTTCAATAGAGCATTAGGTTCATAACTTCTAACGACACAAACTTAAAGCTAAAAGACATTCATTTGAACTAAAAATCTGATTATTAGAACAAAAATATTTAAGGCTTCATGCTAGCTACTTCATCTCCATTTTAATATTTAGTCTTGGAATGCCAAGTTTTAACAATTTTTTTAAAACCAAAATTTAAGAATAAGAACAGGATCTGATTCTTATCTAAACTTTTACATAGACATTATGGAATAGGGCCTGAAGCATGGACATTATAGAACACAAATAAGGCCTCTACCACTAAAATTCTGATCACAAAAAATAATAATAATTCCATAAATTTCTTATCTCCACAATTTAACCAATCAAGACATAAACATAATTAGATCAATCAAAATTCAGTTACAATAACCCCAGCTATGCATCCATCACACATGCACTAAATCCATTCATTAGAGCCCATGATATTGAACCAGAACAAGCCAAACCCTCAAAGCAACTAACGAAAGAAGTTCAAAAGATCAATACTTACACCAAGTCGAAAAAAATCCCAACATAAATTTCACACTTCCACTGCCTCAACTGATCATCGAGCAGCCCTTAAAAGAGCAAAAAATCAATCCTTTTAGGATTATTTACAGCCCCCTTTTTCCTTTCTTCACATAAAAATTGCAAATTAGTTCAAGAGATCAATGCTTTATAACAAGTTATACTGGGGTTTATTGAACTACTGCTACAACAAAGAAATTATATATTTATCTTGTCATCCTATGATGTGTTAAAATCAGAAAATACATAGACAAGGGAGCAAAAATTATAAGAAACCCAAATAAAATTACATAAAAAATACATCAACGAATTGAGAAATTAATGAAAAATACATACTAACCTATAGTGGAGGAGGCTATGGTGGAACACATGTCATAACAGAGAGACGAAGAAGCACGGAGATGCGGAGGAGGATGAGGTAGATAAAGAGAGTTACAGAGAAGGTGGGGGTGGGGAAAAAGGCTGATGTGAATGGGGGAAGAGAATTCGGTGAATGAGGGGAGAATGGATGTGAGCAAAGCAATAATTGTAGAACAAACAGGGGAGGGAAAAAAACTTATCCCAATTTCACATTTTCGAAAAAAAAATTTTAAGCGCTTATTTTCAGCAGCCAAGTGAAAACCAAGTTGTGTGTATATCATTTGTTCTCACATGATTAAGTGTCATAACAGGTGTTCTAATGTGACATGTTATATTTTTTTAATTAAAAAATAAAAAAAGAAAATAATGTTACATTACTAATCTTGTTCAATTTATGACATTCAACACTCAAATGTCCTAATAGAGCTATAAAATGACATTTATAAAAAAGTGTCATTATAGATGTGTCAGGATAAGTGTTTTTTCTTATAGTGTAGGTGATGAGAAAATACATTAGAAACAATAAAAAAGAAGCATTGAGAGGTGTAAACTAACCCCTTAAAAACTTAGCTAGCAATTTGAGATGCATTGTCTTTTCATCACCATCAGGAAACGCATTTGCAAAAACAACATTATGGCCTAAGTGAAAAACCCACAGGACAAAAAAGGGTTGATTGCAGTGAAATACTCAAATTCAATATTATATTTTGGACAATTGAATCTTTGATTCATAAGGAATTATTTCTTGAGTTATATGACAAGTGTTGAAGTTAAACTAGGTTCCGAGCAATGTGCCATTTATATGTTTACAATATAAACTCGCTTCACACACTTAGTTAGTACATTAGTGGGAGTACTTGTATGGTTAACAAAAGAGAAGGAAAAGTGTGGAAAACCAGTAAAAAAGGGCCAGCCTGAAGGCTTAAAGGCATGCAAAGTTTGACTGAAAAATAAGTTGAAAATAAGAAGCATGAGGTGTCAAGCTTTTGGGGTTTAATGGCAAACTTAGTAGGTGAAGCAAGCACCTCATGTGCAGCCAACTTAATAGCTTCATTAAATGAGATAAGAGCAACAGAAAATGGGGAGAAAAAATGGACCCAAAATCATGCAAGAAGGAAGGAGAATAAAAGAAATAAAGCTTGGGCTGAAAATTTGAAAGTAGGAGGTGGCCAATGAGAGCATGAGCTGGCTTTACATGGTGAATTGAAGCTTTAAACAGGTTGGTGAAGTGGACAGCTAACCATAAAAATAGTTTAAGGTCTGATGCTTGAAGAAAAACCAAAGGAAAAGAAAGAAAAAAGGGCTGAAAATCGTGAGAAAAATAGAGAGAAAATTCTGGTAAAGAAAACTGGAAATTGGAAGAAGCTTGAAGGTAACATTTCTACCTTAATCTCTTGACCAATTACATGTGTTGTTTAGCCAAGTATGGATCATAATCATTGAGAAATGAGGTTTTACGTGCTGAATGGAAGGTGAAAATATAGTAGAAATTAGGAAGTGTTGAGCCAAGAAAGAGTAAATATGCATAAACCAGTAAAACAGTCACCCCGACACAGCTTTCAAAAATTGGCCATAACTTTGTGTAGAAAATTCAAAATTGGATGCCGTTTGTTGTGCTAGAAACTAGATTCAAGGTCACTTTCATGGTATGAAAATCATGTTCTGATTCATTTTGTATAGATACCAGAATTGTTTGGAAATTGACTAAAAATCTGGACCTGCAAAGAACAGGGTTGGTGAAGTCTTAACTTGTAAGCCAATTTTAAGTTTGATATGGTTCGGATATGAATTTGAGCCCTTCATAAGAGTTTTAGTGCTTGGATTTTAGTTTCCATTCATGTAAATATCATGTTCATATGAGCTATATCCTGATCGATATGCCTAATTGAAAAGAAACACCTGGCTGAACTGAAAATCTGGTTTTGCACAAGACAGGTTTGCAACTGGGCTGAATTGTGGCTGCATTTTGACTCGGTTATGTTTTTTATTTTAAATTATTCCTTCTGAAAAGTTGTAGTAAATTGAATCTAGTTTTCAACGGTACCAAGATTGTAGCATTTGAATGAGTATAGCTCAAGTTATGTTCAAACGAATAGACCCTGCACAGGCAGCCATAGGAGGATCCGCGAGAATGAAGCCCAAGGCTCCACCCACAGTTTCCTCTCCAGATTGCTCCTGCTAGGATAGTTTTCTTGGTCCATTGGGACTCTATATTGCAGGGGTTTGGATTTGTTCCATGATGTATCATTAGGTATGTGTTATTAAGCTAATTGTAGGCGTATGGTTAGGTTGTTTCTAAGTGAGTTAATTACACTTTGTAGGTAAATTTGATGGATTGGTAACTCAAGCTACTTGAGTTGGGATTGTGGAAGGTTGAATGATAAATTTTATGAACCTAAAGCCAAGGTGAGGACTTTCTTATACTTTTTAGCTTTTTCGAAAAATTATAATTCTTATACATACTTGACTTTAAATGACTATTTTGATATCAAATTGGCATGCATGAAGTTTAAGTGTGCATGAATGATCCCTACGAAAAGAATGGGATTGATTGAAAGTATTAGATATTTATTTATATGTTTGGAATGCTCTTATTTGCTATGTTAATTACTCTACCAAGACTAGTCTATATGATATGAATAATATATGGCCTACCTAGCGGGAGAAATAGCTAGGACATGAGTATGGCAATATTCCATAGCAAAAGCCAAAAAGAAAAGACATAAATGCAATATTTGAGAATCTTTCTATTCATACCATGCATACAACTGTTAAATGTAAGATTGACGAAGAAAAAAAACATTTCCAGGGAAAGAAAAGTGAAAAAATCTCCTCCCACAACATTCAACCGACACACCAATATTTAGTTTCATTAGTTGAAATAGCACACAAACATAATAAATATGAACAAGCATCCCTGCCATTTTGACAAATGACAAACTAACTTTCCACTTCACAAATTCATCCAATCAATCTTATTTTGACCACCACCGCATCTAAAAAACTCCACGTTGTAATATCAACTCATTACATCATCCATCAAAAATTGTATTTTTTGTGCTCAAATGTAGCTAATCAACTATTATTATCTCTACATTTAAGCACAAACTAACAAACATAACAGATTGAGTAACTGAAAACCAAAGACGCAATTTTTCCTCCTTTTTTTGAATTTCTTAGATCAATCTCCAATCAATAATACAATAATTTCTTTAACACCAAAGAACAAAAGTGTTTTATTTAATGTAGAAATTAAAATATAATTCATGATGAACATTCCAAGCCAAACATAACAATACAACTTGGATTAATTTTGGACAATTAAATCAAGTTATGAATAAATGAAATACCACTAATCTAGAAACCTGAAAATAAAAAAAAAAACCAACTAAACAAGATCCACACCAAGCAAAATTATTTTCCCAAGTTTTCACTTTTAGGGTAATATTTTTAGTGCCATAATCATTTATGATCTATCACAGTCAGTCATCAACTATTTTTATATAATTAAGTCTTTACCTTTGTAGAAGTCTTTCATTTGCGTAGCTCTTTCATTTGAGCAATCAACTGTTCATACAGCCCTCTTGTCTCAAGTTGCTGCTCTTGCAAGTTCTTAATTAACTCCTTTTGGGCATTGAATTCTTCAACCATCACTGCAGCTCGTTCCTCTGCCGCATCTGCCCTTTTCCGATGCTCCTCAATCTCGCTTCTCAAGCGGTCAATCTCTACTGATTGCTTCTTGGCTACACTGTGGCTACGGAGCTGTCCAGGTATGTAACCAAGTTGTTGCTGACAAATTTCCTTGCTAGTCATTGAAGTTGTACCTGCCAACTCTTTCATTGTTGCCTAGACAAGTAAAGCATTATAATGTTGCAATGTTAAGGTATGTCACAAGTAGGAAAAATTAAATATAAATAGATTGAAATATCTTACCAAGGTATTTGTTGCTACATCATTTACCAAGGACCCCGTCTTCTTCGATGTGCGACTAAGCTCAAATAGATCTATCTCTGAAAGTTCTATACCATCCTTCCTTTTCTGTCAAAATAATCAACATGTCTTTTCTTAAACAAATGCATAAGAATGAAAATAAAGAACATCTTCAAACAAAGGAACTAGATTACCTTTTCTTCAACAACTCTTGCAAGAGACTTTGTCCCCACAGTAGTGTGGCTTTCATTTTTGGCACGGTTTATTTTGTTACGGTCACTAACTTTCTATAATAGACAAACAATTAAGAGATTACTAAGTATTTCAACCAAATTCAAAAGTGTAATAAAAATGATTCAAGTATAAAACTATACCTTGAATTCTTCACTTCCAAAGTAGTTGCACAACCATTTCCAATCATCCGGTGGAACACCTTCAGGAACATGATTGATTGCTTGTTCCTTTGTATCAAAGGTCAAGAAATACTTGTGCAACCGATACCGGTGATTCCGGTATAAAATGCTCAGCTGCCTATCCACAGCAGCTTTAGAAATGGCATTTTCTTCAAACTGAAAGTCATCCTACAAGATAATATAACTTGATCATATTCAAATAAAAGTCATCCTACACAAATAATGCAATCTAATAATATTCAAATAAAAGTTACATTACAAGTTATATGCAACTAAGTACATAAGTAAATTACTAGAATATAAGTACCAAATTGATGTGTTTTAATAGTAATTTAAGAAAAAGCCAAGTACCGTAACCGTCTTGTATATGCTTTCTCGATCCTCAGATGGCATATGTGCCCATTTGTCAACATTCAACTTCCCAAACTTTCTCACAACACAACCACTCTCACTAATGAAGTATTGAGAATCCCTTCCAATTATACGCCGAATATAAGGATCAACTTCAATAGTGAGAGTCTCGTTAGCCTCTCTCCTTCTGGCCAATGTAACATTCCTAGTACGGCCCCTTCTTTTTGATAGTTGCACATCTATAATTACATTTAATTTCAAAAATTTAGTTGACTATGTCGACATAACTGATAGGTAAAAGAAATTAACAACAAAAAAGCAAGTTATAGCAAAAATATAGAGCTAAAAATGTCATAAAAACTTAGTACCAGTGCTGCCATTTTGACCATCATCAGAAGATAAAATGGTCTCATTTTCAGCAGATGCATGTGATTCAGAAGTTGGAGGGTGCATAATATTTGAAGCATCCGGCTGACTTCGAGGGGAAGATGTTGGAGTCACAAATGCAGCAGTGCCATTTGAACTTGTACTTCCAGTATGAGTATGCTGCTCATTGCTTCTACCTAAATTTGCTTGGACAAGTTGTTGCTTATTCTGGATTTGTCTTCTAAGTGCCTGCCCTTTTCTTCCAGGTCCAGCCATCTGAAACCAACAAACATAGACAAAAAAAATGATTAAAAAAATCAATGTAGTGTAAATATAGTATTCTTATCTATCGTAATAAGCAAAATCCAATTAAAAAAGATGACAAGGGCATATTGAAAAATTAATTAACTACAATCAGGTAATAATAAATTTATTAACTTCAAGTATTGTATCAAAATAACCTAGTCTGAATCAGTGTTATTGTCACTAAGAATATCCTTGTATTCTTCATTATGACAACCCTCATATTCATCAAGTCCTTCCTCATCATTAATGAAGTCTTCGTCAGCTAGTTTATTGCTGATTTTTGACTTGTTAGCATGAACAATAGATGAAGGTACGGATTTTAATGGATTGCTCTCTTCTCTTGAGAGTGGCGGGAGATTATCGAGGTCTATTATAATAGAGAGTTCCCCTTGTGCTTCCTCTTGATACATCTCCTCAACTACTGGCTCTTTGTTTAAATGTTCAGGAACATCATAATAGTTTCGCGGACTAAATCTTTCAACTACAAACCAATTTCTACCTAATTTCAAGTCTTGAACATAAAACACTTGTTCTACATGTTGAGGAAGAACATAAGGCTGGTCTTGGTACCATCTCCGTGATGAATTGATACTTGTGATACCCCATTCTTTGTCTATTTGCATGCCTAGAACTATCATCAATCTTCCACCAATCACACTTAAATATGAGAACCTTTTTCTTTCCAAGGCAGTACCTCACTTCCATAATTTCTTTGATTACACCATAAAAATCAATGATATTGTTACCATGCTCGCCTTTCACTACAATACCACTGTTTTGTGTTTTTCTCTCTTTTTCACGGTCTTCAGTATGAAATCGGTACCCATTAGCAATGCAACCTGTGTACTTGCTAACTCTATTATCCAGACCTAATGCCAATGAGCGAAATTCATCATTGCAAGGCTGAGGACCATATAAGACCTGGTGAAAGATAAATTATATTAACATAAGATATGATATTAAACTATAAACATAAGAAGTCCAAAATTTAAAAGCATAATCACCCTACACGTTCTTTGAACCATTCGGAGAATTCCTTATCGTGTCTTTGGTCTACATTGTCAGTGCTTTCTGCTTCTAATTTGCATTTGTGTTCACTTAAAAAAAATTAAAACTAAGATTAGCATCACGTGTCAGTTAATACATGAAACATAATTTATTTAAGGTCAAAGTATTACTTTATGTAGTCTTCAAGCTCATCGCAATTATTTAGCAAAAAAATGTGGACTTTTGCTAATTCCGAATCAGGTAAATAATCCCGTTTGGGCCCTCCAAATGGACGACTAGAGCATGAAAATATTGACAAGTGACCAGAATTGTCAGCTGTTTCATTATTACGCTCAGGCCTGTTGAATATTGTCTCGACATTGTCCAAGTACATAGAACAAAATGTTAAGCATTCTTTGTCTATGTACCGCTCGGCAATACATCCCTCCGGTCGAGCCTTGTTCTGAACATAATTTTTCAGTGTTCCCATTTTCCTATGTTTAATTAAAAAATAAAAAAAAAGTATGTTTCAAATGACAAATTAAATATATAATAATTTACTAATTCATAACCACTATATAAAATCCCATACCTCTCAAATGGGAACATCCAACGGTATTGTGCTGGGCCAGCAAGGATAGCTTCAGCAGGTAGGTGAACCATCAAGTGTAACATTATGTCGAAGAAGGAAGGAGGGAATAATCTCTCTAATTTACACATTATCACAGGAATTTGTCTATCACATTCGTCGAGTACATCCCTATGCAATGTTCTGGCACACAACTTCTGGATCAAATCACTTAATTGAAATAGCACTTGACGAACTTCTTTGGTTAAACTTCCACTGAATTGCAAGTGGGAGTATTCTTTGAATGAAAATGTGGAAGTCATGGCTTTTCATTCCCGAAATCTGGAATTGTCTGTTCTTTATGCATCGAGAGATATTTGAAGCAAAGCCATCCGGATATTTGACAGAAGACAAGAAATCACACACTTTTGTTTTCTCTTCTTTTGTTAGGTGGTAGCAAGCAAGTGGCATAATATAAGAATCACCACTAGGAATCAAGTGCAACTCCTTTTTTAAGCCTAATTCCTTCAAATCTTTGCGACACAACCAATTGTCTTTGGTTTTACTGTCAATATCCATTATAGTGGCAAAGACACTCTCAGAAACATTCTTCACTACATGCATGACATCCAGATTATGCCGAATTTTCAGGTCTGACCAATAAGGCAAAAGGAAAAAGCAACTCTTTTTGGTCCAATTTAGACCACTATCTTCACGTTTACGCTTTCTTGTTTTCATTTGCTGACGGGTTTTCCCAAATTGTATTTCAATATTTTCTATTTGCTCCAAAATTTCTTTTCCAGATAGAGGTATGACAGGATTCCTAAAATCCACTTTGCCATCAAAAGATTTTTTTTCTCGACGCCAACGGTGATCAATAGGTAAGAAACGACGGTGCCCTGTGTAACATAATTTTTTTCTATGTTTCAAATGGACACAAGATGTTTCTACCATACAAATTGGACAAGCCTGATATCCTTTAGTACTCCATCCAGATAACATGGCATAGGCAGGGAAGTCATTTATAGTCCACAGCAGAATAGCACGTAGTGAAAATTTCTGACCATTTTGCGCATCATACGCTTCAATGCCAAGCCATAGATCATTCAATTCATCTATTAGTGGTGCCATGTAGATGTCAAGCTCATTTCCCGGGGATTTAGGACCAGGAATCAACATTGACATGAAAAAGAAAGGATCTCTCATACATTTCCAAGGAGGCAGATTGTACGGGACAACAAAAACAGGCCATATGCTATAAGTGGTGCTCATGGTCCCAAAAGGATTGAAACCATCAGTTGCAAGGCCTAATCTTACATTTCTAGGATCATGAGCAAAGTCTGGATACAACCTATCAAAGTGTTTCCATGCTTCGCTGTCTGCTGGATGCCTCATACTATCACCATTATCATCTACACGCTTTTCTTTATGCCACCGCATATCCAAAGCTATTTCCTTGTGAACAAACAAGCGTTGAAGCCTGGGCTTTAAAGGAAAGTAACGTAGAACCTTGCGAGGAATTTTTGTACCCTTTGACTTGTATCGAGGTTCTTTGCAATTCTGATTTGGACAAGTGTCCAAATTTGCATATTCTTTGCGAAAGAGGACACAATCATTGACACATGCATGTATTTTTTCAGCTTTGAATCCCAAGTCACGAATGGTTTTCTTAGCATCAGAAAAAGACTTAGGAATTGAAGCTTCAGGAGGCAATGCATTCTTAAAAACTTCTAGCAATGAGTTGAATGATTTTATAGTCCACCCATTCATTGTTTTGAGATGCAGTAGAGTGACTATAAAAGATAGCTTTGAGTAAAATTGGTTCCCAGGATAGAGTTCTTTTTTGGCATCTTCCAACAATCTTAGAAAGTTATCAGTTTCATTGTTATTCACATTTGAACTCTCTCCAATATGTTCTTCTTGGCTAAACCAATTTCCCCCCCATTGTGCAGTACCAATGTCATTCAACATATCATTCAAATCTTCAGTGTCAGTATCCTCTTCTTCATCCCCATCTTGATTGCTATTGTTATAAATTTCACGTCGAAATTCTTCACCATGGTGTATCCATCTAGTATAACTCTTACGAATTCCAAAAGCAAATAAGTGGTCCTCCACCACACTTTTTGTATGGTTGCGGAAATTGTTGCATTCTTTGCATGGACATGGAATTTTAAGATGTTCTGACTTTTGAGAATATGCGAATTTCAAGAAATCAGCAACCCCGAGTTTATAAGCCTCATCCTTTCTATTATCAAGTTTCATCCACTTTTTGTCCATGTCCTAAAGTTACCAATCTAAAAAATAAGTTGATAGTGTGTTGCTCTAATATGTAACTAAAAATTATAATCATGTTATGATTAAGTAAAATACTATCCAAACTTAGTCAATGAGAAACAATATACAAAGAAATGCCCATACATAATCGGGCCAAATTTAGTCAATGAGAAACAATGTAAGGATTATAATAGCACATATCATTAAATTATATGCCATCTACAACAATGCACTACACAAAAGATTTGACAAATGCAAAGCTGTTTTTGCTCAACATTCTTTCCAATAAAAGGATTATGATGCACATCAAAATTTTGAAGCAAGTGGCAAAGAACATTTTGCATTTTTCAGAAGCTAAAACTAATATATTACATGAAAAATGTTCGTATAAAAATACTAACAATAAAGTTTTTGTAAGCTTCTTCATATTCCATTTAAAGAAGTCCTAAACATAATTAGTTAACTCACCAAAGATTAAATTTGTTTTCTAGTTGTCTTGGTACTTAGTTTGACAAATAGTTTCCAGCAGTGGGACGCTGAAATAATTGCTCTTACGACCTAATCTTGCAAAGCCTATTGTTATTTTTCTACCACTTGTCTTCTAAGATATGGTTTTACCCTTCTAACTAGATTAAATATGGTTGTTCCTGAACTTTTATTGTTGATAAATAAACATTTATGATACTGCTACATATTCTCGTAGCTTTTGAGTTTATACATCATTTGAGAATGATGGGTCCAAAACATCCCAAGTGCATAAGCAAATAAATAGTGAAAGAATAACATCTAATGATCAGTTAAATAGCTCAAATGCTTAATTTTCTAAACTATCCTAACCGTAATATGTGAACTTATCATACTTGTTAGATGCTGAAAAATAAACCACCAGTTTAGAAGGGAAAAAAAGAACTTCTTTTGAATATGCTTAAGAGAGAAACAAAAGGAAATTTTGGAGTATCCATAGCTTCAATAGTTAATTATGTTAGAAAATATACTAATTTTTGTATCCCAACAATGAGATTCGCAGTCCATGACATATCACCACAAACTGTTTAGATTTTCTTCCAAGAAAATAAACATTGAATCTACTTGTATTTCTTTTGAAAAGAAATAATTGCGAAAGGTAAAAAAAGAAAGGCAGACAAAAGGATATTTTCCATCACATACCATAATCTTAATTATCAGTACAAATAGTAAAGAAAGCACAAAAACGTCTAGTTCCATGCATTGCTAACTCAAAAATCAACAGATAAATCTGGTGGTTGATAGTTTAGACTAAGTGGACAATAAACTAAAGTAGACAATAAACTATTTCAGAGTCTCAAAAATCTTCTCAACTACATACTCCTAAAACAATAATTAAAACAACAAAATTGTATTAGGAAAAGTTTTGTACCACATGCTAGGAAGAACTCTTGAAAAAAAGTCCAAGATCTGTCTGGAATATCCCGCCTAAAAAGTAGACTTTATCTTCCACAAGACAGTTTAATAAGCTATAGCCAAGGCTTTTGAGATCCCTGCAAGTTAATCACAGAAAAATTACTACAAATCAAAGGAATGCAACTACTATGATAAACATAGTAATATGATCTATATGTATATGATGATGTGAGACACCATGCATAACTAAGATAAGATGGACTTAAATTTACTGTGATACCTCGTAAACAAAACTCTTATTATGGAAATGTATGCACTGTAAATTAAAACTCATCTAACTCTTAAGGACAACTTCAGCCAGCAGATGTACCCATAACTAAATGTTTGCATGGCTGGCTAGTTATTTGATTCATGTGCAATAAACGTGCTACAACACAAGTAATATGCTTAAATCATACATAGCAACACTAATTGGAATTAGGATTCTTTTTGGATACCATTTACTCCTATCAAAGATTAGATGCATTCTCAGTTTTCACTTATCACTTATCACTTGATAATTGATACCTTTCTAGGATTCAGGCCCACCTGCTCATTTCATCTAATTCTCGAATATCCAAAGGACCAAACAGCTACTTCTCCATGTCTAGCCTATCTTGTCTAGCTAGCTTTTGAATTTTATATAATATTGCTTGCAAATCATATATAGCATTACTATTACTATTACTATTACTATTATTGTCCTGAATTATGCTATCACGATCACCTTGTTTTTGGAGAGGCTAGCTAACTAGCTAGCTGCAATAATGTTGGAAGAAACTCTACGATGTGTTTCCTTCGATTTAATTGATTATACCTTTATATGAAATGAGACAGAAGTAATAGTAATGCTCCCCGAATCAGGTACTCTAAAAAGGACTCGAATTTTGACGCACTAAACTCTACACGAGCAAGTTATTGAACTAGTACAACATAATTCATTGTCAATCGTCATTCGATAGAGCTACTGATTATCACACTCTTTGAACAACTTGAGATTGGAAACAGAAATTTGCCTATGAGAAAAGTTTCCATAGGAAGTTTCATTGTTGCAGGTGGATACGATAGAGAAGAAAGGGAACAAATTTAACGGCCATAGTGAAGCTTATCTTGTTGCAATTGGACTATTGTTCTTGGCTAACCCAAATATACAAATCTTACAATGCAATTGTAAACTGATCAGAAATCAAACAAATTTAGTAAAATAAATAAATAAATAAATAAATATAAATATAAATGACGAAAGGAACATGGCTGCCCAAGTACAAAAGCCACCAGAAAACAACATTCAAACTCCATATCATTATAAGTGGTAAACTCCATATCATTGTAAGTAGTACTTGTTCCCTAGCAATTTACATCAACTTAAGGTTAGAAGCTACAGACTAAGAAGAATGGGATTATGGCACACAGACAAGTAACCAGAATAAAGAGAAGAAAAGGAAAAGCCTGGTCTCGGGTCCATGCTACTTTTCTACTGATTTGTGCCTATCTAACAACAAGTTATAAAGTAGCATGTCATCTACTTACATTCCCGACTACCAGTTTACATTTAGATAGAAGTAAAGAAAATTCTTAACTACGTGTTTACCTTCTCGATCAAAACTAAAAGGAAAAAATCTTGCCAATAAAAATTCACCTAATTTGTCTTGGCTGATAGCATAAAGAGATCAGACCAGGACACATAGCAAACAATGAATAAAGACGGAAACGCAAGTACTTTGGGCCACAATCTGCCCATTGGAAGACTAATGCGTTGCTTTCCACTTGACACTGCCTGAAGATATTTAGATCACTGACAGAAACACTGTTCCTGGATTTTCCAAAGATGATGACTTAAAACTCAAGAAACTTTCAATTAAAGTTTCTAAAAGACTTAGGAACATGCACTAAAGGCCTAGTTGACAATTTAGTAGTATATAAACAAAAGAGAAAGTCACATGGGTGCATATATATGGAAGAATCCTATCATGGATATTGATTGTCATAAATGAAGAAAGCAAATTTTGATGCATAAGAAAAACATCAATTAATTAAAAGTCAAAGGCTAAAAACTTGAGCCAATCACATGGTCGGTAGTTAACTGCATTTGGACGAACTAAACATCCTTGCTCTTTCCAATGCACCCTATAATTCTTCCCTTAATGGGGTATGGATCACCTGCAAGTAAGATTGCTTCAAATCTAACTGTTTCCTTCAATTTTATATGGAGTTAAAGTCCAACCCCTTCACTCCATGCCTATATATACCGCACCAAGTCGCGTATCTTAGCCATCCTGAGCAAGAAATAGCAGAGATGGAAATTCCTAGTGATTAGACTTCAAGAAGCTTGATGGTGAGAGCAGGAACAAAACAGTAGCTCTTCTCCACCAAGCTTGTGAGAAATGGGGCTTCTTTATGGTAACAAATTTTTTCATTTTGACTATATGAACACATGAAATTCTTGTCCAAAATATAACATCCAAATTCTTGCAGATTGAGAACCATAACATTGACAGAGAATTGATGGAGAAAGTGAAGGCATTGGTGAATCAACACTACGAACAAAACATGAAGGATAGATTTCATAACTCAGAGGTAGTAAAGAGCTTAGAGGATAAGAAAATCACCAGAAACATTGATTGGGAAAGTGCCTTTTTCATCTGGCATCGACCAGAGTCCAACATCAACGAGATTGCGAATCTCTCAATGGACTTTCAGTAAGTCCTCATCACAATGTGCTTCCAGCTTTGAAAATCAATGATGAGGCTTTAAGATATACAGTTCTGACAACAGTATCTTGCAACCATCAGAACAATTAAAAATTATTGGATGGAAAAACCTAATAATGAATTATGATGCTCAAAACTTTACCTATGCGTGAAATTTTTCTAACAAATAAAATTATCCACGAAAATAAGCCCTAAAAAAATTATTCATCAACTGGGTCTTTTAACCCCTAATGTTACTTGGAATTGTTCCTAAACTTGATGCCACTTTCATGAGAGTGGAGAGACAAGCTAAATTTGGACAATTTCAGTGGGATTGGAGTGGGATTGGAGTGGGTTTTGAGTGGAAAAGCTAGGAGTTTATATAGAAATAGTGCCAGTAGAGAGAACGAGTGAGTGCCCTTCTCTACTAGAAGAAATCATCTTCCTTCAATTTTCTCGCCTTACAGCTGATCAGGAAGCTTTGCTTGAATTTCTGGTGAGAAAGAAAGAAGAGATAGCGTAGAAGATGGACAGAGAGAGGGGAGAAGATTTTGTCTAAATTTGGCTAAGTGTTTTCCCACCTAAACACCGTCTAAAATTTTGTCCAAGTTTTTGTGTTCCCTCTTTTAATTTCTTGCAACTATTTCGTCCGTCTCTTTCCTCATGTATTTTTCTTTTTTTTTTCCTCATCTATATGTGATTAAGCTTTTCTATTATTTGAAGTTTTCTTTCCTTTTTCTACAAATTATATTAAAATCATCTATTTATAACCTCATATACCAACTAATCCTTATCGCGGGCCCGAGCCCGTAGCCCACCACTGACCTCAAAATTTTCTCTTTTTTTTCTTTTTTTTCTCAAATTTTTCCTATTTTTCTCCTTTTCTTTTCCAATTTTTCTCTTTTTTTTTCTCACAAAAATATGGGGCCAGGTCATAATTCAAGTCATACTACAAAATTCAATCACTCAACAAAAAAAATATTTTTATGATTAAAAAATTATTTTAATGAAATTTTTTTTTGGTACTCATTTTATGGTTATATCAATTATGTACAAGTGACATTTTGATGATCACTTTAGTTGATCAAATAATCAAAATAATTTGCTAATACATGTATTGAACCTATTTGGTACAAATACTGGTTCATTAATAGTAAACAATGTAATTAAGGATGACAATTTATCCGTATTGGATCAACATATTAACGACACAATTGGAAATGGATCAGGTTGGGTCATGTGGGTTGACACGTAACTACACAAAGGGTACATACACGCACACATATATACATACATAGACACACACACACACAGAAATATCAAGTGCATTTTACATGAAATATCAATGATGGCACTCATTCCAGCATAAGATCAGTGACAATGTTTTTAAATTTTTGTAATGGTTAACTGTCTCTTTACTTGTTCTTAGGATTATGGTTAACAATCATAACTTCTTTTTCTCAGTTTTACGATCCATGCTTGACAGTCACTGTGCTCATTCCCCCTCCCACTTCTACCTTACGATCCATAGTCATTAATTTATTCATCTCATTGTAGTACACCTAGATCGGCTAATTTAGGCACATAAACTCTTTGGAGCTTGTGAGTGAAGCCTCAGAAGCCAAAGTCACTGTACTCCTCCTACGATTAAGCTTACTAACTAATTTCAATTTTAATTCTCCATAGATTGTTGGTATCTATTAAGTACTAAAAGTAAGTAAGTAAGTAAGTAAGTAAGTTAATAGTTCTTTTTCTAAAAATTTAAAAATTGACCTTTTGATTCAATATTTAGTAAAACATAATTTTCTTATTATTTATAATACATTAAGTAGTCATGCTTAATTTATGTTCAAAACTTTATAATTTATTTGATTACAATTCAATAATTAGTGTCAGTATGAGCATAATAATCGTGTAAATTGTAATGATTTTGTTTATGGTGCTTTATCTTGTGAAGTAGCTACAGGCTTATTTTCTCTTGTCGTGGGGCTAAATTGCAAAACAAAGGGTGTCATATTACAATTAATGAAATTATTTTATCATATATGGGGCCCAATTGCAAAAGATAGGTATCCACAATAGACATAATGAAATTGGTTTATCACATATGTCCTAACTTGGAAAACACAAGATGCCATAGTAGGATTAACGAAATTGGTGTATTATATTTGATAAATTGCAAAAATCAAGATCGCATGGTGGAATTAATGAACATATCCTTTAGACATTAACAACTACTTGTCGTCATTGAAATGTGTCAATTGTGACTACTAAACCATGGTATCACTAACGACCAATTTACTTGAACTCATCTGGGACGACACCAATGTCGTCATTAAAGTGACTCAATTGTGACGACATGCACGTGTTGTCACTAATAAAAGTCCACTTGAGCTCATTTGTGATGACACCAAATGTCGTCACTAAAGTGTGTCAACAGTGACAACTACGATGTTGTCATTGATGACCAGCCAATTTAAACTCATCTGTGATGACACCAATGTCGTCACTGAAGTGATTCAACTGTGACGACATACACGTGTTGTCACTAATAACCAGTCCATTTGAACTTATTTGTGACGACACCTAATGTCGTCACTGAAATGTGTCAACAGTGACAACTACAATGTTGTCACTGACGACCTAGTCTATTTTAACTCATCTGTGACGACACCAATGTCAGTCACTGAAGTGATTCAACTGTGACGACATACACGTGTTGTCACTAATAACCAGTCCATTTGAACTTATTTGTGACGACACCAAATGTCGTCACTGAAATGTGTCAACAGTGACAACTACAATGTTGTCACTGACGATTAGTTTACTTAAACTCATCAGTGACGACATCATTGTCGTCACTGAAGTGATTCAATTGTGATGACATAGACATGTTGTCACTAATAACTAATGTACTGGAGCTCATTTGTGACGACAACAAATGTCGTCACTGAAGTGCGTCAATAGTGACAACTATTATGTTGTCACTAGCAACAAGTCGACTGGAACTCATCTGTGACGGCATGAATGTCGTCACAGATGTGTATCAATTGTGACGACCATTTATTCTTGTCACTAATGAAAATTCTACTTAAGCTCATTTGTGACGACATTAGATGTCGTCATAGAAAATCTTGTTTTAGTGACAACTTTTTCTTATGTTGTCACAAAGTCAATTTCCCGCCATGCTATCACTTGGGCACCACACCATTTTGTGACGACCGATCCCAGGTTGTCACTAATGACTAGTGTATTTGAGGTCATCTGTGACAAGATCGGATGTCGTCACTGAAGTATATCAACTGTGACGAAGTTTTTCGTTGTCACTGAGAATGTTGTCACTGAGAATGTTGTCACAAAAAGTCAATTTTCTTGTAGTGAATAGCTAAGCTAGTAAGATATATATGTGTGTGTGTGTGAACCGGTTTGATTAATCGTAGTTTACAAAAATTGATAACCAAAACTAGATTCGCTTTTGCAAAAGAGGTTCCGTTCACCTAGCCCCTTTCAGAATTTGGTTCGGTTACTCTCATTTTTCAATTCGGAATGGACTAGTTATTGCAATTTTTCAAATTTTCGGTTAGTTTTGGCCACTTCTAGTGCTCGTAAAGTACAATATAGTTTTCTTTAGGCTTCATTTGTTTGCATTCACTCTTTAACGTATTTTGCCTAAAATAGAAAGAAGCAATATCTACAATGAAATGTTCGTAGAACTCTATTTTAATTTGTTTCTAATTCTAACAATCGCATAGATTTATGAGATATATATATACACATATACATATATATGTGTATATATATGTATATATGTATACATTTATATATATAAATGTATGTATATATGTATGTGTACATATATGTATATATGTATATATATATACACATTTATATATATGTGTATATATATGTATATATGTGTATATATATAAATATATATTTATACATTTATATATATGTATCTATGCGTATGTGTATATTTATGTATATATATGTATATATACATATATATATGTATGTATGTGCATGTGTATATATATGTATATATATGTATATATGCATATATATACACATATCTTTATACCACCTAAAATCATGTAATTTTGTAAAAGTTAAATTGTTTAATATTTTTGAACTCCTTTCTTGTACATTTTAGGTTCTCCAATAAAATGTCTACAAATAGCATAAATTAGGGTAGCTAAAGCATCCTCTACGGTATCTGTCATTGTAGTATCTTCTTCTCTACTAGTTCCTAGTCTATCTAGAATAACCATCTTAGTTGCATTCTAGTAAAATTGGCTGATGCCTCTAAGCATAGGAATGCTTCATTTATATAGGCATTTTGAAGTATTGTTTGTTTTTCATTTTGAAATCCGATTCTGAAATCCGTCACTGGAAGGGCCACTTTAGTCCTTCATGGTTAGCTTTTAGTCTTCTCATTGCTTATCAACTTTTTCTTTAGTCTTCTCATGTCTACCGCATGCATTTCATTGCTTGCAACTTTTTCTTTAGTCTTCTCACTTATTTAACACATGCCTTCTTTTGCCGTAAGTTGTCCTTAGTCTCAGGCTTTAGTCATTTCTCTGGGAATTTCTGTTGTCCTGTTGGTCAAAGAAGATATGGATCTTGGCTGTAGGGCCCTGCATAGGGATTGAATGGAGTAGATGGAGAAATAGTGGATGATGATGCCTCATTCTCCTTTTGAGTAAGGGAGCTTACACCTAACAAATTTCTTCTTTCTTCATCTGACAATTGGAATAATGCTTGCTTGACAATATTTGCAAACTCTTCCCTCAAACCTGTTGCTGCTAATTGACTCTAAAATCTGCTTTTTTGCATTCAAAATTCTTGATTCTCTTTTTCTTTTTGTTTATCATCAGGAAAATCTTGAATCTTATCCCACCATTTTATTTTATTTTCTCTCACTAAATATTGGAAACCATTAGATTCTTTCTTAGTAAAATTCCAACAATAAACAAAGGGAACTCTCTTCTCACTGCAGTAATGGAGCAAAGTTCTATCATCTTTCATGTCACCTAGAAGAAAGGCACTCTTGAATTTTTTTAAAGTACTTCAGTATAATTTTTTGGGAGCATCTTTACCACAGCACCATAATAATCCCACCATTTGCAAACCAAATTGGAATATCCCGATGATTGAACTTGTAACCGAATTGAATAAACCAAGAGTGATTGAAGGGTTTGAATAAAAAGTACTTGTACCAGGCTTTAATATAGTCAAAATAAGTAAAATGGAGTGGATTAAAAGGCTGAGAGAATTGTCTTGGAGTAGCTAAGAAGCCTGTCCAATCTTCAGGATAAAGGACCTTTCTAATCACTATTTTATGATAATTGGCTTGCTCTTCTGGAACAGTATCTGGGATCCATTTAGGTGGATCAATAGAATCGGTATCTACTAGTATAAAGTCATAAAATCTTCTGGTTTTAAAAGGGCTTTTACTCTCAAAATTAAAGTTAGGAAAAAACATTCTTTCTTTCCATTGTTGAAAATTTAAATTGGAAAATTCTGGTTCAACAAAACATACATAATTTGAGAGCTCTTTAGTAATATAAGAAGAGGTGTACTGAGCTAGAGTTATAGAGACTGGAGTGTTTACAGTATTATCTGGAGTAACTTGAGTAATTGGAGATGAAGGTCTATAAGAAGAAGAACCCCCTGACACGGCTTGAGAAAATACGTTAGGACTATGCATAGCATAAGATGCTTTTGTCCTTTGATTTGGAGTAGGAGTTTGAGGCCGTTGAGGTGACCGTTGAGCCATCTATGTGACAGCCCCACCTTACCCAAAGGCGCACCAAAGGGCTTAGCGGACTGTCTGCCTAGCTCTCGCCAGGACTCAAACACGCACTCGCTTAAACATCCAACCATACTTAACTTAAAATAAAATGCACTCATAAATAAATAAATTCATAATATTTACTTAAAAGTGTAAATATTACTAGAGTTTTACATCCCAAAATATGACAATATTTACAATAAAAGCCTACACATTTAGGCTATCAAAACACAATAAACAAAATATCCACTAGGTCCAAATCAGCTTTTCCAGCCTTAGTAATTTTGGAAACCTGGTTAAAGAAAACAAATAAATGGGATGAGCTAAAATAGCCCAGTGAGTGCTCAAGTCATACAACCATACCAGTAAAATGTGATTTTTGTTCAATAAAATATTTAACGAGTAAATAAACAATTTGTGAACAATTTAATTTAACAAGTAGTCACGGGCGGATACGGGGCTCAACTACGGGAGCAAGCTCAACCGTAGAAGTAGCAGGCAATGAATATGTAACCAAGACATTCGGACCGAGATAATAGCTCAGGTCCTCATCAAGGAACATACCAGTACAAACAAGCAAGTACCCTAACCACCGTTCACCTTATAACCTCCAAACAAGCTACCACCTCCAGGGAGTAATCTCAACCTTGGAAGGGCCAACAAGCAAGAAAGTTCTATCCGGAGTTGGCCTCTTAGAGGAATTCAACTCATTTAAGGAAAGAACGTCACGCCCTAAAACACCCAGCACCTTATATCCTCCCAAGTCACGTCAGAGTTGACTAACCGTGAAGTAACGGTGAAGTTAGTCACGGTAGTCTCACACACAATTAACACATTTAATAATGAAAGCATGTAACACGTTGTGAAATAGATGCGATAAAGTACACATCTTTTCTCAAGTAACACATTTTATCAAATAATAATATCAAGTAGAACATGGCATTTCATGCATCATGCACACATAAGAACACTCACCTGAATTGTCTATGAAAAGATTTCGTGGTAAGGTCGCGTCTCACTACCGGATCCTGAAATTCATGAGAAATAATCGTATAAAAATCCTTACTAAAATCTAAGAAATTTCATAAGGAAATTCAAGAAATACCCCAAGTCTTTCTAGGGTTTAATTTCTAGGGTTTTGCTCGGAAAGGTTTAATTCACTAATAACTAATCTACGAAAATTTCTGCACAGTTAAATCACTAAATTACAGCTTATAAAGCCTTAAATCATAGCCTAATTATTTTTATTTCCTAGGTTTTACCGAAATTTCGGCAGCACTTCCCCTATAACCGGACTAACCCACAAATTTTAAACCTGCAAGAAAAATCAACCATCCAATCCATTCAACATGTATTACAACTTATATGTTCAATTCAAACCCAAATTCAATCAAGATTCCACTCAAATTCAAAATCCCTACTCCAAGAATCATTACCCAAATTTACACAGGGTTGGTTTTCAGCCAAATTCGTGCCATTGCTGGGGTCAATCCACTAAGAACTAGGGAATTGTGATTACATGGTTTGAAAGTACGTTTATAGGGCTACAACTTTCATGAAGATCATCACTTAAAATTCCAACTAGAACAGGTTCAAAATCAGCCCCCAAGTTGGCTCTTCATCAAAACTGTTTACGCAGAACCGAATTTTCAGCTAACTTTGCAAGCTTTCTGCGATTAATACACAATGAACCACCATGCAAGCTTTATACCGTTTTAAAGCCCTATGAATCTAGTTTCTAAAACAACAAGAATCATTCAAATCCAAGTTATCTACACCAAGTTATGAAAGTTTTACTAAAACTGGTCCAGCATGACTGTTTAAGTGTTCTTAAGTTCAAGCTTAAATTTTCAACCAAATCAAACTTAAATCATGTCATTTCAAGTCTAAATCACTATCTACAAGCCATACAAGTTCATAAACCTCATATTCATGGAATAAAACTTCATATTCATGGCCAAAATCAATCATATACAACCCATAAAAAACATAACTTAAGGCTAAAAACTATAATCTTACACTTGAAATTAAAAGAGAAATTCATGGGAAATACCTCTAGGTAGACAAGATAGTTGCTTAGGAGGAAGTTTCACTCAATTTCTATGGTTGAAATATGAGTAAATGGAAGTAAAAGATCCAAGAAAATTGAAAGAAAATGGAGAGAAAAGAGGGAAAGAAGCAGCCGGCCAGCAAGAAGAAAAAGGAAGAAAACTAAGCTAAGTAAAAATGAAAAGAATTGGAGATAAATTGGAAAAAGTAGTGGCCAATCAAAACAAGACAAAACCAAAGTAAGTCTTGACTTTTTAACCATGGAAGACTCCACTTGGCACTAGGTAATTAGAAGTGATTTTCATTAGTTATCCCATAATTAATCTTGCAAGATTTCCTAGGTACAACTCTTAAGGCACTAAGTACAACATGCTCATCATTTTTTTTTTTTCCACAAATTCAGCCATCACTTTTTTTTTTTTCCTAATGAACATAATACAAAATGAAGGGTTTTTCATGAATTTCTAGGGTGTTACATCCTCCCCCCCTTAAAAGAATTTCGTCCTCGAAATTCTACCTGGATTTTCGAAGAGTCGGGGATAACTTCGCCGCATCTCTTCCTCTGTTTCCCAAGTGGCTTCTTCGAGTTCGTGGTGCCTCCAGAGAATTTTGACAAGTGGGATTTGTTTATTTCTTAGCTCCTTCACCTTTCGATCTAAGATGCGAACTGGTTGCTCTTCATAGGCTAAAGTCTCGTCAAATTCAATTTCATCTGGTTGAAGTACATGTTGTGGGTCCGGGTGGTATTTTTTCAAGACAGATACATGGAAGACATCGTGCAATTTGGCCAATTGTGACGGTAATTCCAATTGGTAGGCAACATTACCGACACGCTTAACGATTTTAAATGGTCCCACGTATCTTGGTTGAAGCTTCTTCCTTTTTCCAAATTTAATTCCTCCTTTAAATGGAGAGATTTTGAGAAACACTCTATCTCCCACTTCAAATTCCAACTCTTTCCTTCGATGGTCAGCATAACTCTTCTGGCGGTCTTGTGCAGTTTGGATTCGTTGCTGAATTAGCTTGACCTTCTCATAGGCTTCTTCTATCCACGGTACCTTTTCCGGACCTAACACTCTTCGTTCACCCACTTCATCCCAGTAGCCAGGTGTTCTGCATCTCCTTCCATACAACGCCTCGAACGGAGCCATCTGGATAGAGGCTTGATAGCTGTTATTGTAGGCGAACTCTATCAAAGTCACGTGTTGATCCCAACCACTACCAAAATCCATCACACTTGCCCGTAGCATATCTTCCAAAATCTGGATCACTCGTTCAGACTGTCCGTCAGTTTGGGGATGATAAGCCGTGCTGAACTGCAACTTTGTTCCCAAGGCTTCATGCATTTGTTTCCAGAGTCGGGAAGTAAACCGAGGATCTCGGTCTGAAACAATACTCACGGGAATTCCATGGAGCCTTACCACTTCATCAATAAACATGCGAGCAAGTTTCTCCAAAGGATAAGTCATATTCATAGGCAGAAAATGGGCAGATTTGGTTAGTCGATCAACAATCACCCAAATCGCATCATGCCCTCTTTGGGTTCTTGGCAGACCGGAAACAAAGTCCATAGTAATAAGTTCCCACTTCCACTCTGGGATTTCCAAGGGTTGTAACAGTCCAGACGGTCTCTGGTGTTCGGCTTTTACTTGCTGACACGTAGGACAAGTTTGAATATACTGTGCTATCTCTCTCTTCATATTATCCCAACAATAGAGTTTCTTTAGGTCTTGATACATCTTTGTACTGCCTGGGTGCACCGTGTATCTGGAACGGTGAGCTTCATCCAAAATCATTCTTTTCAACTCTTCATTTCTTGGTATAAAGATTCGGCTTCGGAACCTCAACAATCCTTCCGGTCCAACGTTATATTCAGGTAAGATCCCTGCTCTGGCTTTCTCTATCCGCTTTTGTAACGTAGGATCTCTACCTTGAGCTTCTTTAATTTGCCTCAACAATTCAGATTTAATACTTATATTTCCACAAATCACCTTTGAGCCAACTATCCGTGGGTTGTTCTCACTAACTTGTTCTAACAATTTCCACTCACGGATGGCCAAACTAGCCACTTGCACTTTTCTACTTAGAGCGTCTGCGACAACATTGGCTTTACCCGGATGATAATTAATAGTACAGTCATAATCTTCTAATAACTCCACCCATCTACGCTGCCGCAAATTTAGCTCCTTTTGAGAAAATAAATATTTTAGGCTCTTATGATCTGTATACACCTCAAAAGTGACTCCATACAAATAATGCCTCCATTTCTTGAGAGCAAATACCACGGCTGCTAACTCCAAGTCATGTGTGGGATAATTCTTTTCGTGAGGTTTTAACTTACGGGAAGCGTAGGCAATTACTTGTTTCCCTTGCATTAACACACATCCCAGACCTTCCCGTGAAGCATCTGTGTACACACTAAAAGTCTCTTTTCCCCTCGGCAATGCTAACACCGGAGCGGAGGTTAATCGCTTCTTAAGCTCAGTAAAACTTTGCTCACACCGTCCATCCCAATGAAACTTAGCATTTTTCTGAGTCAAAGCAGTGAGTGGTGTGGCTATCTTTGAAAAATCCTGAATAAATCGCCGATAATATCCAGCTAAACCCAAGAAACTACGGACTTCAGTTGGATTCTCAGGTCGTTTCCAACTAACCACAGCTTCCACTTTTGAGGGATCTACTGCTATTCCTTCCCCAGAAATGACATGGCCTAAAAAGGCTACTCGGTCTTTCCAAAATTCACATTTGCTAAATTTGGCATACAACCTGTTGTCTCTTAAAACTTGTAGTACAATCTTCAAATGTTGCTCATGCCCTTTGTGAGACTTGGAAAATATTAAAATATCATCAATAAATATTACTACAAATTGATCCAAGTATGGCCTAAAAACCCTATGCATCAAATCCATAAAGGCCGCCGGGGCATTAGTCAATCCAAACGGCATCACCACAAATTCATAGTGACCATATCGAGAATTAAAAGCAGTTTTGGGCACGTCTTCTTCCTTAATTTTTAATTGGTAGTATCCTTGCCTAAGGTCTATTTTAGAAAATACTACTGCTCCCTCCAATTGATCAAACAATTCATCGATGTGAGGTAAAGGGTACTTATTCTTGATGGTGACATTATTTAATCCTCGATAGTCAATACAAAGCCTAAGGGTACCATCTTTCTTCTTTACAAAGAGCACTGGAGCTCCCCATGGTGAAATACTGGGCCTAATAAATCCCCTCTCCAACAAATCTTGAAGTTGAACCTTAAGCTCTCCGAGTTCTGCAGGAGCCATGCGATACGGAGTTTTGGAAATTGGCGAAACTCCTGGCACCAATTCTATGCCAAATTCCACTTCTCGTTCAGGGGGTAGAGAGCTTAATTCCTCTGGAAAAACATCAGAAAACTCTCGCACCACGGGTACATCTTCAAGCCTAACTTTATCCCCAGGGGTGTTAATTAAGTATGCTAGGTATCCCACTGCCCCTCTAAACATCAATTTCCTAGCTTGCATGGCAGAAAGAAGGTTTGAAGAAGCTAGGGTTTTCTGTACATCCAACCTTAAAATAGGCTCTCCCGGTATATTAAAATCCACTACTTTCGTTCCACAATTTAATTGAGCACTATACCGGGTTAAACAATCCATGCCTAATATTATGTCATAACCCCGAATAGGCAACGCTATGAGGTCCGCTAAAATTTTTCTCTTTCCTACCCAGAGTTCACAATTTGTATAAATAAGGTTGGTAGTCAAACAATGATCCCCAGTAGGTGTCCTCACTTCAAATTCATAAGGTAATCTAGCAGGTTGTACTTTAATAAGAGTCATAAATTGGGGATTAACAAACGAATGAGTAGAGCCAGGATCCACTAACAATTTAGCGAGATAGTTGAAAACAAGAATCGTACCTTCAATAACGGCCGACGACTCCTGTGCATCGCGCTTGTCTAAAGCATAGACTCGAGCCGGCACCTTTCTCTTATTCCCGCTTTCCCTAGCTTGACTAGGGTGCCTAGGTTGAGCTACGCCTGGTCCACCAGTCGCTTGCTTCGGACAGTGACTGATTTGATGCTCACCACTACCGCAAAGTAAACATTTTCGATTTTTCCTCCAACAAGCTTCTTCGACATGACCACCCTTACCACAATACCCGCAAACCACCGGAGCAGCTGATGATTGAGTTCCCTTCTGTGCATCCTCCTTTCGTTCATTTCTCTGTGGTGTTCTTCCCATTGCAGCTCCTCTTGCCTTGCCAGGTTGAGTGCCCTGCCACATTCTTGCCCCGCCAGCTCCTCTTCCTGCTTTAGGGGCTGGGGCACTTCTGGGTGATGGACGAGAATCACTGGCGTTTCCACGTTTCTTGGCTTGAAAAGTTCTAACCAATGATTTAGTTTCCTCCACTTGCTGAGCTTTCTCGACCGCAGCCTCATAAGTTTCCATAGTAGCAGCGGCAAGGGCCTCTTGAATCTCCAAATTTAACCCTTGGATGAACCGTCTTCTCCTCCGTCTGTCCGTGGCTACTAGTTCAGGTGCGTATCGTGACAATTTGGTAAATTGGGCTTCATATTCCGCCACACTCATCAATCCTTGTCTCAATCTCAAAAATTCATCCTCCCGCTTCTCTTGTACTCGGGCAGGAATATATTTTTCTTTGAACTCCCGGGTGAAATTGACCCAAGTTCTTGGGGTCCGGTAACGTTCCCACTTAGTATTTATCAAATTCCACCAGGGTGTGGCAGCCCCTTCTAGTTGAAATATAGCAAAAGTCACTTGCCTTTCATCGGTGTATCTTAAGGCGGCGAAAATCTTCTCGATGTCTTCCAACCATTTCTCGGCGATCTCCGGGTTTGGACTGCCATTAAACTTAGGGGGATTAAATTTTTGGAATCTCTCTAAGGCAACATCTTCTCCAATTATTGGATTTCTATGCGGGTTGCCAACTTCTGCTCCAAGGTTTTGCCGATTCCCCAACTGGGTCAAAACATCGGTCATACGGTTTAACACGGCGATCATTGGGTCAGCCCCAGGATTTGGGTTTTCGCCCGATGTGTTGCCCTCCTCGGGATCTTGTCGACGGGGTCGACCTCTTCCTCTAGTTGCCATCACTTAATATTCTAAATAATATTAACTAGTTATTTCGAGATCCATGTAATAATCAACGAAGCGTATAAAATGCACCACTTAATAAATAAAACAAAGAAAGCAATTATCATGTCAAATAAAGTCACATATATATACATGTCATTCAATTTATACATGTCAAAAGTCTCACGTAGAGAACATAGCATGATATACACAGATCCAAAAGTTTTACATGCTAAATATATCACAACTGCAAATATAACAAAATAAATACAAACTCCGTACATACTCCTATCTAAGGATCTATGCTAACTGTACGGACCCAATAGGGCTCATATCAATGAGCTCCTAGCCAAAAACTAAAACCCTAATCTAGTTCCCTACGGAACTAGCAGAATCCTCTGATGAATCCTCCTCAGGACCCTCCCCGATCTCCGGGGATGCAGGCACTACCGGTCCAGGTCCAGCGGGAATCTCCTCCTCACCTCGTGCCTCTCCCGCCACGCGCTCAAGGGTATGCGCGCACTCATGAAGGACCTGACCTAAACCATCTCGGACATGCCCAGCTACACGAGTCAATCGCTCACGAGATCTCCGGAGCTGCTGAGTCAATGCTAAAGTCCTCTGTCTCTCTCTCATAAGCTCCTCCTCCAGCTCTCCAATCTGGTGAGCCTGGCGGCCCACCTCGTCGCTCAAACTGCGGACGCTCGCCTGAGCAGCAGCTGACGTGCGAGCGAAACTCCTACTCTCCTCGATCAGTGGGACTACCACATAATCGGGATAGGAGTACAACCTCCAGCATCCACAACGCGGTCGAATCCGGCGGGCAGGTGAAAAGCACAAGTAAGGATGTCCCGGCTGAGGGCGATAGCGTGCTAAGGGTCTACATCTCGGTCCCTGATACCTCGAGGGTATCACCGTCAAGTCTCGAAGCTCGGACGCCTCACCTCGGCCCTCGTCCGTCATACCTACATATTTAAATAATTAATCAATTAGGTCTATCCCAAAAGTACTTAATAATAATAATTACTTAAATAGTACACTCAAATATCAAGCTTAAAAGTAACCTAAACCCATGCTCAAGCATCTCCATAATAGCGTCTGGGTGTGGAAATTCGGATCTTATCTCTCACACTCAGGGTGATCAGGCCCAAGAGTAACTGACTCGACCCAAATTTCCTACCCGACACCCAAGCAAATCTAGCACTAAAGACAAGATTCAATCCTAGGCTCTGATACCACCTGTGACAGCCCCACCTTACCCAAAGGCGCACCAAAGGGCTTAGCGGACTGTCTGCCTAGCTCTCGCCAGGACTCAAACACGCACTCGCTTAAACATCCAACCATACTTAACTTAAAATAAAATGCACTCATAAATAAATAAATTCATAATATTTACTTAAAAGTGTAAATATTACTAGAGTTTTACATCCCAAAATATGACAATATTTACAATAAAAGCCTACACATTTAGGCTATCAAAACACAATAAACAAAATATCCACTAGGTCCAAATCAGCTTTTCCAGCCTTAGTAATTTTGGAAACCTGGTTAAAGAAAACAAATAAATGGGATGAGCTAAAATAGCCCAGTGAGTGCTCAAGTCATACAACCATACCAGTAAAATGTGATTTTTGTTCAATAAAATATTTAACGAGTAAATAAACAATTTGTGAACAATTTAATTTAACAAGTAGTCACGGGCGGATACGGGGCTCAACTACGGGAGCAAGCTCAACCGTAGAAGTAGCAGGCAATGAATATGTAACCAAGACATTCGGACCGAGATAATAGCTCAGGTCCTCATCAAGGAACATACCAGTACAAACAAGCAAGTACCCTAACCACCGTTCACCTTATAACCTCCAAACAAGCTACCACCTCCAGGGAGTAATCTCAACCTTGGAAGGGCCAACAAGCAAGAAAGTTCTATCCGGAGTTGGCCTCTTAGAGGAATTCAACTCATTTAAGGAAAGAACGTCACGCCCTAAAACACCCAGCACCTTATATCCTCCCAAGTCACGTCAGAGTTGACTAACCGTGAAGTAACGGTGAAGTTAGTCACGGTAGTCTCACACACAATTAACACATTTAATAATGAAAGCATGTAACACGTTGTGAAATAGATGCGATAAAGTACACATCTTTTCTCAAGTAACACATTTTATCAAATAATAATATCAAGTAGAACATGGCATTTCATGCATCATGCACACATAAGAACACTCACCTGAATTGTCTATGAAAAGATTTCGTGGTAAGGTCGCGTCTCACTACCGGATCCTGAAATTCATGAGAAATAATCGTATAAAAATCCTTACTAAAATCTAAGAAATTTCATAAGGAAATTCAAGAAATACCCCAAGTCTTTCTAGGGTTTAATTTCTAGGGTTTTGCTCGGAAAGGTTTAATTCACTAATAACTAATCTACGAAAATTTCTGCACAGTTAAATCACTAAATTACAGCTTATAAAGCCTTAAATCATAGCCTAATTATTTTTATTTCCTAGGTTTTACCGAAATTTCGGCAGCACTTCCCCTATAACCGGACTAACCCACAAATTTTAAACCTGCAAGAAAAATCAACCATCCAATCCATTCAACATGTATTACAACTTATATGTTCAATTCAAACCCAAATTCAATCAAGATTCCACTCAAATTCAAAATCCCTACTCCAAGAATCATTACCCAAATTTACACAGGGTTGGTTTTCAGCCAAATTCGTGCCATTGCTGGGGTCAATCCACTAAGAACTAGGGAATTGTGATTACATGGTTTGAAAGTACGTTTATAGGGCTACAACTTTCATGAAGATCATCACTTAAAATTCCAACTAGAACAGGTTCAAAATCAGCCCCCAAGTTGGCTCTTCATCAAAACTGTTTACGCAGAACCGAATTTTCAGCTAACTTTGCAAGCTTTCTTCGATTAATACACAATGAACCACCATGCAAGCTTTATACCGTTTTAAAGCCCTATGAATCTAGTTTCTAAAACAACAAGAATCATTCAAATCCAAGTTATCTACACCAAGTTATGAAAGTTTTACTAAAACTGGTCCAGCATGACTGTTTAAGTGTTCTTAAGTTCAAGCTTAAATTTTCAACCAAATCAAACTTAAATCATGTCATTTCAAGTCTAAATCACTATCTACAAGCCATACAAGTTCATAAACCTCATATTCATGGAATAAAACTTCATATTCATGGCCAAAATCAATCATATACAACCCATAAAAAACATAACTTAAGGCTAAAAACTATAATCTTACACTTGAAATTAAAAGAGAAATTCATGGGAAATACCTCTAGGTAGACAAGATAGTTGCTTAGGAGGAAGTTTCACTCAATTTCTATGGTTGAAATATGAGTAAATGGAAGTAAAAGATCCAAGAAAATTGAAAGAAAATGGAGAGAAAAGAGGGAAAGAAGCAGCCGGCCAGCAAGAAGAAAAAGGAAGAAAACTAAGCTAAGTAAAAATGAAAAGAATTGGAGATAAATTGGAAAAAGTAGTGGCCAATCAAAACAAGACAAAACCAAAGTAAGTCTTGACTTTTTAACCATGGAAGACTCCACTTGGCACTAGGTAATTAGAAGTGATTTTCATTAGTTATCCCATAATTAATCTTGCAAGATTTCCTAGGTACAACTCTTAAGGCACTAAGTACAACATGCTCATCATTTTTTTTTTTTTTCCACAAATTCAGCCATCACTTTTTTTTTTCCTAATGAACATAATACAAAATGAAGGGTTTTTCATGAATTTCTAGGGTGTTACAATCTAGTTGTTCCTATCAATAACGTTGTTTTAGTAAATTTCTCTGATATTGTTTTCTTTTCCTTAAATCTTTCATTATTAATAAATTGGTTTTATTTTCTTCCATTTCTCTTTTTATTTGCCGAATAACTTCTTGAATTACTAGTCTGCAAGCATAAGTAGTTCAATTCATTTTATTTTCACTATAAAAAGTCTCTAGTAAAAAAGTCTAGCAGTGAATTAGATTTTTCTTTCAGAAATTCTATTTGAAAATCAAAATTAGATAATAATGCTTGCCATCTTGCAAATATCTGTTTAGATACTAAATTCTTTACATCTTTTTCCAAAACATCTTTAGTAGCTTTGCAATCAATTCTTAATAAAAATTCTCTATTTATCAAATCATCTTGAAATTTAGTTATACATAAAACAATAGATAAAATTTCTTTTTTAATTGTAGAATAATTTTTCTGTGGTCCTGTCCAAATTCTCGAACAATATCTAACTAATTCTTCTTTATCATCTTTTGTTTTTCTTTTGTTTTAGTATTCCTCCATATCCACTTTCTAATGCATCTGTCTCTACAATTATAAAAGCTTCTGGATCTGGTATACCTAAACAAGGCAAATTTTTAATTATTTCTTTTATTTTCTTTACTACTTTAGTATGTTCTTTAGTCCATTATGGGACATTTTTTTCTCAATCTTTTATACAAAGGTTCACAAATAATTCTTAGTCTTTAATAAAATTGGAAACATAATTTAAGCATCCCAAAAATCTTTGCAATTGATTTTTATCTTTAATTTCATCTGGGATCTTTCGAGTAAATTCTAAACTTCTACAAATAGGTTTATAAAATCCTTTATCAATATCAAACCCAAGAAATCTTATTTAAGTCTGAAATAATTTCATTTTCTTTTCGGAGACTGCCAAACCATTATTTTTTACAATCTTAAGAAAAATATTTAAATGTTTAAAATGCTTTTCAGTGGAGTCCAAAAATATTAATACATCGTCAATATATACTATAGAAAAACTTGAATAGGGCTTAAATATTTCATTCATTATATTTTGAAATTTTGAAGGGGCATTCTTTAATCAAAATGGCATTACATCGGTCCAAACAGAATATTAAAAATTGTCTTATATCTATCTTTTTCATGAATTTGTACTTGTCAAAAACATGATTTCATATCAAATTTTGAATATATAGTTGAATTAAAAATTCTTTTTAATAAATGTCTTTAATTAGGTATAGGATATCTTACCCATTGAAGTACTTTATTTAAAGGTTTATAGTTAATTACTAATCTTGGGGTTCCTCTTTCTATCTCAGCAAAATTTTGTACACAAAATGCAGAACAACTCCATGGGCTTTTTGCTAGGTCTAATTAATTTTTTATTTAATAATTCTTCAATTTCTTTCTTACGGTAATCTAACAATTCTTTATTCATTTGTATGGCCCATGCTTTAGTAGGAATTTTATCTTCAGAAAATTCTTTAATGTAAGGTAATCTCACAGCATGTTTCTTTCTATCCCAAAATGCACTTGGGATATCCGAACACACTTCTTGTTTTAATTTATCCTCTATATCTAAAATCCTTTCTTTAATAATTGGAGTGTTTAATTGTTCTTCAATCCTTTTAATTCTTATTTCTTCTTTTAGACAGGCAATATGATTTTCTTTATTTCTAATAGCCTTTTCTATTAGCCTTTTTGTTTTTTGAATCAGGTTAATTTCTCATTCCACTAGAGCATATACAAATTCAAAATAAATTTTAGTCCCTGCTATATAAGTAGATATTCCTTTGTGATTAACTTTAAAAGGATAAATTTGTGCAATAAAAGGAGTGCCTAATATTATATCTTGATTCAAATCTTTTACTAAAGTAAATTGATTTTCAAAGCAATATCTTCCATTGCAAATATGAGCTTTAGACAATTTATAATTTATTTTTAATCTTCCTGCATTAGCAGTTCTTAAAGTTTCATAAGTTTTCTCATAATATTGAGTAGATATTAATCCTTTTGCCATACAATTATAATTGGCTCTTGAATCTAATAAAGCTATTCCTTCTAAAGTGAATTCTTTGTTAATCTTAATTTTTACTTCAATATACCACTTATGTAATATTACTTTAGATATCACATTTACAAAATATTCTCGTTCTCCTTGTTTTCCTTGTTCTTCTTCTCCTTGTTCTCCTCCCATTACTTCTTTGTTAACTTTTTCATCTTTTATTTCTTTACCCTTTTTAGATTCTTTAAATAGTTGAAGTTCAGTTTGCAAGGTTAATGAAATATATTTTAAATTAGAATTTTCAGATTTAATTTGCTTTAATTCATCTTTTAAATTTTTTACTTCTTTTTGTAAATCTTCTAGTTTTACCATAGTATGGGGTTTTTGAAATCTTTCAAATACTTCTTTTAAATTAAAGGGTTCGATATGTTTAAATTTCTCTTCTTGAATTATAGCATCCTTTAAAGTTGTCAAGTATTCTCTTTTAACTTCACAATCTTGAATTTTATCTATAGCGTCTAATAATAATTTCTTAGAATTTGCTGAAATTACATTTATACTAGAGTCACATCCACAAATTCCTGTACTACAATCACATTCACTATAATATGAATTTTCAGAATTTTCTTGTATCTCAAATACTTCTTCTGTATTAATATTATCTTCATCTATTTCTTCAGTTTCTAATATATTTATTATCTATTTTCTCAAATCTTCTATCTCTAATCCTTCTAAATTTATTTCATTAATCTTTTGCTTTACTCTACAATTTCTTGCGATATGTCCTAATTTTCCACATTTCCATCATTTAATAGTATTATTCACTTCTTGAGTCTTTTCATTATTATTTTTCTTTCTCTTTACAAATCTCCTCACTTTAGTATTTGATTTATTGTATTCATTATTTTGAGGATATCTTTTCTTAAATCTCTTAATTTTCTTTTCTAAATATTTTTTCTTTTTTGAAGGGGCTGTAATTTGTTCGTATCCGTATTGAGTACAAAAATCTCCTAACTCTTCTCTAGTATTTACTCCTTTTTTTTTCATCTATGCTTTTAACTTTAAATCTGTACATAAATGTAATCCTTCCATATTTATATAATTTATTATTTCTCCAAAGTTTAAATTATTATATGGAATTTCTCCTTTAAAAGCATCTCTAATTCTGTCTTACCTTTTATGCAAATAAGTTAGGTAGTCCTGAAATAAATCTTTCTTTCCAATAAGAATGATTATAGTATGTTCTAATAAACACCTTACTTAAGAACATATCTTTATACCACCTAAAATCATGTAATTTTGGACAAGTTAAATTGTTTAATATTTCTGAACTCCTTTCTTGTACATTTTTAGGTTCTCCAATAAAATGTTTACAAATAGCATAAATTAGGGTATCTAAAGCATCCTCTATGGTATTTGTCGTTGTGGTATCTTCTCCACTACTAGTTCCTAGTCTATCTAGAATAACCGTCTTAGTTGTATTTTTTATTTATTTCTTTCTTCTGTAGTTAAATAATTATCCCACCAAGATTTTAACATTCCAGTAAAACCAGAAACTAACATCATAGTAGTTGCTTTATTAGACTTATTTCTAGCTTTATATGAAGTAGTAGCTATTCCCATTTCACTTACAGTTTTCAGTATTTGATGTTCTGTCATACCATCTATATTCCAACTTATAATGGAAGTTCCATCATAATGCATTTGAGAATGTAAATAATTTTCTTCATGTTGCATGTCAGGAAAACTTGGTTGTGGGTAAAAATTTAGAGTGCAACTTTTAATTCTATTCCTCCCGAGATTTTTTGAATAAGATTTTATCTTATTAATTTCTAAATTATCAATTATAGTATCTTGAAATTGTGATTGTATATTATCCATATCATAACTAAGCATGCTTACTTGTTTATTTTCATTATTTTTTGTAGAAGAATTATTATTTACTATTTTAATTCTGGAAAGCTTTTGATCTATTTGTTGGAGAAGGTCTTCAGTAGTGTCTAATTTAGGTTTTTCCATTTCAAAATCATTAGAATAATCAAATATCTCAGGGATAATTTCACATACGTCCCCTCAGGTTTTAAAATTACACTTACACCCCCTGTGTTTAGATTTTTCATAACAAAACAAGTCCATTTGATAATGTAACCCACAAACACCAATTAAATCCCTTAAAATATCTTGAATTGCTTTTAAATTGGTCATCTCTTTTTTATTAATATATTTGTTTGTAAAATTTTAATAGATAAAGCAAATTTTATTTAGATTAGTCAGATAACTAAGTTTTGAAGAAGTAACATTTGGTGGCAATTTAAAATTTAATGTAAGAATATAAGTACTTTTGACATTTTTGTGACTAATTAATTAATTTTTTAAGATTTATTTATCTTTTTAAAAGCAAATGTAAGAATATAAGTACTTTTGACATTTTTGTGACTAATTAATTAATTTTTTAAGATTTATTTATCTTTTTAAAAGCAATTAAGCATATTTTAAAGTGTTTGGTTGGTGTTTTTGAGTTACATTACCAAGATGGATTTGTTTTATTATGAAAAATATAAACATAGGGGGTGTAAGTGTAATTTTCAAAACCTGAGGGGAGGTGAGTGTAATTATGGCAAACCTTAGGGGAAGTGTGTGAAATTATCCCAATATCTTAAATAGGGGTTTTTTTGGATTTACTCGTAAAGGATTACTAGTGGTTACTTCTTTATTTTTTAATATTTCTTTTTCAATATCAGTTAAATGTTCTGATATAGAATAAAGTAATTGATTAGTATAATTATTTTGTTGGATTACTTTATTTATATCTTTTGTTGGATTACTTTATTTATATCTTTTGTTTCTATCACTCTATTTTCATTTGAAGTATGTTTAAATGGAGATCCTGTTAATACTTCATTTAAGCATACCTTTGACAGAAATAATAAATTCAGCTTATAGTCTATTCAGTAGTTTTATTGAATAATCTATTTTAAATTCAAAGCTCCCTTTATAGTATATTTCGGTAACTGGAATCTTAGGAATAGTCCAATTGAATAGATCTTGTCCAATTCTTTCTATATTATATTCATTAGAATTTATTATACTAGTATTATTACTTTCATTAGAATCACTTTTAGATCTTAAGTCAAAGCTTCTTCTAGAACATTGCTTCTACAACTAAAACTTCTTAAAAAATTTACCATTATATCATTATCCTAATCGAAGTCTTTAATTATTTTATCCTTTAGATAGACGAGACTACCCCCGGGACGACCCTCCGAGACCACCACTCTTTGGGCTAACCAACGAATCTAAATGGGCCGACCAACGGTTAAATAGGCTGACCAACATCTTTCTAAAAGACAAGTAATCAAAGAAGCTGAATAGAATAGCAATAAATAATAGCAAATAATATCAAAGTCAAGTGGCTCTAATACCAAAAGGGTAGGATTAGGTTGGAGTCAACAATTAAATGGAATTATATAAACACGAGAAGCAAGGACAAGATATATTTGAGTATCTGGGTGAAAAAGGATATAGGGATCAATAGAGCTCAATGTAGTAGTAAAACATAAATCAACATTTAAATACTCATTCAAATAATAATATCCAATATACATTAAAACCTGAAATAGAAAGCTTACAAATATATAGTAGATGCCAAATTTCTGATCCAAGCTCTATACAAGCAAAGCCGGGATTCTTTATCAATTTTTCAAAAGAAACGGAGAAAGGAATAAAGAAGAAAGAAAGCTAGTAAAATTGGCTGATGCCCATAAGCGTAGGAATGCTTCATTTATATAGGCATTTTGAAGTACTGCTTGTTTTTCATTTTGAAATCCGATTCTAAAATCCATCACGAGAGGAGCCACTTTAGTCCTTCACGGTTAGCTTTTAGTTAAAGGTCGCACTCTAAATTTTTACCCACAACCAAGTTTTCCTAACATGCAACATGAAGAAAATTATTTTTATTCTTAGATGCATTATGATGGAACTTCTATTATAAGTTGGAATATAGATGGTATGACTAAACATTAAATACTGAAAACTGCAAATGAAATGGGAATAGCTGCTACTTCATATAAAGCTAGAAATAAGTCTGATCAAGCAAGTGCTACGATGTTAGTTTCTGGTTTTACTGGAATGTTAAAATCTTGGTGGGATAATTATTTAACTACAGAAGAAAGAAATAAAATAAAATATGCAACTAAGATGGTTATTCTAGATAGACCAAGAACTAGTAGAGGAGAAGATACTACAACGAAAGACACTGTAGAGGATGCCTTAGCTACCCTAATTTATGCTATTTGTAAAAATTTTATTAGAGAACCTAAAAATGTACAAGAAAGGAGTTCAGAAATATTAAACAATTTAACTTGTCCAATGCGCTTTCGTTTAATATTTTTTGAAAAAAAAAATTGTCTGTGACTTCTATTTTTTATCCACCTACCAATGTTGCACGATGCTCGAGGTTCCCTATTGCAATTGCACATTCGTTACGCTCATTCAATGAATGCGCATTTAATACGCTCATTCAATGAATGCGCATTAAATGTGAGTCCATTTCCTCTCTTTTTATGAAATCAAAGGTTTAGGCATAAAATTATGAATAGACGATTTTCTAAAGTGGACCTCTTTTGACTATCAATAAATAAAACGAAATTAATTTTGTAAAAATTTTAAATCTCAGAGTTTTAATCAAAACAAAAAATATATTGACAATTTAATCATCATCTCAAAACACTCAAATTAATTTCTTCTAAATTTTGATTCAAAATATCAAGGTAAAAAATTACAAAGGAGACAATTTTTCTAGAAGTGGACCTTTTTTACTGACCAATTCCAACCGAAATCAAAGCAAAAAATCAATTTTGTAAAAATTTCTAAATATTATTTTTTAATAAAAAATATTGATATTTTTAGTCATCATCTCAAAGCAGTAAAATTAATTTCTTCTAAATTTTGACTATAGTGCTTGGACACAAAATTATGAAGGATATTATTTTTTGAAAAATGAAACTTTTTTTACCGGCTAATTCCATTAAAAATCAAAAGTAAAATTGATTTTTTGAAATTGAGTTTGAAATACAATCTGTAAAAATTTATTTCTCTGAAGAGATGAAAACTGAAAGAGTAGCTTCAGTGGGAGGAAATGAAAAATGAATGTTGGTGAGCAGAAGAGTTAGGCATGAGCTTTGAAGACCAAAAAGCAAATTGATGAAATGTGCAATGTGCAAAAGCTAAATGCAACAATCATCCCTGCGCGATGCACAAGCCTTTTGCTGTTAGAAAAAAAAAAAAAAAAACACTCACATGATGCACAAGCTTATTGTTTAAAAAAAAATAATAAAAAGAAGCTCATTTGCTGAATGTACACCATGCAAAGCGCATTCGGCCAATGCGCTTACCCCCTTCCCTTATTCCATATCAAAATCCACCCTTATGTCAGAAAGTTTTTGAAAAAGATTCCCCTTTAAGGAATCGTACATTAAAATTGTTCTAAGACAAAGATAATACCTGAAGCTTTGAACATGGAGACAATATTGATGGTATTTGACCACGTAACAGGTTATGTGATAGGTCAGGCCATGTAAGTCTTTGAAGACAGCTGCAGATATTAACAGGAAGGCTGCCAAATAGGCTATTACCTCGGAAAAAAATTCACTTCCGGTGAGGAAATATCGAAGACCTCGAATGGCAAAGACCCATAAAGCATTTTATAACGAATGGCTAAATATTTCATATTTTAATAATTCCCAATCGTTTTTGGAATCATTCCTTCAGAGAATTGAATGAAAGCCACAATATCTCTAGATTCGATAAGTTATATATAGAAGATGGAATAAAACCGGTAAAGCAATTATTTTGGAGAGACAAGTAATAGAGTTTCTGCAAGTCACCAAACCGCGAGGGAAGCTCCCCGCTGAAATTGTTGAAACCGAGCAGTATAAATCGGCGGAAGTTGGCCAAGTCGTGCACGAGTTCTCCATAGAAGTTGTTTCTGCTCATGTCCAGGGATACAAGAAATGACAAATTTCCCAATTGTGGAGAAATTTTGCCAGTCAGTCCCATGTTTGAAATATTCAAAGTTGGTCCAGTTGTTTGGGATTCGGGACCCAGTAATTTGGATCCTTTTATTTTGGACATTTTATCGGGACTCAGGAAGTTGGATCCTTTTATTTTGGACATTTTAGAGTATGCGTGACATATTACTTAATGGGTGTAATCAGGCTAAAATGATAGTGTAACTCTATTGAAGTATAGTGTAATCATTTGTCACTTCAAAATAATATCATTTTTTTCATTTTAGATTTGACATTGTTGGCTCAACATCAACCGTTTATTTTTTGCCCTTTAAATTTAGACCATCAATTTGTGTAAAATGAAACTTGTGAAGCTCCTTTTCCACTCCTTTATGGTTTCTATATTTTTGTTATAATATAATGTACAATAATGCAAGAATATAATTTTTGAATGAGAACTGCTGTACAAGTTTATGTCAAAAAAATAAAAAATAAAAAGAACTGCTGTACACGAAGTAATTATTCATTGTACTCAGTAGTACAATGCTCTAGTGTAATTATATATTTATGCTACATAACAAATATTCCATCACTGTACAATTGCACTATTATCAGTTGCATCCAAGTCCGCAGCAGGTATATGTGGCAATTCAAATTCAAACCTAGTTATTCATCTAAATTTACTCACTTTAAATAGTTTTGGGTGATAATTAAAACATTATCGGATCTAAATGGTTTTTTGTGAATCACTAGTTTTAAATGAATTATTTATCTAAACCACATACACAAAAGTGTGTGGTGTAATTGTATGTCTGTATGTGGTGGGGATCGGCGGTGAGAAAAATTTATTAAACATATGCTTAATTGGGTTGTGTAATGATGACTAATTTACTTTCATCCATTGATATCAATTTATCAAATGCTTATAAATAGATCGGATTTATTTCATCCATATCCATTACTCAAAACCATTTATTAACCATTTACTATTTTGCCATATATATATATCAGGGATTCTATACGCACTATATCACATTTTTTTAATGTTGAACTTTTATGATAATATGCTGTTTCAACTTTTATGATAATATGCTGGATTTGTGTTAAGTTAACTATGTGAGTTTTATGGATTTATGTTAAGTTAAAATATCTAAAATCTTAAATAAGATGAGAGTAACTCTGTTTGAATTGCTTTATTATGAAATAGTGTTAGAATAATAATTATTAGAATATATTTTAAAATGTAATGTATGTGAAATAAAAATTATTAAAATATTAAAAAATTACCAAAAAAACTGTTTGAATAATATTTCAAAATTGTTTTTGTCAAAACAAATCTACCATCTCTAAGTATAAAACTGCGTCCCTCATACGGAATTATTAAATTATATAAACAGCCCATCACTTCCTGTTGTCTCTTTCCACCCATTTTTCTATCCTTCTCATGGAAAGTCGTCAGATTACATACTACAAGCTGGCCTCTTTGGTCAGGTTGATTTACATCTAGATCAAGTTTTACTCTCACCAAGCATATTAACAATATCAAATCATTTCAGTGAAACGACCTTATGCAAATTTTGTTAATCTGCCAGGATGCTTAGTTCACTTCTGTTAGTGCAAATTCCGAAATTAGTATTACATCAGCAACCGATATATTTTATACGACAAACAAAACTTTTTATTTAATTGACGTTGCGGCCTACTTGGATTGTTAGCACGGATGAGAAAACGGAGATGATCAACTCCTACGTAGGGCAACTAGAAGCAAATTTATGCAAGTTGAATATTTAATATAAGAGTATTATATATTTTAAGTCTTTCAATGGTGGAAATTGCTTAGACATACATGCACTTGCCACAGTTTCTTCAATCAACTGCTTCAATGGCCAGTGATGTTTGTTAATAATCCCTATAAAAAAAAGTGTTAGCACCCAAAACAAAAAAAAAATGTAGCGGAACTTTTATTGAACACATAAAAAAATACGTGGGTGAAGAGGAGTTACAAAATAAAGCATCTCTAACTCTCATATTGAGACTGGCATAAACCCACGGCATCAAAGCCTTATCCTCATATAGAATTTCTTTAGATTCTCAACTCTTTCAACTTTTATCAATTCAATACAATAACAAAGCACTCTAATTATAACCCACAAGGCCATAATAATAGGAAATGAAATTGGAATAGAGAATATAACCCTAATAGGAAACTAACAAATAATATCCAATAACTTAAATAATTAAAGTACTAAAAACTTAACTAAAATATAGTTCTAAAATTAAATAGGAAACTTCTAATTCTTTTTGGGTTTGGTTTAATTATGTCAACAATGCCTCCTTTAAACCAAATTTTCTTTGTCATCACGAAGAATGTGGGTCTACTCCATCATGAACAACACGCGATCAATTGATCTTTGTTGATTTTGTCACTGCAACTTTCAATCTCTTTCAAATCACCAATGTTTAATTGATCTTCATATTCCAAATCTTTATTCAAGCAATCCATGTACCTAGATAAATATTACTATGTCACTCAGTCCGTCTTCAATTTCAAGTGTCATTTCTAGAAGTCCTAGTTTTATGTTTTACCCGCATGTACATCTGATGCTAGCAAATGGGTCTTGATTCTTTTCTCATTCTTGCGGGATTTTTTTAGCGTAATACCACAGCGTGAGAATTCATTCTTCTCAATAAACGGTTTTGATGTTTTGTATAAATCATTAACAATTATTGTTGAAACTGTTTTGCATCCTGTTTCAACTTTTGTCCATTTCTTCCCCATTTTGTTAATCCGCATCAGTAATTGGAATTGTGATACATAGAAGGAAGTATATAATCATGTTGTATATGACCGTGATGATGCATTCTAGTGACTATGCATGATAAACATAATTGAATTTTGTGGCCAATCTTTTAATTATACACTACTTATGTGGTCATTTCCAAGTGCAAAAATGTTAGAATATTTTATATAATTAGTGGATGCTATAATCATATTAATCAAATATTAATATGTAACTCACACGCCACTAGTTGTTGTATTTCATCCCAGCACTCATATGTAAACTTTATATCATTATTCACATAAAATTCTTATCCCATTACTTGATGAATTACACTCCACTAATGTAATTCTTATCCCACTAATTTGTGAGTTACATTCCACTACTAACATGTAATGTATGTAACTCTTACTCCATTATTTGGTGGACTTCATGACCACACTAGTGTTGTGAATTTGTAACATCTACTCCATTATTTTGGTAATTTCATGGGCCTATCATTGTATGATGATTTTATGAATTCATTTTAGGATTAAAAATATATGTTACAATATTATGAGAAGAAGAAGAAGACTATTTGTAGTTATGACTCAACAAAGGAAGGGGTCCTCAAATTCACTATAAATGGGGTTCTTACTCCCTCTCTCCACTCAATTTTCATTGTAATCTACCCATCATTTTGTCACAATATTAGAGAGTTAGAAGAGGGAAGATCAAGAGACTTGATCTTGAAATTCTAAGGAAGAAAGAAGAGTTAGAAGAAGAGAAGATCAAGGGACTTGTTCAAAAAGGCTTGTAGGAAGAAGGGCTACTTGCGATTAGTGATTGTGAGTTTAGGTTATATCAAAATATATCAAGAAATCTGCTTAAAATCACACAAACAAGTAATACAATTTATAACCTAATACTCGTTCCGCAAGTGCACGGGTCAATTGTAGTTGTGATGAGTATTAGGGTCAATTCCACAAGGAAACAAGATTTAGCAACTATCAAAGCTACTAACTTACTTCATTATCTAGACAATCAAACTTTAGAGGTGGTGAAATGGTAGGAAAATCAAATTCAAGTAAGCAAACAATGAAGAAACTAGTGAAACAAAGTTTGCTAGGCTTAAAAATCCACCAAATATGTGAGTTTAGCTTATGACCATGATAATTTTATTCATGTTTAGGATTCAATTCCATTTGTACTCCAAACTACATCTCTCTATGAATGAAAGACTACTAATACATGAGCTTTCCTACTCTCGTGGTAAAGACTTGCATGCATTAGTTCATTAAAATCATGAATTGTGGCTTTTAACCTTAACCCACCTATGTGAATCACTACTCTCGTGAGATTCAACGTAAGTTTCATTTACTTTTTCCATTGTTAAGTGCAAATCTCTTTGTCAAATAACAACTAGATGACTTGAAGTTGGTAGCTAATCAACAACAAGTGTTAAAGACCAAGTAAATGAATAAACAAGAATAAATAGGCCATAAACCAATTCAAACATATTAGAGCTTCATCCTAAACCTAGTAGAAATCAACTTAGTTCAACATATTTAAGATAAACTTAAGCACATAAATAAAAGTAAACAAACATGCATGAATGAAACTAAAAGGAATAAGGCTGGAGTTGCTCATTTGGTATATGAACTTGGCTCCAAAACTTGTCCTTGCATTTCATCAAATATGTTGAATACAAAGTAGTTCCTCCAAAGTCTTGTTACAAGAATATGATTTTGCCTACTACAAAACTAAGAAAGAAAATCTACTCTAAGTATTTACAACAAGCGCTCCTCCTACTAAGCTATGGTTTATACTCTTTCAAGCACAAAACCAAGTATAACTTTCATGAAGACAAAGGCATTTATTTATAGAAATAACCCTCGCTCAAATCTCTTTCCAAGTTGGAGACATAATGATCAAATTTGATTCCAAATCTTGTAAAAGTCTTCCTTGAGCTTTGTGTTATCTTCTAGGGCATTCGAAAGTGTAGCTGGATGTTGGTATTATTTGAAAAAGAGGTATGAACAAGCTGCAAGTTGCAAGGAGCCGAAATGTCACTTTCTGTCCAGGATCTGCAGATAGCATCCACGGGTTGTTGGTCTGCGGATCTTGATCCGTGGATTGCTCCAAGAAGACGTGTGAATCAACTTTTCCTCAAAACATGAAAATTGTAACACTTTGAATTAGATTTTCAACACCACAAGAATCAGGTCATTTGGAGCTCTGGGTGCAAAGATATGGCCAAAATACAAAGAGGTAGTTGGGAGAGTTTTGTTCTTCAATAATTTGGATTTTTGACGATGAAGATATGAAAACTGGATTTTGATGTCTCCATAAGAATTGTAGAGTGTCCTCTTAACTTTACAATGCTAGAATAATCATCTCAATCCAATATTTTTAGCTCAAGTTATTGCCAAAAAATTGAAATGTATCATTATCGCCAACCCTCCAGTTTTCTCCAATTCTTCACTTCTATTGCTTCTTTACCCTTCTTTTTTGTTAGTTTTTCCTTTGATGCCCTTGAGACCTTTTTCTACCATTTGAACCATAATTTTCTTAGTAGAATTAATGAAGAATTATTTTGAAAATTCTCAAGCTTAAGTGATAAAAAAGTACAACTTGAATCAACCTTCATTTGATAATCCTTGTGCTCCAATTGATTCAAAATGTATTTATTCATCATTTTCCTGCAATATCAAATAAATTTGGGCATTAATTTGTTCAGAATAATAATTCTGTCTCAAACCCTAATTTTTGGGCTAAAAACCCTAAGTTTGGAGCAAACCTTGATTTCATGAAAAGTTATAAAATAAGCCATTTTTATATTAAAAATGCTAAAAACATACTGAAATCACACTAAAATCATATATAAAATATTATATTAAAATAGATAAAATTATTATTTATCAATTAAAATCGTCATGGCCCAAGTTATATTTTATATGTTTTCATATGCATAGTATTTTAGTGATTTACAAGTCAGAATCAAAGATTCTATTCTATAATGCTAACATGCACTTGCTACAATTTTCTCAAAATCAACTTCTTCAATGGCAAGTGATGTTTGTTGATAATCCTTAAAGAAAAAAAAAAGAGCAACATCTACAAGTAATTTTTTTTTTGTATTTTAGAAGTCCTATTTTTACGTTTTACCCTCATGTTCATCAGATGCCAGGAAATGCATCTTGATTCTTTTCTCATTGTTGTAGAAATTTTTTTGATCATACCACCACAAGGATGGGGATTCATTCTTCTTTTTTTTTTTCTTTTTTAATAGCAAACCCCGTACACAGGGGTGGGATGCTAGCCCAGAATTTTATTGAAATTAAAAAGAAAATAAGGAAGGGGACATAAACCTTACCTCCAAACAATCATGTGAAACTATCTAGGTCTAAATGAAGGAAAACCTATTCTATCCATCTTAAATTCACCAAATACTAATCTAGGCAGTTCATTCATGGAAAAATAAAGCGAGTTACAGCGAGAATCACAACCTATATTCGTAAGTAAATCAGCCACTCTATTTGCCTGTCTAGAACAATGCGAAATGGAATTTAGTTGAAATGATTTTAGTTGCTCAATCTCAAGGATAATTGACCAGGGATGCCCTAAACCTTTCTGAAGAATATCTACTATCACCTTTGAGTCCAGTTGAATGTCCACATTCACATACCCATACTGCTCACACCACTGCAACCGATATAGCAAAGCCTTAACTTCTGCCTGAATGCTCATTGACCTCCCAAGAAAACATGAAAAAGCCAAAACCAAGTTGCCTTGATCATCACGTAAAATCCCTCCACCACCACTCGTACCCAGGTTCCCTGTCGCACTGCCATCAGTATTTAGCATAAGGTGGCCATTAGGAGGCTTAACCCATTTAATCCACCTACCCACTTTTGGCTCCATTGTTTTTGATATCTTTCCTAAAAATTCGTACCACTCCAAATTTATGGGAAGCACCTTTGGGAATTTGATATGGAAAATAGCTTTTATATCCATCATAACAGCAACACAAATAGATCCCCACTTCATCTGACCACCTGCAAAAACAGCAGAATTCTGGGCCTTCCAAATATGCCAAAAAATGAGTAAAGGTGTTACATGCAACAGAAAATTCCAAATACCTAGTGGTAGATGATTTAAACCACCAAGTAGCTAAACAAGCCCTAATAGAAGCATCCTTATGTGCAACTTCAAATGTAACACAAAACCACTGCCAAATCCTAGAAGCCAACGCTCCAGTCAAGAATAAATGCCTAATGGACTCACAATGTGCGACAACACAACAAAAACATTTTGAAGGACTAGAAAATCCCATCCTCCAAACAACATCCTATAATGGCAATTTCTGGCAGACCAATCTTAACATAAATACCGAAATTTTCAAAGGGAATTGGGGAAGCTAAAGCCTATCAACAATCTATGATCTACTTTTAACCATACGAACCAACTGAAAAGCAGAAGCCACAGAAAAAATAACCTCTATTGGAAAGAGACCAAATACACAAATCAGGTGAGGAAGATGAAGGAATAGCAAATTGGATGATCTCTTGCACAATCTGCAAAGGAAGCCACTCTTTCAACATATCATAATTCCACCTTCCATCTACCACAAAGTCAATAACCTGATGAGTAGAATGAGTATTTGCTCTTAAGCACAACGGGCCTGAACCAAGCCAGTTATCAAACCAGAAACTACATCTCCCATCCCTTAAGACCCAATATATATAGGATTCAGCTATACGTCTCACTCGCATCATCCTTTTCCAGGTGATAGTTGCAAACACCGACACCGTAACCACATTAGGATGATTCTTGGAGCAATACTTTTTGTTCATGAAATCAGACCACAAAGAACAATTAGTTCAAAATCGCCACCATAATTTTACAAAGAATATTGCATAAACCTCTGACAAGGCCCGTAAGCCAACACCGCCTTCTTCAGTTGGAAAACAAAAATTCCTCCATTTTATCCAATGATGTTGATCACGCTCCATATCACCTGACCATAGGAATTTCGCAAAGCCCTTTCTACCAGGTTCAGCACTCCTTTAGTAGGGCAAGCAGCAGTTAATAAATGAATAGAGAGTGAAGCTAAAACATTTTTAATCAAGATCAATCTTCCACCCTAAGACAGCAAATTGTTCTTCCAAGAAGAAATCCGTAAAATCACAGAATTAGATAACTCAGAAAAATATTCAGATTTTCTACAACCCACATACAAAGGACACCTCAAATATTTAATAGGAAATGCCTTTTGTGAAAAACCAGTTATTCTCATTATCTGTTGTTTTCTCTATGCAGGCAACCTATTATGTATTAAAAAACAAATTTTACCTTTATTAATAAGCTGCCCAGACACCTTTTCATATTCCCCCAAGGCTATCATAGCCGTCCTCAAAGATCTATTCGAAGCCCCTAAAAAAGTCAAAATATCATTAGCATATGCCAAATATGTTATCTGAGGACACTCTTTAGGCACTTTCAAACCTCTAGACGCCTTATTCATCACCAGACTGTACAAGGCACAAGACAAAACCTCAGCTCCAATGATAAACAGTGTCGATGACAGTGGATCACCTTAACGAAGCCCACGCGAAGAATGAAAGAAACCAATTGCATCACCATTGATAATGACAGAAAACCAAATGTTAGAAATGATTCTCCATACCATGTCTATCCATCTCTCCCCGAACCCAAATGCTCTCAACACCTTTGTTAGAAAAAATCGAGAAACTCTGACGTAAGCTTTCATCATATCTAATTTCGTCACTACATTTCTCCCATAATTCTTCTTCCCAATATTAGTAACCAACTCCTGAGCAAGTAAAAAATTTTCAGAAATAACCCGACCTTTCACAAAACCACTTTGCTGAGGGGAAATGATCTTTGCCAAAAAAGAAGACAAACGGTCAGCAAGAATTCTTGAAAAAATTTTATTTATAAAGTTACACAAACTTATCAGTCTGAACTCTGAGAACTTCTAAGAAAATTGGATTTTGGGCAAAAGAACAATAGAAGTCGAAGTAATACTCATAGGCAGTTCTGCACCTGCAAAAAAACTAAGCACTGCCTGATACACATCACTACCAACAATATCCCATGCAACCTGAAAAAATGCACCAGTAAATCCTTCTGGACCTGCAGCACTCTCACCATCCATGCTCATCATAGTCCTGTGAACCTCCTCCATTGACGAATTTTCTTCTAACATAGCATCTCAACATTCGTGATAATCTTTGGGATGACATTCAATAACTCAAAGTTAGTAGGAATATCCTCAGCAGTAAACAAATGTTGGAAAAATTAACTGCCTCCTCTCCTACAAACTCATCCGTACAAATCCAATGGTCTGACGCATCCTTAACTCGGTGAATGGTGGCCTGTATTCTTCTTTGTTTAATAACTGAATGAAAGTACTTTGTGTTCCTATCCCCAGCCTTAAGCCATTTGATGTGGGATTTCTGCTTCCACAACCTTTTCCTCAATAGCAAGTTGATTTTGAAGACCATTCTGTGCATGCCACAACCTAGACATAGCAGCATTCGAGCCATCCTGTTCAACTTCCTGCTCAGCTTCAATTAGCTTCTGCTCTGCCAACTTCACATTGAGAAACACATTCCCAAAACAACTCTTATTCCACTAACATAAATCTTTCGTTAACTGCTTCAGTTTTATATTGAGAATGTACATTGAATTCCCCTCGCATGCCTCTTCCCATAAACCCCTAACCAAATTTAGAAAATCTGTATGCTCTGTCCAAACATTAAGGAATCGAAACGGACGAGGTTTATTATCCAATCTTGTCATCATATTAAGCAATAATGGTGCATGTCATACGAATGCCTTGCTAAATTAACCACTGAGACAACCAAACCACAATCCATCCAATCATCACTAAGCAACACCCTATCTAACCTTTTCCAAATCCTGGCAGCTCCTTGTCGATTATGCACCACGTATACAAAGACCCTGTAAAACCTGCATCCACCAAATTAGATGCAGACAAGAAATTCACCAACTCCATAGCATGAGACAATAAAAATGGCCTACCTCCCCGTTTTTCCTCAGAATTCAGGATAACATTAAAGTCTCCTACCACCATCCATGGAGAATTACACCTGCTCTTATCAGAAAGTAAGTCAATCTACAAAGGCTCCCTCTCAACAATGGTGCACTTGGCATGAACAAATGAAGCCAAAACCTTATTTTCAAAAAAAGAATGACTAACCATAATAGAGACATGTTGAGCACCTTCTCCAATAATAGAACAACTAAATGGATGATTGAAAAACAAGCAAATGGAATCCCTAGAATTGCTAAATGCATAAGAAAACTCTAATTTCAACCGAAACTCCTGCAATCTACTACTATCCAATTTAGTTTCACATAAAGCCAGAAATTGAATGTTATAAACACGAATTAACTTCTTAAGTCTTCTAAAATTCGAAAGCTTAGCAAGCCCCCTCACATTCCAAAACAGAGACTTAATCATTAGACAACAAATGGAAACAATTATGAGAGGGTCTAACCATAGAACGTAGTTCCCTATTATATGGGAATTTAGCTCAAATAGCCTTTGTACCTCTTTTTGGCTCCAAGAAAGAGTGATAGGAAGACTTTAAAATTCCAGTAGATGAGGAAGATGGCACTTGAGCTACTTCCATTCCTCTATGAACATCTCTCTCATCTTGAGGGATTTCGCTTAATGAACTGCTCCTCCCTAGCAAAGGAATATCATTACCATCCCCATTATCTTCATGTAACTTATTCTCCATCGATGCAGCTTCACCAGCCAAGCCCTCATCCATTGATGTAGCTTCACCAGCCACATTCGGCACAGCAGCAGGTGGCTCCAACGAAAGAACTATAGCAGCTGCATCAACTGTATTCATACCACTCAAGACAGGCTCTACAACAACAGCCCTATCCTCATCATGGTTCACGCCTACAATTACACTAACCTTTGTTGCAGCAACCCTATCGACAGTAGCATTCTTCCCACCAACACCATCTGCAATAGCAGGTTCTGTCAATTGATTCAAAACCTCTGTGCTATCCTCTCCACCAACATCTAAATTTCCTAATGCAGGCCCATTAGACACGTTTCCTAACTTCTCTTTTTCTCCTCTTCCCAACTCACTACCATGTAATAAGCCAGCTTGTTTATCACTATCTTGAATATCACCTGACGCACCATGTTCATTGGTACCAGAAAGTTTGCCTTTAACAGGCACATATTGACACTTCAGTTCCTATTGACGAGTTGTATCTACTTGTTGTTCTCCTTTCTTTGACACACCACCCAGGTCTTTTCGACATTCAGAAGATGAATGCCCTACTTTCTAGCAGGAGCAATAATATGCTGGCATATTTTCAGGAATAAGTTGCTGCCAAAAACCATCAACTTCCCCTTCAATCCCAACCCATACACGATCAAGGATGGACTTCAGCAAATCCACTTCCACACACACACATGAGCCACGCAAGGACGGATTAAAGAAGCAGTTGCAGAATTCGTAAACAACGGCCTGCCCACCACCTTAACTATCAAAAACAAGCATTGCTTGTTAAAGAGATGAATGGGCAGCGAGGGCAATGAAAACCAAATAGGAACAAGTGATGATTCTTTGTGCACATGAAACTCAGGAGTCCATTAGAAAATTCGCATAAAACTCTTCCCTATCTGCCATGAACCTCTCGTCCACAAGCATAAGAAATTTGCCTCAGAAGAACATCGAAGCAGAACATGTCTTGCATCAAGGTGTCTAACGTGAACATTAGTCCTCAAGTCCAAAGATTGCAGAAACTTTATGATAACCTCCAACTTTGGATGCCCATACGAGAATTTTCCAACAAGAGAGTGTTTAAAGGGGGCAAAAACCACTACAATATCAGATTTGGCAAAGAAGACTGCAGCCTTGCCATTGTACGTTGCAGGTGTCTTGATCGCAATAGGTTCTAGATGGTTAGGCATGGAAAACAACTGAGCAAAGGATTTCTTGGACATAGGGGACAGGTCCCATTGTTGTTCCGGTGGCTTCATCGCCAGCCAGATGGCCATGGCTGGCAAATTAAGTTTTGAAATTCAAAAAGATAATCTGTTGTAGTCGTTAGAAGAAAGAGAGATAAAAAATATAAATATTTATATTTTTATTATTTGGTAACTAATGAGGATTCATTCTTCACAATAAATGGTTTGGACGTTTTGTATGAATCATTAATGATTCGTGTATGAATCATTGTTGAAACTGTTTGCTTTCAGTTTCAACTTTACAATACATGCTTCCAAGACGACCAAGACTTGATACTTGTTGGCCTAAAAAATGATAATGCAACTAATATAGAAATAAATGAACTTGCAATAATAATATTAAAGATATAGCAAAACAAGTTCATAAATAAACAATAAATAAAGTAAAAGAAATAAAGAAACAACACTAAGATTTTTATAGTGGTTCGGTACCAAACTCAGTACCTATGTCCACTCCCAAGTATAACCACTTGGAATTTAATCTGCTATGAGCTTCTTCTCAAGTTGGTGAAGCTAACCAGCATGTACAAAAGGGAGGATCATTCTTGCTTTCTCTTCCTAGATCTAGTTAATCCAAAGTCCCACTTTGGTCACACTAAGCTCTATCAAGATTAACCAAGAGTTTTACAATTACTCACAGCCCCCACACTTTGCTACACTTGATAGCTCTCAACCACACTTAGAAAAGCTCTCACAATTCTAGCCAACTACCTCACCTAAAACTACAAGTACAACTCACACAAGAGTATTTTCTTTCTAAATCACTCTTAAAACACTTGTAAACCAAGTAGGCAAAGGTTTTTAATTAGTTCTATAAATTTGATATTTATAGGGGTGAGAAAAAGGGTTAAAATGAACTTCAATTGTCAAAAATACAATACTAGAAAACTAGCCGTTACTGCATCTAGATGGTCATCCAGATGGGCATCCGGATCATGCGAACATCCGGATGGTCATCTGCATTTTTTCTGACCAACTACTTTTGAGCCCTACATCTACATCTCTTCTGGTGCATCCGCATGGTCGTCCGAATGAGTACTTCTTTGCATATGTCATCTTCTTTTTATTCTTAATGATTTTGGTGCAAAGTAATAAACATTATCATTAGTTGGTTAATCATCAAAACTAAGATGATGTGAACCATAAGATTTTCAATCTCTTCCTTTTTAATGATGACAAACTAATGAGAAAAATGAGCAAAAGAATATAGAAAATGACTCCCCCTCAGTATATACATATTCAAAAATGCTCATTTTCACAATTCTCTAAGTAATTATACAAACTCGATCATCATATCAACAGTTCTTCCTCTTTTGGCATCATCAAAACTAGAATTGAAAGGTGTATTGCATACATTATTTTGGGTATAAAAATACTTTTTTTTTTGGTTATGAAAATAATTTGCTCCCCTTAAGTATGAGCATATCATAAAAACATATTTTGGTTTTAAAACAACTACAAGACTCGCTTTTTAAAAAAATAAGTGAGGTAATGGAACGAAGATTTTCAAAAATGGGAGTATTGCTCCCTTGAAATAATACATATGAATAATATAATATTCAACATCCATAACCTTTTTTTTTAAATAAATGAACAATTATGCACAACAGAAATCTTTTATTTGATCTATATATCATGAAAAAGAATTTCAAAACCACATATTCAATCATATCTTATATATCACATAAAAAAAAAAGAATGAGGAATGATACTTGTTACTGCTTAATCAATGCTATCCATGAATTATCTTATTTGCCTTGTTTTGATCTTCAACCCTGCAAGAATGAGAGATATTTTTTGATACCCATATCTTCTTGGGTCCAAAAGTGTTAGTATAACCTTACTCAATCCACATGGTCTTCATGCATAATTTCATATTTTTCTTAACATAACATTCATTTTGCATGTGGTCATGTTGATAACAAAATGACAAATAGCATTTTGATCTCTAATAAATGTAAATTTCATAAAACAAATGCCATTTTTTTCAAAAAAGTGGTATGATTCCCATTTAAAACAAATGCCATTTTTCCAACTCTTTTCTTTGTAAAAACCTTTTGTTTTTCATTTTCAAGAAATGTTGAAAGTTCACTCAATCTTTTCTTCAACAAATCTTGTTCAATCCTAATTTTCTCAAAAAACTTTATTTTCTCATCAAACTTCCGTCTCAAATTCTCATTTTTGGAATCAAAATCAGCCTAATTTTTCTTAAAATCATGATTTTAATTTTTCAACTTTTGATTTTCTTTACAAAGCTTAGAGTTCTCTTTCAACAAAGCATTTATTTTGATTTTCAACTCCTTGTTCTTGGCATATGAAATTTTTACGCTATCATGCAATTTTATGACAAATGCTTCCATATCATCACTATCATAATCACTATCACATTTGTCATGGCATGAAGAGTTAGAGGTTACCTCTTTGCCACTAATGGCCATAAAGGCCATTTGAGGTGATTCTTGATCTTCTTCCACTTCACCATTTGAATCACCATCATTCCGTGTGATTTAAAAATTCTCAAATATTTTCCTTGTACTTCCACTTGTTTTTTTTCTTTTCTCCTCCTTATCACTTCCATTCTCGTACATCTCTTTCAATCTTTTCCATATATCTTTTGCCATCTTGCATCCCTGTATCCTACTAAAATCACTATCACTCAAAGTATTAAATAAAACATTAGTAGCCTTGGCATTCAATGAGAGATTAGTTATATCCAAAGCATTAAGTTGACTTCTAGTTTTGGTCTAACTTTTCTTAGACCTTCATAAAAAATGATTCACAAACTATATGCCATAGCTCAACATCTAAGATTGTAAAAATATTTCCATATATTGCCTCCATCTAATATAATTAACACTATTAAGCATAAGAGGTCTATTAAGGGATTGCCTTTCTAGAAACATAACGTTATTTATTGTCATTCTTTGCTCCCTCGTGGTTAAGCTATCTAAATGAGAGTCCCAGCTCTAATACCAATTGTTGGCTCCAAAAATAATGCAACCAATATAACAATAAATAATTTTGCAATGGCAATAATAAAGATAAACAAATATAAAACTCAAAATAATAACAAGAATTAAAGTAAAGAAAAGAAAAGAACACACCAGAATTTTTATACTGGTTCGGTACCAAACTCGGTACCTACATCCACTCTCAAGTATAACTACTTGGAATTCAATCCACTATGAGCTTCTTCTCAAGTTGGTGAAGCTAATCAACAGGTACAAAAGGGAGGATCACTCTTGCTCTCTCTTCCTAGCTCTAGTTGACTCAAAGTCCCCACCTTGGTCACACTAAGCTCTACTAAGACTAGTCAAGAGTTTTGCAATTACTCACAACCACCATACTTTGCTACACTTGATAGCTCTTAACCACACTTAGAAAAGCTCTCACAAGTCTGACCAGAAAAGCTCTCACAAGTCTAACCACCTACCTCGCCTAGAACTACAAGCACAACACAACTCACGAAAGAGTGTTTTCCCTGAAAATCACTCTTGAAATACTTCTTAACTAATTAGGCAAAGATTTTTAATTAATTATGTACATTTAATATTTATAGCGATGAGAAAAAAGGATAAAATGAGCTCTAACGGTGAAAAATACAATGTTAAACAACTAGCTATTATTGCATTTGGATGGGGCATCCAGATCATGCGGATGTCCGGATGGTCATCCGCATGTTCTCTAACCAACTACTTTGGAGCCCTTCTAATTGTCCGGACGTCCGCATCTCTTTTGGTACCTTCTTTGCATATTTTATTTTCTTTTGATTCCTAATGTCTTGCAAAGATAATTTGATAAAACATTAGTAAATATTATCATTATTTTGTTAATAATTAAAACTAAGATGATGTGAGACTATAAGGTCTTCAAAATTTACAATGACAAAAGAATGGTTGGGATCCACAAAAAGTTGCTTACTTTTTTCACTTTTTTGTGCACATCATGGACCAAGACTTAAAAAAAAACACAAATTAAGGAGCACATGAACAGAAAATGGTACAGAAAAGTTATCTATGAGGATAAAATCCGAATTCGGTCATGGTAGGAATTTACTGAAGTCTATTTTACACCACTGTCAACATCTTTTGTTCATAAAGTCCATTGCTTGTCAAAATGTGTGAATTTCCACGTTCTTGTGCTGATAGTGACTTGTTTCTGTTGAAGTGTAGGCATTTGAATATCTGTTGGAATACTCAATGGAAACACATAAATGGTTAATTAACACATCTAAATCAGTTTTGTTGTAATGATTAATATATTTATTAATTCAATCAAAGAGTAATTCTTTTTTGAAGCTACTTGGTCTGAGAAGAAAACAATTTCAAGCCAAATAGTCATTTAACTTGATAGAAATTACACTCTAAACAGAGTACTGTCCCTTTCTATATTTCTTTTATTGGGCTTGTGCTGCTGTTACTACCATTCACGATGGAAAACTTCTATTATTATTTTTTTTTTTTGTTTTGATTGTAAACTTCTATTGTGTTTTATGTCGGCCATTTTAATTTGTCTTCAAATGATTTGACATTTGATTGAAAGATTGATAGACCTAAGGGTCAGCGAATCAGTAATCTATAGAGACAAAACTTTACATGTTCTTTAAAGATATCTAATCAATTGCTTTATTCATTTCCCGATGACACCGAAAGGAAAATAGACATTTTAAGCCACACAAGACATTTTTACAATTGTGTACAATTTGAGAAAAATCAGAAAGGAGAAATTGTGAGTCTCCAATCTGCCACCAAGGCGGTCTGACATGAAAACTTGCGCGAGAGCCTACTCACCAACCTCGTGGAGTGGAAAATGAATGCCAGATTCTCACCACTCCTGGGAACGTTATGCCGTAGCCCGTAGCCACAAGCCATGACTTGTCATTTGCTATAGGCTTAAGACAAGTAAACGTAAATCTTATATCGTGGACATACACATGCGCATTATGTAACAAAGTGATGTGCAAAAATCTAATTAAAATAAGTAATATTATGCTAAGTCCATATACACAGTATTTGTACTATCCAGGTAGAATATCCACCCAATAACTTTTGAGTGTAACTTATAATTTTAAAATAATCAAATCAAATTATTAATTAATTGCTTATTACTTATGATATTATTATTCAATCAAACGTCTCGTACATTTTTTTTATGTGGGATGCAATGCATTACAATTACTGCAACTTTAAGCCTTCATGCGCTCACAAGTCCCAAAGTAAATTTTGGCCATATTTGGGTGTGTAGGATTTTTAAATCGTTTTTCGCCCTTATTTCCTATAGCACTTGGTTTCTACGCCACTTTGTGTAATTGCTGTTCAATAGAGCTTCTCTAGTCTTACCCAATATAAAATTTATACAAGATTCACTCTGATACTAATTGTAACAACCATGACAAAGAATTGACCTAATAAATTATTTTTTGAAAAAAAGGACAAATTCACCCTAAAAAGTTACTTGTATTAAACCCCTTAAAGTTTGAGCATGATTTCACTTTAGTTCTTTAGAGTGGTTTTGAATCATTTAATAATTGAATTGGTAATAATCGACAATGGTGTTGTCAATATTGTCAATAATTTAGAGTGGTGTTGTCAATATTCTAAATCTCAAGTAAGGCTTATTCAATTCTCAAAATTTAAGGACATAATTAATAATTGATTTTATATTTTCTGATGGATTATTAAAACTAATTCATTTATATTATGTATTTAATTTTAAGTTTTGATTTATCTTTAAGAATTCATTTAAACTACTTACAATTAATTAAAATAATTAAGTTTGAGTTTTAATTTATATTCAGGAATGTATTTAAACTATTTATATTTTATAAACTAAAGCTCAAATATTTCATTATTTTTTAATTTTAAGTTATGTTTATGAATATATTTAAACGACTTAAATTTTTTTATATACGAAAGCTCAAATATTCAAATTTTATTTTAATACAAATTTACTTATAGCAATTACATTTTCATGTAAATTATAGTTTTCAATTTTAGTTTGTATTGATGAATTTCTTTGTGTTATTCTCATTATTACATAAATTATTTAAATTACTTAAATTTTCAAATAAACTAAAATTCAAAAAAGTTAAAGAGATTCATAAATATAAATCCAAATTCAAATCGTTAAATAAGCTATGTTTGGTGATCTATTGAAAGTATAAAATTAGATATTTCTCTCTGTTCTCCCAATCTCTCATAACGAAAAAGGCATAAATTGAAAATTAGAATATTAATTTTGGAATATAGTTTTTTTTTCTTTTTTTTTTACAGTTTTAGCAGCACCATGACCCTTCATTGTCATAACAAAATTAATGCAAAACTTGTGTAGGGATGATACTCAACACGAGATCTAATTTCAGGGTTTAGACCTCCTATAAACCTAGCCATCAAAGCTTCTCCCTCTTCATCCATATTGGTTTGAATCATCAATTTCTCCAATTCTTTATGATACTTATCCACCGACATGGTACCTTGTCTCAATGTTTGCAACTTTCAATGGAGATCACGAGTGTAGTAACTTGGCACATACCTCTTCCTCGCCTCAATGTTTGCAACTTCCAATGGAGATCATGAGTGTAGTAACTTGGCACATATCTCTTCCTCATAATCTTCTTCATCTTGGACCAAGTAGCCACGGGTTCCTCTCCATATTTGATGCGATTTTTGTTGAGTTGATCCCACCAAATGCTTGCATAATCAGTAAACTCAACAATAGCAAGACGTACCTTTTTCTCCTCAGTGTAGCTATGGCATGCAAAAATATGCTCCACCTTTCTTTCCCATTCCAAGTAAGCATCAGGATCTAGTCTCCCTTGGAAAGATGGAATCTTCATCTTTATGCTCCCTAAATTGCCATCATCAGGTGGTTGGTTAATCACCCTCCTCCCTTTGCGTGAGATTATTTCCTCATAGTCAGAATCATACTTTTCATGCTCACGAACATCCTCTTCATAAGTAGGTTTCTTGGAAACCCTAGTTTGGCCTTTAAAGGCGGACTCCATGCCTTCTACTCTAGCACTTATTTGAGCCAATTGCTCTTGCATGGCTTGCCACATGGACTTCATATCCAAGTTTTGTTCCACACTTTCGTGAGACATGATGAATAAACCTACAAAATAAAGTTAGTAGCACAAAATAATAATAGAAGAAAAATAGCCTTACCACTCCCTTAGTGTATACACTCAACCCTCGTGTGTCACTCCAAGTATTTATGGCTTTTTCCCTCAAATGTGCTCACCCCTAAGTCTTTTACCACTCTTGAGTAGCTCCTTTGTATGTCCTTTGATGAAAAGAACTAGCTCAACCTTCCTTGTAAAACTCCAAGAAGTCAAAAACCACAAGAGTAAGTGTAGAGGTCAAGGATAAATAAGCTTAGAGTAATTGCTTGATCAAGAGAATTCAAGAAAAGATGGAATAAACAAGACTTGACTCAAGAAGAACACAAATTAGAAACCCTAATGTGTGGTATTCTTGTGTGAAAAATCTTGATTTTTAATGTACTCTTGAAAGAAAATAATATTCTTCTGTAAAAATAAAAACTACTTTCCAAAAATAACAAGCACACACAAGAAAACACTTTCCTTTTACCAAAAATTACTACACTTTCCTTTTTTTCTCTTGCACACTCCCAATTCCCTACATTTTAGGATGCTCCTATTTTTTTCTCTTAAAACACATGCCTTCCCCTTTTTTTTTTCCCTCTCATTCACGCCTCCTTTTTTTTTTTTTTTTTATAAAAAGCACGTTGCCTCCTACCTTTCCTCCAACAATACACAGACCACTCCTATTTTTTTTTCTCACAAGGAATGTGCCAACTGCCTACTTTTTCTCAAAAGGAAACGGACTGCTTCCTCTTTTTTTTTTTTTTTTTTCTCTGCAACAGTTTTCCTATTCCCTTTGAACTAGGATTCCTTTTCTTTTTAACACCAAAACAGCTCCTTATTGTCCCCTTTTTAAGATCAAAACAAGCTGAAAATTTTCAGAAAATTCGTAGGTAATAATTTGCCAAAAATTCCAGCAAGTTCAAATTAATCAAGATTCAAGAATCAAGTTCAAGAACTTGCTCCCATCAATCCCAAGCAAGAAGCTGGTCCCAAAACTCAACTAAATAACCCCAAAACTTCCAGAAAAACGTGCTAAACTCCCCTTATTAATGGCACAAATCAGTTCCAAAGATGTTTCAAGAAGGACAATACAAGAAGTTCAAGAAACAATTTTTCAGCAACAATGTTCTTCAAGAACTTCAATTTATGACTCAAGAACATCAAGAAACTTATCAAGATCTTCAAGAAACTTGCCAAGAACTTCAAGAAAGCTCAAGAACTTGTTCAAGAACCTCAAGAAATTCAAGAACAAAATCTGAACAGTTTCAAGACTCCAAGAAATCCACCAAGTCCAAGATTCTTCAAGAAAAACCTTGTAACACCAAGAAACAACCAAAAATAGTTGAATAAAATTATTTGCATGGCTTTTAAACCTTGTGCAGCCTCTTTTATTCTCCTTTTTCTTTGATTTTTCTTTGTGCATGGTTTTTTTCTTTTTGAGCACCTCTTTTTTTTTCTTTTTTTGGTTTTTATTTTTTTTCCCCGCCAAGAACAGCACAAACGACCCACAACTTCAAGAAACTTCAATCCAATGCTTGTTTGTCCAAAAATTAATTTTTCTTGGAAGAGTTTTAACACAAGAAATTCAAGAAACACCCAAAACAGTCAAGATTATCAAGAAATCACACAAAACGTGGAATTCATGATTGACGACAATCAAGAACAACACTAAAACCCTAAAAAGAATCAAGAAAGCAAAAGAACAAGGTGCAAAACACACAAGAAACACACGGATTAATTTGGCTAGAATAAGAAGATACGAAAAACACACAAGAGGACAACTTATTGCCCAGTCTCGAGGCACTTTGACAATGGCTCCAGGAAAGAAGGAAAAAAAAAAAAAAAGCAAACAAAAAAAACACAAGTTGTTTAACCATGCTCGAAACTCTTTGATAAACAACACAAAGAAAAAAAGGGATATATCCGAATTTTTCCGAAGGAAAAATTGGATGGGAAAAATCTGGAATTTCAAGAACCTTCGCTCTGATACCAATTGATATGCGCAGATGAACGTGGAATTGGTTGAAAGACCAAGTATAAATTCGAACCTTTCCCCTTGGATGAACTAGACTCTAGAATCAGCACCAAAACCTTGAACACGCAAGATGAACAACTCGAAAATTCAAGGAAGCTTTGAACCTCCTTATGGAACGAACAAGAACTCAAGGAATCAGCACTTAGAATACTTGATCAAACCAATAAGGCAACTCTAAGCTAGGGTTTTGAACTTAGAATCACTCTACAAGTTCGAGGGTTGTTCTTAATCAGCAAAGAACGAAAGAAAGCACTCAATTTGAGAACTCACAAATTCATTAATCATCAAACTTATATAATTCGTAACAGTGTTTTGGCCTATAAATAGGCTTGCATAACAACTTGTAGAAAGTTCTAGAAACTTAACAAAGAGCACTAGTTGTAGCCTAACACAATATAGTAACTTTCTAAGAGGTTACAACTTGTAAACAAAATAGAAAACTTAACATAAAAGAATTAAACTTAAAAATTCGTCCAAAAATTGTTCATGGACTGTACGCCTCCTTTTAAGCACCATTGGGCCTCCATCTTGCATCTTTAAAAGGCCTTCCAACAAGTCCAACCAAACCAGTACCTTAGAAACATGTTATGGACCACTTAAAAGCTTCAATCGGACCTTCTTTGAATGTATATTCAATCCATAACCAATGCATAAACTCTTGGCCCAATGAACACACTTGAATAGCTTGATCACCAAGTCCATTGAGAGGCCCAAAGTCACGAATTACACCATGGTAGTCATAAAGCTTGAACGTTCCCCTCATGATCAGCCATGATTTGATCTCATCTTGGTCCAAATGAGTTGCTCCATGAGAATATCTAAGCATCAAGATTGTAAGCACTCCAAAGATCACATCAAGGGACTTCTGTGGAACCATCCTAATGAAGTTTAATACAACTAACATCGTAAGGTATATTAATGTTTTTCACAACACTAACGATATTGTCAAGAAAGAACTAAAGTGGCATTAAAAAAATTTTAGCATCATATCACTCTTCCTGTGATTCAAAAACAACTTTGTACACCGCCATATAAAAGTACATAAACAATCTTCATTCCCGTGATTACGGAAGATATTTTTCCTTTTTTCCGTTGTGATTCATATAGGAGAGCCAATCCCTAAATTTTTTATTGCAATCCATTAGGAGTTTATCCAAATATAAAAAGACTGATCCAAACTAAAAAAATAATAGAACAAAAGATTTCTATCAAAAGGTCCAATTCTTTTTTGTCCACCCAACCTATTATACATCCAAAAAAAAAAAAAAAAACAAAAGGGTATACTAATGCAAGTCAAAAAAAAAAAAAAAGGAAAACAAAATATGTCAAATACATTTTTGTTCGGCCAATCCACTTCAAATCTATGAAAATGAAAAATCTAAATAGGAGGCCTGATCATTTATTTATTTTCCAATCCATTTTAATTTGAGAAAAATACATATTAGTCAAGTGCATAAATAAATGTAATTGAATAATTTCTGATCCAATACAAAAAGAATTACATAAAGTAAATTGTTTATAGAATAAATAGGGTAAAATGGATTACTTAATCCAAAAATTATGTTGGTATTCAAATACATTGTCATATACTTTTCCATGGGTACTGAAAAATTATCTTTAGTGTCCAGAAAAAATTTTGGAATTCCCAAACATTTTAAATGTATGTCATCTCATTGTTGTTAGTCAATTTCAAGCATGCATATATTTATACTTTTTTATTTACCTATCTATTATTTTTAAATATACTTTACTGTATTCTTAAATAATCGGTACTTGTTAACAGATAAAAAAGGACTTTGACAGTTGATACATAGTTAATGACTTGTTGATTTAGGCAACTAATTAGAATTGTTGGACAACATAATAGTACGATGGACTTCATTTTTGCATCAACTCTTCCCATGGAGAACATGGTTTTAAATATGGTCCTATGAAATATGAGACAAAAAATGTTGGCAATTGTTTATTTTCTAAAAGGACTATTATAAAATTTTGACACGAGCCAATTTTTATATAGGCAAGATAAAGATCGATCTTTGGATTGCCATCTTTCTACAATAGTCTAGGAAAAAAAGAACCATAATATTTCTGGGAAAAATGAGATGTTTTGTGAAAAATTGTCTCGATTTACAAGGCTCCATTTTTTAAAGGAAAACTTGGAGGTTAAAAATAATACTTTTCTCTATTTTCTCCTAGAACACGTGGACACACGAAGATAAGTACATATATACAAAATATGCACAAACACCCACAGCACATAATCAATATACACATTTTCCCAAAAAATTGAAGACTTTTGAATTTTATGAGTGGAAAATTTATCAATTTGATCACTTATGTCTTAGGCTTTCATCTTTGGTAATGTTGTTCGTTCAATGGAATATTCAAATGTACATTTAGCCAAAATAAAATATTCAAAACTACATTTTTCATTTACAATACAACAACATACTTTCAATCACACTTGTAAAATCATATTCAAACAATTTTTTTATATGATTTTATGGCAAATATAGTTGCCTTGATTTTCTTATAAAGCATTTTAAGTATAATAGTGAAGAATTTTGTGTTTTTACTAGTAAAATATAATAAGAAATACCAAGTGGGTAAAAAATAAAACTCAATTCAATGATGTTATAAAATTTCTAAAAAAATTATATATCTCAACAATGTTTTTCGACCTTTCTTGGTATATTTTAACTAATGAAATATCAAATGCTTGACTTTTTGTGCTCAAAATTCAAATTTAAGGGTTTTCAAGATTATAAATATAATTTATCAATCTAAATTCTTTGTGTTCATTTTCGGAGCTATGCAAATTGATTAGGATTTTTAAATATTTTTAATTTTTCAAGTGGCGCAAAAATTGAAGCATCATTCGGCTATAATCTTACAGTCAAGTTGTATCAATAGTAATTATTTTATAATTTTATGTATTTATTACATGTATTTGATGTATCATATGTAAACAAAATAAATTTTTTAATTTTATTTATATGGGCTGCGTTGCATTAATCTCAACAAGAATTCACAAATATTTTTTTTTTGTATTGTTAAGCAAACAAAAATGACGTAATAAATGCAATTTCGGGCAAAGCACAAAACACATCTATTTTGTTAAAGTTTTGATTTTTGTTATGATCTACCACTCATAATGACAAATGTACTTGTAAATGCCACATTAATTTGCTCTAACAACTAGCATATATTTTTGCTCTTTTTTTTTTAACTGATCAATTTCTTAAAATTGTATACACAAGAGTGCACTTTTACCATTAGTATAAAATTAATCCATAATATCTATTCAATGGCCTTAAATTTGCATGCTATTATCTCTGATAACTACAGTCATTTCCATACAAATGAGAAAAAATGGCATAAAAAAAAGAAAAAGAAATGAAAAAACTCGTTGTTAGACAATTATTTCATCTAGGTTTTGGTGAAATATTGGGATGTTCAAAAAACTACGTTGGTATTTCACATTGCAATACTGACACATTGATTTTTTGTGTAAAAATGAGACGCTGAAAAATAGCTATCAAAGCACAGCTCAAATTTGACACAGGTAAGTGACATAATCCAAAATTATGGCTTGAATTTTTCTGAAAATGGTTCTTCATGTAGAGGAAATCTGACATGTGTCCAAAAACAAAATAGAGGAAATCAAAGCAACATATACTAGAGAAATGCTTAGGCAGATTTTACCCCACCGAATTTAGTTTGCAATATTATTCAAAATATGCTATAGTGATGTGAAATTAAGTAGTATACCATAAAATGGTAAGATTTCTCCAGAAAGTAGTAAATTATCACAAGTTTGACCAATTTTTTTTAAAATTATGTGTGGTCACTTAAATTTACTTCATCATGGTATTTTCATATCACATGGAATGTGACATCTTCCCTTGAGTAGTTACTGTTTGTGTAACCAAATTCTTTGATCTAACTCTTAAGTATGCAACGGATAATATTAAAACAAATTTGTTTATATACTTTTTCTTCAATATTTCTATTATCTTAAGGACTGCTTTCTATTTGTAAAAGGAAAATTCATATATGAACTTTTTGTTAACCATCGTTAGATATTATATGCATTTTTTATTGAGAGATGCTTCTATCAAAATGAACAAAAGTTTTGCTTTTCCATATTTGACTGATCATTAAAAGTTGAATTAGTTAAAAAGTGAAAGTTGGAATTTGGTTTGGGGGGTGGGGGGGGGAATGGAAGAATCCCCCCTCCCCCCCCCCCCCCAAAAAAAAAAAAAAGGATTGTAAAATAAAAAGGAAATTTTTGAAAACTTATCCAGAACACTAAGGTCTCAACCTGGATTTCCTAAATTCCTAAATTGAGAGAGGAATACTCAAACACTTCCAAGCAACTTTTCTTTTTTTAATACACTTTGTTGATACTTTTTATATTTCCATTTTAACGTTAACATCATGTTATGCACATTTATACCCGGTAATCATAATTTATATCTTAGGTCAGTAACACATAAAATTTTGATTCAATCAGTTTAATACCATTCTGTCTTCATTTCTCTTAAGTTCATTTGAAACTAAGGAGATGCTTGGTTCGTATTCCAGAATAGGAACAGGAGTGGGTATGACAAGCCCCACAATCACTAATGATTTATGTGATTTTCTTCTATATGTGTGGTTACCAATGGAACAGGTATCATTATGAAACTAGTTTAGTTTAAATATGCTCACAAATGGGTTTCAAGCAAAATTTTAAAAAATTAATATTTTTCTTTATTTCAAATAGTGGGGGAAAATTGAAATAGATCAGAGCCTTGTCTTGTGACGCCCCAGAAATTCATACAAAAATCATTTAATTCATGCTATGTTCACTAGTAGAAAAAAAAATATGTGAGAAAGAAAAGAAAAGAAAAGGTAAATCAAAGTGCATTTAATAAGAGATTTCTTTTATTTAAGATTTAGTATTAACCCTTGATTTATTAGTTGGAAGATTTCTTAAGCTAATTAGTTTAACTAAATAAGATTCTTTCATGATTAAGTGGTACACCTAAGTGCCCAATTTGGATTAATTTTATTGGACCATTAGTTTATAATAGTGTTTAATTTTGACTAACTAACTTTATCATTTTCAAGACTTTTGACAAAGTGAGCTTTAGTTCACAATTTTGACCTAAAATTTCACTAATTTCCCTTGCTTTTTCTCCCTCTAAATCCGGTCCTCTCTCTCTCCTTTTCTTCCTTTCTTTAGCTTTAAAATTAGTGCCAAGAATGTTTACTAATTACTAGAAGATAAGTGTCTAATGTTTCCACTAATCAAACTTAACCAAGTAACCATTAATTCATTAAAAGCATACAACCTAACATGCCTCTTGTCTTGCTATAATTGGTTAATCTCTTCTCCATTATTTTCTTTATTTCTTTTCCATTTTCTTGGCCAATTTCTTTCTCTTTTCTTTCCCTCTTGGCCGAAATTCTTTTCCTCTTTTTCTTCTCTCTTTTGCTTTGAAATTTGTGCTATTAACTTGCTAATTTCTAAATGAAAGATGATTAAAAATTTGTACTAATTATATTTAGCCAACTAGTACCTATTATGTCAAAATATCTAAACCCTAGCTTGACTCTTGTTAAGCTTTGATTGGTCATTCTTTTCCCCACTATTTTCTTTATTTCTTTACCAATTTCTTGACCTATTTCTCTCTCTTTTCTTTCCTCTCTTGGCCGGCCACCCTTACCCCTCATTTCCTCTCATTTTGCTCTCAACTTCTTGGAGCTTTCTCTCCAATTTTAGACAAATCCCACCATAGAAAGTGAGCTTTTCTTCTTCCTAAGCATAGTTCTAAACTTGTTTAAGGTATGTACTATGAACTTTTACTATTAATTTCAAGTTTTATTTAGCTTTTGTTCAAGTTTTATACTAAGTACTTGATAGTAGTACTTGAAGATTTAAGCTTGAATTGCAATTTTACTTGCTATTTAAAGTGTTTTCTTGGTTAGATAGACTAGTAACTAGCATGTAAACCTTGAAACAACATGTATTATATGGAGTTTGGTTGAAGAAACTTGGGCTTGAAAACTTGAATTTTAAGTGGAATTTTGAATGGAATTAAGTTTGATTTGAATATAGAAGCCATAGAACTTGTTAGAAATTGGTTTGGTTGGTTGATTTCTTGCAGGGAAAATTTTGGTTTAGTCTGATTTTAAGGGGAGATACTGCCGAAATTTTGGTAGAAATAAAGAAGGAAAAATAGCAGATGAAATTTCTAACCTAGAATATGTTAAATTTAGAGAATGTAATGTGCAGAAATTTTTAGAAAATGATCTATTGATGAATTGAACTTTCTTAGGGTAAGAAAACCCTAAAACCAAAACCCTAATTCTAAAACCCTAAGCTTAGGGTAAAACCCTAAACTCTAAGACCCTAGAAACGAAGCCCTAGAAATAATTGGATTATTTCTTGAATTTTCTTGCTAATTTACTTAGAGTTTTCACTAGATTATTTCTTGTAAATTCCAGGATCCGAAAGTGAACCTCAACCATTTTACGAAATATTTTCTTAAGCAATCCAGGTGAGTGTCCCTTTACTTGTGCATGTGAGTGTTCCTTTACTTGGTCTGTGAGTGTTTCCTTGTGTATGCTTGTTGCATGTTTAAATGTTAATTCTGTGTGTACTTGATATTCATGAATTGTCACAATGTACTATATGAAGGGAAAATGTGTACTTTATCACATTTATCCCGTAATTTGTTACATGCACAATTTCTATCAAATGTGGATATAGTTGTTTGTGAACTTTCAAATCAATTAAACTTGTTGGCTAGACTTTCGTGGATGTGCCGCAGTTAGTCAGGTCGGTTGTACAAAGGAGGATATAAGGTACTGGGTGTTATAGGGCATGTTGTTCCTTCCTTGAGTTGTGAATCCTCAAAGAGGCCAACTCTAGATTGAACAAATTATTTTTGCCCTCCAGGGTTGAGATCTCACCATGGATGTGGCGGTTGTCGGAGGATATAAGGTGAATGGTGGTCAGGGCTCTTACTCGATAATGCAAGCATGACCTGGGATCCAGACCTGAAATATTATCTCGATCTTAACATCATGGTTACCTGGTCGGTACTTGCCTTCGTGGTGGTGATGTATCCTCCCTTGTTTAAATCATTGATTACTTAATTTGTTCTTATATTGTTTTATGACCCGTGGTTATTTGTTTAATTAATTTCTGATTGATTGCCTCTGTATTTGCATGTGTGGGACCCTCACTGAGCTATTATAGCTCACCCTCTTTTATTTGTTTTTCCTTAAGCAGGCTCCTATCTCTAAAGCCGGTGGTGAGGATTCAAGGGTAGATCTTGGTAGGATTTTGATAAAAGACTACTTGAGATACTATTGTATTAATAAATGTATATGATGTAAACTGCGTAGCCAGTACTCTTACTTTTAAGTTCGAATTTTATGTGACCCTGAGATACTGTCACAGTTGGTATCTACGAGTTTTCTACTGAATTACAATTGCTTACAAATTTTAATGCGTGCTTGACTCGAGTCCTGGCGAGAGCCAGGCAGGCAGTCCGCTAAGCCCTTTGGTGCGCCTTAGGGTAAGGTGGGGCTGTCACATGTCTCATAAAATCCTTCTCCAACTTATCATATGCTTTCTCCATATCAAATTTTACAGCACCACACTTTTCTGTCCCTTCTTATTACTGGTAGCTAATTGCCAGTTTAATGAACAATAAGCAAATATGCATTGCTACTAGTTATAAAACTTCACATAGTGCCACAAATAGCTTCCTAGTACAAATTAAGAAGAAAATAAAAATCCACTATTTATCAGCATATCAATTTTAACATCCATCTTCGGTGTCATGTCTATTAGTTTGCATGTACTCTAATTCAGTTATGAAAAGAAATACTATAAAAAATGGGATACATTATCTTCTTGAAATAGTACTCTTCCAAATATATCGTTGGTCCTTTAGTGCTGTTCAAAGTATGGGGGAAAGTTAAGTACTTAGTCCAGAAATCTTAAATTTTGCCTGGTATCCTTTCTGATGCAAGGTGGTCAGTTCTCAAAATACCATTTGACAGAATAACATAAATTCAAGAGCTTCAAGAACTTGGCTAACAATTTCACAAATTCACATTATTCCATCCTACAAGCTCTCGAATTACAATATCTGTAGAATTTCTATTTGCAATGGGAAGATGTACAATTTCTGCGTGAATAATATAACAAAACAAATTAAATTTTTATAAGCAAATCTAATATCGCAAACTTTCTCTTGTCATGCAGGAAGAAAAACCGCACCATATAGTAGTGTCATTAATGGCTTGTCAACCTTACTCTTTCATAAACTCAATGCTGCAAAATCATACCAAACTTCATTTTCTGGCAAACTTCACTATAAGAAATGTGCGTGTAAGCCACTGTCAGGGCCACTCATAATCAGGTTTATTACCAGATAATTACAATTGATGCAATCAGTGTAGATTAGCTCAGAAATAGATCCATTAATCAAGATATTGAAATCAAATAGAACATATTTTGTTTATCTGCAAGTCAAAGCATCTAACCATCATACGGACAATTAACATGAATTCGGGATATCCTAAGCAACAAATGTGGGGTTCTGACCCTTAGCCCCATTTATTGAGCCCCTACCAAGGCCCACGCATCTGGTGCTATCACGTGTATCAAGTGTTTATCCACAACCATCACAAATAAATCTAATTCACCATCATAAATAAAACTAATTTAGTAACTGGATAAACACTTAATACATGTGGTAGTATTTTGCATTCATCAACCTTGGCAACCCAAGGTCATGCATCTGTCCAACAGCCTGATCGGCATCTATTTATTTATATTTTCAAGTCTAGCAGCCCAGACATTGCATTTAACTTATCGATATTTATTTTGTTTAGCAACCTGAACTCATTTTTTGTCTATTAGTTTAGGCACTTTATTTTGTCTTGCAGTCTTTTACCAATCTATGTTATCTTTGTTAGTAGTTCAAATGTTGCATTTCTTTCTGTTAATCACAAGTTTTGAAAATTTTGAATTCTTGACTCACCATTTGCAATTGTGTTTTGCATCTATAGTTCACTTGCATCCGAACTACGTTTGACGTGATTCCCTTTATTGGGATACGTAGGCAGCTCTTTCAGAGCTCGATCACGTGGTTTCTATGATTCATCTGTTCATTGGTTTACGTCTCAGCATATTCTCATACTGTGCATGTTTAGATGTTTCAGTTTGCATTCTTATCTGTTTGTACATTTGGGCGAGTCAAAATTTGGTGTTATCTACGTCTTTGTCTGTAATCTCTATGAGATTTCCAACAAAGAGGAGCAAACTGTAGACACCAAATTTTGACACACCATTTACTTTTCAAACATTGGGGAGGTGTTTATATTTTTGGGTTCAGATTCTAATTTTTCCATAATCTCGGGGGGCAAAATAGTAATTTTAATCTGTAAATAGTTTTTCATTAGTTTTGGTGGTTTTAAATTCATATTTTTACTTACATACGTATTTTTTTAATTTACTGTGATTTTTTCAAATTTAATTGGTATTCTTTTATATTTTATCAGCATAAGGACAAAATGGTAATTTCACCTCGCGAACACCATTTTAACTCATTTTAGGTCCCAAATTTATTTTTCTAATTCTTTAAGCATGTTTCTAAATTTTCTTGATTTTTTTGGAGGCGATTGCTATTTTTTCTATAACTACTGCATTCAAGGGCAAAATTATCATTTTATAGTTTAAATTCATTTTTCATCAATTTTTGAGTCATAAATGCATTTCCTATAGTTTTAAGCTTATTTTTAATTTTTGATAATTTTTTTGAGGCCAATAGCTATATTCTGTATATTTTCGTTATCTAAGGGCAAAATTATCATTTCACATTCCAAACTCATTTTTTACCAATTTTTGAGTCCCAAATTCGTTTTTAGGTTTTTGAGCATGTTTCTAAGTTTTTCTAACTTTTTTTGGAGTGAATTACTATTAATAAATTTATTATTTAAATTTTTCTTAATTTTTTCTATTTTTATGAGAGAAAATAGATTTTTAATGTATTTGTGAGGGTAAAGTTATAATTTTGGTAGTCAAGGGTGTTTTAATCTTTTAGTCATTTCTTGAAAAATAAGTCTTTTGTGCACTATAAATACCTCCACTTGGGGATTAAAAAAGGGAGGAAAAAAAAAGGGCCTTGAGGGAGTTTTTAGTTTTTTAGTTTTTAGTTTTTCTATTACACCAAGAACACCAAAAACACACACTTTTTCCTACAGTTATCTTCAAGTTTTCACCAAGAACACTAAGAACACCTACTAGGTCTTAATGTATCTTCAAGTTTTCACCTAAAATAGCTAAAACACACACTAGTGTGTCATCAAACCTACATTTAAAACACCTAGAACATACACTAGTACATCTTCAACCACACACCTAGAACACCAAGAACACACACGCACATTCTCTCTCACACACTACACACAACTACTTTACATATTCACACACTCACATTCTCTCTCACACACTACACACACTTCCATACACCCCTTGCATTTTCTCTCTCACACACTAGCTCACAATATTACACACGGCCACACACAAACTCACACCATTTACACACACACATACACGCAGCCCACAAATACACACACAACCAGCTTCACATACACATAGTTCATTTCACACAATCTCCCATAGACGCACACAACACACACGGAGACCAAAATTTCAGTTCTTCATTCAACTTCACCAGACTCCTTTTGTATAACCTCGGCCACCAGTTAAGCCACTATAAACTACCAAGATCACCCCAAGCCAGCCACAAGACAGCCCCATGACCCCCTCAGCTTCACAAAGCCACCATAACCTCAACCAGAATCAGCTCCAATTTCACCATAATCAAACCACTATCACCACCCAAGTGCCCCTCCCCTGCTCTACAAAGCAAGACCAACCAGAAAACCAAACCCACAACCACAACTTAACCACCAAAACTGCCCTAAACAACCTCCAAAACAACTCCAAACACCAACTCTTACAACACAGGCAAACATAGATTCACACACATACAATTCACACTCAATCACTAGTTGCACACACAGAGACATTCACAGACAATTCAATCGCACAACCCTTATTGGCGCAGAGATTTAACTAAAGATTCACACACATACAAAACATAGATCATAATCATCACATGCTCACAGAACACGGACCACAGTCGTCGTCAATACAGGGACACACAGTCTTGCACAGACCTTCTCTTTCAATTCGGCATACATACAACACACAGTCAGACAATCATCAGTAGCAACAACACAATTATAGCCACAAGCCTCCGGGAATCACCACTACACCACCAGAATCACTCGCCTAGCATTGTCACCATCAATCCACCAATCAAGATCGAAACCAGGTGTACCATTTTTCTCCTTCCAATTTCAGTCATTAATCATCACCAATAACAACCTCCCCAAGCCAATAGCTAGAAACAACACATCTTTCAAACTGATGGCACTCAAACAAGCGCCAAAACTATCATACCAGCAGCCCCAATTCAACAAGAGCTAGCCATAGAAAACCTCTAACCATCACTTCCATAAACAACCCAACAACATTAGACGCAATTCCACTTCCATCAATCACCAGGCGTGACTCACCACCACCTGCTTCCCGTCACTTCTCCCTCACAGTCTCACTTCCACTTGCAAGCATTCAGCAAACCACCTGCACACCCAAGATTGAGCTAACAAAAGCAACCTCAATCAGTATTTAACCGCCCCCCCAATTCCCTTCACCACTGCCCTGCAGCCCCTGCTGAATCCCCAAATCACCATTACTCTCTATCCCTCAGTAACCCACAGCTCGCCGCTAACGCCATCACTCCTAGCTCCAAAACCACGTCGCCATCGCACAACCGCTGCAGCCCTTTAACATCACCACCAATCGCTACTGGCTCTTAACTAGGTAAAAATCATTCAGCCCCTGCCCTGTTTCCTTTTTAATAATTTGTAGTTGTTCTTAAATTTCATTGCTTTTAGCTTAAATCAAGCCAAGAGGATGAGAAATTTAGTTTCTAAATTTGGGGAGAGGAATTGATTCAAAGGAAAACAGGGAGTAACAGAGTGAGAGATGAAAGAGAGAATAGAGATGAAAAAAAAAGAGAGAAATGGACCGAGAGAGAATAGGGGGAGCTGGAGACAAGAAAGGAAAATAGAGAGAGGGCATGTGGAAAAGAAAGAAAAGAGATGGGAGAGAGACCAAAAATTAGCAAATCAAAGAACCAGAGAGACGAAGGGATGAAGCAGTAATCTTTCTGGGTAAAAATAGAGAGGAAGAGAGAGGTGAGAAAAATAGAGAAAGACATGACTGGAGAAGAAAATTTGGAAAGAAAAATGGAGAAGCGAGAAAGAGAAAAGGAGGGAGGAGTTTCTGCGAAGAAGAAGATATTGGAGAGAAAATGTTTAGAGGTTGAAGAAGGATAAATTTAATTAAAGGCCAAGACCTTCAATACCTTTCTTTTTTTTATTATTGTTTTTTTTTTCCTTTCTTTTCGTTTTAGTTCTAATTTAGGGCATTTCACTATAGACTTATTTTCTTTTTTCTTGGATAATTTAGCTTTAAGTTGATTAAATAATTTAGTTGGTTAGATTAATTTAGCTAATTAATTTTGATTTCAGTTTTAATTTGGTATTTTCATGTTTTGGGTCTTTTGGTTTTATTAGTAAACAAATATTTATGTTTCAGTTTTGGTTTTCTTAAGTGTTGTAGGTACGCCCTTAAAGATTTCGTTTTATTTGATTTAGTCCCTATTATTTGTAAAATTGACTCTCTAGATTTTACTTTTATTTCAATTAGGTCCCCTACTTTGCAAATGTACCCCCCACATTCATTAGAATTTACGGTTTTACCCCCACTTCACTTTGATTGCACCTCCACCCCTTAGACTTAGGTGAATCTCCATTTTTACTCCTTAAGTTTTATAGAATTTTATTTTTACCCTCCCTTAGTTGCTAGAATTTATTATCATTTTTTATATATTTCGATTTGTCAATATTTATATATTTTAGATTTTATTTGTTTACACCGAGGTAGCTTGACTCGTTTGTTCATTTTGATTAGTATTTGCACCGAGTCTTCAGAAAGGTACCCTCATTACCCGTTATTTCTCGTTAATTGCTCTTTATGTGCTTCAATGTGCTCCTATGTGATTTATTATGTATTTTCTTTCTATATTTTTTTATTTTAGATGCTTTTGCATATTTATTACTTTATGTTATTTAATTTTGAATTTTATTATTTTGGCAAAAGTGTAATATTTTTGTATTTAGCGAGCCGATGTAATAGCTAGATTACATTTATCATATTTTTTAACAAAATTTTGTATTTGGATAGCAAGTGTAATAGATAGGTCATTTTACTTGTTCTCCCCCTCCTAAAATTGTAGTTAATTTCTCCGATGTAATAGTTAGGGCTTGTGTGTTTTTGCGTGCTTATGTGCTTAAATTACTTTACTGCTTTTATTAAGATTTTTGCATCTAGCTATTATGTGTACGTGTTAGTTGCTCCTATATGCTTTTTATATGCTTTCATATGTTTATTTGTTTATATGCCTTATTAGTTCTTATTATTTCATCACCGCGCTAGTCCAACGTTAGTTGTGGCTTTATCGCTTTCCCGCTAGTCCAACGTTAGTAGGGGAATCCCTAGGAAGGGCTAGTCTAACGCTAGACTCTTAGGGCATTTTAGTGATAGTTTCACTCGTGTACATTTCATATCATTTCACACACTAATTTTTAGGATTTTTTTTCATTTTTTGCATGATTTTTGCATATTTTATTACCTGTCTATTTATTTTGACAAATACTCAGTATGTGAAATTTAGGTTGCATCTCACTTAGAATTTAGGTCATTTTGTGTGATCCAACTAGAAATAGTCGCCTACTCAAGTGGAAAGCGGTGGTGTACATGCCGTTCCCTCCTCCATGAGTAGGAACACTCAGTCACGAGATATTAGTTCTCCGTACCCGTTATGTTGCATATCCACTTTCTTTGACACTTACTATATATACTATTTTCCTTTTCGTTTTGCATTCATTTTGCATAGACACTCATGACTCTTTCGAGGTCTCGATTTGGGTTTCGCAATTAATGCGACAATCCAGACCAAGCCTCGATGGAACATTTTGACTTTCTTGATTCTCACATTTAGACTTAGGATTTGCATTCATTTAAACACATCCAAACGCGATAGAACTTAGGGTTAATTTAAAGAAATTTTGATTAATCCTCGCAACTAGCCTCGGTTAGGTATAAAGGGTGCCTTAAGCGTAAGTCTTTGCCTTCCCTTTCTTCAAATGACTCCCGAACCTTTTTCTCTCATTTTTTTGTAGACCGGAGTCGAAAAAGGGTTTTAAATATTTTTTTTTAAATTTTATTTTTTTTTATTAAAGGAATTTTCGGGTGATTGGGTACACCCTGACTCAATACCAAGTGGCGACTCCACTTTTTAAAATAAAACCCTTTTTCAAAATTAATTGGCCAAAACTATTGCACTTTTAGTCCCGGCCTTATTTTACTTTTATCATTTTTCCTAAAATACACTTTTTCACTAAAAACTCGATTTTCATCACACATGCACGTTTTTTTCAAAATTTTCTTTTCAAAAGGGGTCATCGTACCGGACCGCCTTTTCGGGGCGTGACAGTTACAACCCCACTTGTACCAGACAACCTTTTCGGGGCGCAACAATTACGACCCCACCCATACCTTATCAATTTTCAGACGCGACAGCTAGGTTAGAGAAATTGTAGAGAATTGCTAGAAATTCTCTTAGTTCATAATAGAGATATTGTGAGTCTGAGAGAAATTCTTGTTCAAAAACCCTTGTAGCAACTCTTGTGGAAGAAATACAAGTTCTTGAAGTCATTCCTCAATTGAATAAGCTCTCTTTAATCATGTATCTTTCATTTATCTTGATTGCTATGGCTAGATGTTTTGATTTAGAAGCAACAATGTTGAGCTAAATTTCTACTTCTGGAATTTTAATGAAACTAATGAATCCATATTAAGACTTGTAGTTGATTAAACTTGCCATTTCTTGCTTTTGTTTCTTCAATTATTCAAGTTTGAACCTTTTTATATGAACGGCCATCACATGCAAAGTGTGACAGCCCCACCTCACCCAGAGGCGCACCAAAGGGCTTAGCGGACTGCCTACCTAGCTCTCGCCAGGACTCAAGTCACGCACTCACTCAGGACATCCAAGCATACTTAACCCAAAATAAAATACATTCATATAATTTAACTTAAAGGTACAAGTATCATTAAGAAGTTTACATGCCAAAATATACATACTATTTACAATAATAGCCTAAATAATTTGGCTAACAAAATATATAGATAAAACATATAATATACAAAACTGCTTTCCAGCTTTAGTAGTGCAGAAAACCTGGTTAAAGAAAACAAATAAAAGGGATGAGCTATAATAGCCCAGTCAGCGCTCAAGTCATGCAACCACACCAGAAAACCATTATTTGATTTCATAAAATAATTAACAAGTTAAATAAACAGTGCATGAACAAGTTAATTAACAAGTAGTCAATGGCAGATACAGGGCTCAACTACGGGAGTAGGCTCAACTACGGGAGTAGGCTCAACCGTAGGAGGAGCAAGTACCGATCATGTAACCATGATGTTAGGACCGAGATAATAGCTCAGGTCCTCGCCAGGGGCCATACCAATATTAACAAGCAAGTACCCTAACCACCATTCACCTTATAACCTTCGTACAGGCTACCACCTCCAGGGAGTAATCTCGACCTTGGAGGGTCAACAAGCAAGCAAGAAAGTTCAATCCGAAGTTGGCCTCTTTGAGGATTCTCAACTCAAGGGAAAGAACAACACGCCCTAAAACACCCAGCACCTTATGTCCTCCCAAGCACGACCGAGTTGACTATCCGTGAAGTAACGGTAAAGTTAGTCACGGAAGCCTCAAGCGCAAATAACACATTGGATCACGAAAGCATGTAATACATTGCGGAATAGATCCGATAAAGTACACATCTTTTCTCAAGTAGCACATTTCATTACATAACATTTACAAATATAACATAACATTCATGCATCATGCACACATAGAGACACTCACCTGGAATGCCTAGAAAATATTCCGTAAAATGGTCGTGACTCGCTTTCAGGTCCTAAAATTCAAAAGAAACAATCTAATGAAAACCCGACTAAAACCCTAAGTAAAGTAGTAAGAAAATTTAAGAAATAACCCAATTATTTTTAGGGTTTTGGTTCTAGGGTTTTTTAGGGTTTTAGGGTTTAGGGTTTTGAACCTAGGGTTTAGGGTTTTAGATTTAGGGTTTTGGTTTTAGGGTTTTCTTGTTCCAGGAAAATTTTAATTCACCTATACATCATTTTTAAAAAATTTCTGCACACCCAATTTCCTAAATTTAACATATACTAAGTTTAAAATTCTCACTTATCATTTTTTTTCCTTCTTTAATTCTACCGAAATTTCGGCAGCATCTCCCCTTAAAATCGGACTAACCTTAAAATTTTACCTGCAAGAAATCAACCTACCAATCCAATTTCCAACAAGTTCTACAACTTCCATGTTTAAATCAAACTCAATTTCACCCAAAATTCCACTCAAATTCAAGATTTCAAGTTCAAGTTTTTTCAACCATTCAACACATAATACATATTATTTCAAGGTTTAAATGCTATCTACTAGTCTATCTAACCAAGAGAACACTTTAACTAACAAGTAAAATTTCATTTCAAACTTAAATCTTCAAGTTCTAATAACAATTATCTAGTATTAAACTTGTACAAAAGGCTAATTAAAACTTGAAATTAATAGCAAAAGTTCATAGTAGGTACCTCAAACAAGCTTAGATCTTTGCTTAGTAATAAGAAAAGCTCACTTTCTATGGTAGAGTTGTCCAAAATTTGGAGAGAAAGCTTCAAGAAAATGAGAGCAAAAGAGAGGAAAAGAAAGAATAGGGAGGGCCGGCCAAGAGAAGAAAGAAAAAGAAAGAAATAGGCCAAGAAAGTAGAAAAGAAATAAAGAGAAAAGTGAGAAAAAGAGTGACCAATTATAGCAAGACAAGAGTCATCCTAGGGTTTATGCTTTTAATGTAATAGTTACTAACTTGGTTAAATTTGATTAGTGAAGATTTTAATCACTTATCTCCTAGTAATTTGCAAGAACTTTAGGGCACACATTTTAAAGCAAAAGAGAGAAGAAAAGAGGAAGAAAAATTTCGGCCAAGAGGAAAGAAAAGGAAGAAGAAAAATCGGCCAAGAAGAAAGAAAAGAAAGCAAGAAAATAAGTGAAATTTTTGGGTAAAATTGAGCTAAAGTTCAATTGGTCAAAAGACTAGAAAATGGTAGAATTAGTTAGTCAAAATTAAACACTATTATAAACTAATGGTCCAATGAAATTAATCCAAATTTGGTACTTAGGTGTCCCACTTAATAATGAAAGAATCTTATTTAATTAACCTAATTAGCTTAAGAAATCTTCCAACTAATAAATCAAGGGTTAACACTAATCTCCAAATAAAAGAATTTTCTCTTTTAAGTGCATTTTAGATTTTCCCTTTTCTTTTTCTTTTCTCTATTATTATTATTATTATTTTTTCTACTAATGGACATACATGAATTAAATAGTTTTGTATGAATTTCTAGGGTGTTACACAAAGTGTTTTAGTTGTTAAGATTCAATTAAGTTTGTTCTTAATAATAGAAAATGAATACTTGAGATTAAGTACTAACACATGGAAGTAGTGTTATGCTTAGGAGGGTATAACAAAGCAATTCACGCATGCAACTTCAACTTTATCATGGTAGTAGGTGAATTGACATCAATTCATTGTGAAAACAAATTTTGATACAAATAGAATTGCATCCCTAAACAAGGTAATTTCATGTTGGCAAGTTATTAATCTCTAAACCTTAATATTGTTCACAAGTGGATTCATTACTGATGCGTATCCTTTGAACTATACCAAAGAAACTCTAGGCAAGTGCACCTATCGTTCCACAATATAGTATACGAGAGCACCGAATATCATCCCACAGAGATTAGCAAGTATTAGTATTCACTTGAGTTCTATTATCTAGCCTAATGAACATAATTGGACTTTTAAAAGTAAGAAATTAGGAAAAACAATATCTAATTCACTAGAGTCAAGAGAGAATGATAATGGAGAATGATAATTGACAACAAGAATGACAAATTAAGTCTAGATGTGATATCCTCCAATTGCCTACTCAATGAATCAATTCTGGATTAATGCTATTACCAATAACTCGATTTGAACCCAAAACCCCCAAAATTAGATCATAACCTTTCTCAAGAGAAACAATCCCTACCCTCTTGGTTGGCCAATTGGAATCTCTTCACAATTAATACCCCAATTAGATGCTTTAAGATTAATGGGCTCAAATTTATCAAGTCTTTTTCCAAAACTCAACAAAAGGGAACAATTCATGGAACCCTATCTCTAGTGGTTCATTCAAATTGTCTTAATTTGTGAAGTGGCCCATTCATATGTGAAATCTCTCGATAGACCCACACAAAATCAACCATTGAATCAAGGATGCATGCAAAATCCCAATCCAATTAAACATGAAAAATCACAAATTAACCCAAATCAAGAGTGGTAATTAGCATAAACAAAAAATCAATCCATTAATTCCACAATTGAGGTTCAACCAATCTAGACTACAAGGATTTACCCTATAAAAATCAAAGAAAATACATTAATTAACAAAAGGGAAATGTAAAAACTCATTCTAATTGCAGCCTTCAACTATTCCCTCGGTCAATTTTTGCAATTTCTTTTATGTGGTGAAGATTCAAGCTCCTTTTTGCCCTTTGAAGCCTCCTCTTCTTCCCCCTTCTCTATCTCCCTCAAGAATCTCCAATTTTCTTTTTTTCTATCTAAGAAACCCTAGGAAAAAGAGAGAAGAGTAAATATCCCGTCACAAGACTAGTACCATCTGCTAAAAATGTTGCAGATTCTGCCTAGAAACTGCGTCTATTTTCATCTGTTGATCTCCTGCAGTTTTAAAAAATTCGAGAAACCACAGACCAGCCCGATGGGCAACTGCGCGCGGTTGGTCACACGGTTTCTCTTCTTTGCATTGCTGCGTGTGAACTTGCGTGGTCTTGTCCACGTTTGCTTTCTGGATGGAAACTGCGACAACAACCACACACAGTTGGTCACGCGGTTGACCTTCTGCTTGTATATCGCATGAGAAACCTCACGCGTTTTCTTCGAAGTGATCCGCAGTTTGGCCATTTTTCTTCACAATCACCTTTTCATCTCATAATTCTCATTGGCCTTTTCTTCACTTCTAACTGCTATCCAATCCTTGATCTTCTTACCTGTAAAAACTTGCAGAATAAGTTCAAGTATATGACTCAATTATGCTCAAATATGAACTTCAATTGGCAAAGTGAAGTGTGTCTAGAAAATAAATGGATTGACCCGAAAATACTAATTAAAAATCCTAAAATTCCTACCAAAATCACTACTTAGACACTCTAGAACATGCGTAAATAGACCAATATCAATTACCCTTCCATAATTGTTTTTCTACAAGAATTCTTGCATTCCTACAAGTTTTTCTTTGTTAGTTAAATTCTAACCAATCCATATTTGTTCAATTAATCATTTCTTAGATATAAAGAAAGTGAATAAACTCTAGTAATGCACTTAGTTGGTTCCTTGTGAGATTCGACTCTAATTTCCTATACTACAACAATTGAGATTCGACCCAACTTGCAAAAAAAAAGTGGGGAGATTAGGTTTTATTACTTAACTTTTTGTGTATATTGCTTTGACTTTCTACATCTAATCTAGACCACGTCAAGTTTTTGGCGCCATTGTCAGAGAAACAAAAAAATGTTGGGCAATATCGAGGCAAAAACAAGCTCTATTAGTCTATACTTGTTTTCTTGTTTTTGATATCTCTTGTGTTGTATTTTTGAAAGTACTAATTGAATCGAGGGTGAAGGGAAGTATTTAAAGGTTGAAGTTGATTCAAACATTTCATCAAACAATTGGTAGATTGTTCAATACTATGCATATAGATAAAGTATTTCCGGGAGCTTCATTGTCAAATGTTATAAATCAAGGGCAAGAACAAAGGACAAGCGTAAGTGATTATAAATTTGATTCGGAAGTCATTTGAGTAGTTAGATATGATCAATTTCAAGGAAACTCAAATGAACATGCTCATATGCATTTAACCAGTTTTTCTGATTTAATTGACCTTTTTAGTTTTGATGGATATAATGAAGCAAACAAGGATCCTATAAAATAAAGATTGTTTCAATTAACTGTAGTACATGAAGCTAAAGATTGGCTAAAATCATATGGATCAAATCATTTCATTAGTTGGAAGCAATTAGCAAATGCTTTCCTAGAAAAATATGATATGCATTATGTTGACTATTAGTCTAATTTGAATGATATTCGTTGTACTACATGTGGAGGTGACCAACTAAATCATGAATGTGCTATATTAGCTAAAGTACAACCTTGTTCAAAATGATTCATATGTTAGCATTAGCACTCAAACTTGTGAAAAATATGATTCTAGTGATTAAATAGGTATGTGTGGTACAAAGGTGGAAGTCATGTCTTATACTTCTTTTGTTCATGAATGTGATGATGCTGAAGAAATGCTTGATAATTCTACTTTTGAACATGACCAAGAACAAGTAATTGAAGAAAATGCATATATGTGTAAAAAGGCGATTGAAAATGTGGAAAATGATAAAATTGTTATTTCTCCTACTTTGGAACACATAAATCTTAACAATGAATTTGTTCTTGATAAAGCGATTGACAATTCAAAGGTATAAATGAATGATCTTTCCATACTAATTTTATTAGTATTGAGAAAATACTAACACAAGAGAAAAGCATAGCCAATTTTGGCTATGAAGTCTTTTTAAGTGTTTCCTTGTGGTAGGAATAATAGCAAAATAGATGATGGATTTAGGAGCACTCATTTTGAGACCAAAGATGCACCTTTACTTACTCAATCAACTGAGCACTAAAGGTGTACTTTATCCTTTGTGGGACACTCCAGTTACGTGAAAAAATTGGAGAAAAGTCTAACTCTAGACTATAAATAAAGCGCTTGTTAGGAAACAACTCAATGTTTTTAGTATTTTAAGATGCTTTGGTGTGTTTTGTGTTTTATGTGTGTTTTATTAGTTTAGTTTGAATTTGAACTTGAAGTATTTTGATACAATTTCTAAGGTTTTATGTTAAACTTGGATGTTTGACCCCCAAATTGCACAGCTCTCGACGTTCCTGTGTTTAGAATGGTTAAATATCTTAGTTTCATGAGTTGAATTGTGTGTGAAGTGATTTTGTGGTTAAAATGAATAAGAAAACCAATTTGAAACATTGAGTTTTAAAGTTACTATTCCATTGGTTTACTATTCTTAAACTAAGTTTCATTGAGCATTTTGATCCTCATTTGGTAATCCATAGACTTTTGATGCATAAATTGGTTTTGAGAAACTTTGTTTTATCAATTAAAACTTGTTCAAAGAGATTTTTAGGCTCAAAACATGCAAAGAATCAAATTGAGCTTTTTAGTAAAAAAAAAAAAAAAGTAACTGTTCATTTGGTTACTTAATATCAAAGGAGACTCTTTGTGATTTTGGTTCTAAATTTGGAATTTTGATGTTTTGAATACCTAAAAAGCTTTTTAACAACTTTATTTTACCAGTAGAAACATGTTTGAAGTGTTAATTTGATAAAAAATATGAAAAGGAAAATTTTGAGTTTCAAGTTCATATTGAAATTCAATGTTGCAGTTTTTCCGACAGCCTATTTTGATCGATTATCATTTCAGTTGTGTTGACATTTGGGATGAGTTTAATGCATGGATTTAAAGTTTGTTGACATAATTACATGATCATAAAGTTGTTTGCCCAAAACTTGAGGTTTAAATGGAAGAAATCATCACCCAAAGTTGTCAAAAAATTAGCCTGGTACATGAAATGGCTGCTGCAACTTTTACAGCATTTGCAGATCTGTGGGTACTGATCCGTGGGTCTGACCCACGAATCCAATGGTTTTTAGGGTATTTGGTATTCTTTTGATTGGTTTTTATTTGGAAGTTTTTGGGAAGTGTTTGCATTATTATTTAGCAACTTTATGGGCATGAAAACACTATTTTGACTCATTAAATTGGATTGTATTGCATGTTTCATTTCATTATTCAAATTTTAACTTTTGGCATAAAAATATGAAATATTGGTTTGAAGCATTTTGATACAAGTTTCACTTGCTTATCACTTCATCATAACACAATACATTTGCTCACATAACACATGTATCAATTTTTCAATCCATTAGAACAACATTGCAACAATTAAGTGTGGAGAAAATCAAGTGTTTTGCCACTTTTTAAGCTCATTTGTTATTCAAACATGTCCTAACATAAAATTTGAGGAATTCTAAGCTTTGAAACAAGGTTGGTGAGTAAGAATGGACAAAATAGTGAAATGGTGAAGCATTGCAGAAAAGAAATCAACAAAGGCCAAGGATTTCAAGAACAACAACAATATTATCTTAAGGATTCATCAATTGAACAAGGGGAGTGTTCTTGTTCTAATTTTTTCATTCTTTCTTATATTTTTCGTTACACATTGAGGACAATTTGACATTTTAAGTGTGTGGAGAAGATATAAGGATTATGATCGGTTAAGAATGAGGGTATTTATGAAATGTTATTTTGGTAAAAAAATAGCTAAAATTTTTCCAAAATTGCCTCACTATCATGATTTTATGCCATGAACTAGTTAAATTCTCTTCCTTTTTGAAGTAATTTATGCAACTTTGATTGAATGATTTCTACAAAAATATGAAGAAATAGTTATTATGTGATTAGGAGTTTTATTTTTAAGAAAATATATCTTGTAAAATGATTATAATTATATTTTAATTTGGCATCTTTAATTCTCAATTTCTTTTCTTTACTTGATTTTACATTATTAAGTGGTAGATATGAACAAGAAGTATACTTATGCATTATTTGAATTAAGGGACAAATATATTATGAGGAAAATTGGTGAATATTTATTTATTTCTACTCTAATGATTCAAATTGCTTAATAACAGGGAATCTTCATCAACAAATGTCGATTTTTGCATCAAATGACAATTGCATTACAAGTATGCATAGCAAGTTTGATTGAAAGTGAATTGTTGAGTAATAAGGGGTCTTCATCACAAAATGTCGATCCTTTCGTCAAAAGGCAATTTCACTTCTCAAACTAAGGGCTAAATTGTGGTTAAAATGATCAAAGTGTTGAGTAATTGGGGGTTTTTGTCTAAAATTGTCAACCTTCACGTCAAATGACACTTACAAATTACAAAGTTTATTACGTCCCTATTGTGTGTAAATTGAGTTGTATATGATTGTCCATATTGAATACTTAATATGTGAAATTTTGTAAGGCATTAAAATTTTGTTGAACAATGTTTTAATAATGATATAATTACTATATTTTTACTTGGTATGATGAGTATTAAAAACTTTAGAAGGAATTGCATAATGCTATTTACTTTAGTTTATGAAATTGCATTCAACAATGACACATTTGTTATTTCAAATGCTTGAATCATTATTTGATCTTTTGATTTTTCAATTGCTTGAGGACAAGTAATGATTCAAGTGTGAGAGAGTTTGAGAAGTGATAATTGTATCTATTTTAGTATAATATTTTATGCATGATTTTAGTGTGTTTTTTTTTTGTATGTTTTTAGTATTTTTGCTATAAAAATGACTCAAATTTATAAATATTCTCCATTTGAAGAATTTTACAGGAATTGAGATTTTTACTCGAGTTTTAAGTTTTTGAGGCAAAATTTATATTTTGAGCAAATTAAAATACAAACCTTGTACAATCTTGCATGTTTTATACGTTCAATCATAATTTGGATCAATTGAAACAAATAATCATATTCTTAGTAGATTCAAGATTCGAGGATGATTGAATTCGAAGCTCAAAGGAACAACTTTTACATTCAAATTTGGAGGATTGTTTTGCTCAACTTTTGGAAAGTTCTCATCAACAAATTCACCATGGAATTAAAAGATTAGAATTATAAAAAGGTCTCAAAGGCATAAGAGGAATAACAAGCAAAAGAGAAGTGCAAAGAAGTAATGAAAGTGAAGAAATGAAGAAAACTAAGGGTCGACAACAATGACGCATTTCTATATTTTGACAATAACTTGTGTTACAACTATTGGATTAAGATCATTCTTCTTACATTTTAAATCTAAGAGGATACTCTACAATTCTTATGAGACATCAAAATTTAGTTCTCACATCTTCATAGCCAAAATTCAAATTACTGAAGAACAAAGCTCTCCCAACTATGTCTCAGTATTTTGGCTATATCATTGCATCCACAATTGGAAATGACCTGATTCTTATGGTGTTGGAAAGCTAATTTAAAGGGCTACAGCTTTCATGTTTTGAGAAAAAACTGATTCATTTATCTTTTGGGAGAAATCTGTGAATTATGCATGTCTTTTTTTTTTTTTTGGCAAAACCCTGTACACGGGGAGGGACGCCACCCTTAAATTTTATTAATATTTTAAAAAAAAGAGGGGGACATAAACCTTACCTCAAAAAATACAAGAAAAAAAACTTTTAACTTAAAAATAAACAATAAAAACTCAAAGTCAACAATTATGAAATAAGGAGTACTTACTCTCTTACAGGAAAATGCTATACATGAAAGAAAATCTTAGTGGAATCGAAATGAAGGAAAACCTAACAAATCTAGCCTTAAGGCTCCACGAGCTTCCTTAGGGAAAGTTGAGAAATCTGTATACACGTTATTTCTTTGGCACTTTCTCTCCTCATTAGACAAAACATCCACTGGTTGATTTGCTTCTCTGTAGCAATGCGTGATAGAAGTAAAATGCAATTGAAATTTTTTTATTTCCTCAAACCATTGACACAAAAGCTTTCCCTTTACCATTCTTAGTAGTCCACCTCCACCACACTCCCCTGGGTTCCCCTTAAAACATCCATCTGCATTGAGTTTCAATCCATGCTTCAAAGGCAACCATTTAACTGAGGAAATCTTCACTTTCCTCTTCGAGATTCAATAAGATTATAGATCTCCAACCAACTGGAATGTCTATAAAAATGTTAAATTTTCCTTGGAGCACCACCCTTATATCACCCAATATATCCAACACAACATGTTTCCAAGTCTGAGTCTCACCTGCAAAAACATAAGCATTCCTTACCTTTCACAAATGCCAAAGAATTAGAATTTGAATAATTTGAAACATAAACTTAGAAACACCATTTTTATAAGGAGCAATCCACTAGTTCATAAGCCTCATACGAACTTTATCATGTTTTAGATTTAAACCCATTGGCCCCCCAAAGTAATCCCACACCATAGTTGGAATATGTCCTACACAAAAAATATGCTCCATTGACTCAACAGAAGGGAGAATACAACAATAACAGATAGAGGGACCACACACACCCATTTTTTTGTAACACATCTGCCATGGGGATTCTTCGACTTAATAGTCTAAGCATAAAAAAAGACATTTTAATCGGACAAGAAGAATCCCAAATCTTACCATAAATAAAAGCCGAAACTTTGCAATCCCTCACACATTCAAAGGCAGATTTCATTGAGAACTCACTAGACACGGTTAATGACCAAACCATTGAAGCTGAACATTCATCATTAGGCGATGAAGATATCTAATATGTTCTTATTATTAGAATTTTCTTATCAAAAATTTTATACATGCATGTTATGAATTTAAAGACTTTTCATAAAATTTTCATAAATTTTCAACACTATTTACTATTTATTTGGGTTTTTCAAAAAAAAAAAAACGAAAAGCAAGCTGCTGGACGCAGCCAGCAGAAAAATCAAAACCAACGTTTGCAAAAAATGGATTTTGAGGGGATTTTGGATGAGTTTTCTTCCTTCCTCACCCACTCCCCATCATCACAAAAACAACTCTTCTCTCGTCTGTCTCACAAAAAAACTTCATCATCAGACAACAACACAACACACACACTTTTCATCTTCCTCCTTCTCGGTTCTCTCATAGAACACACACACCCACACAAAACACTTTCATCTTCCTCCTTCTCGACCTCATTTCACCACACTCACGCACGCACCAGTTCCCTAGCACAAAGATACACACTCATTCACACACAACCTCCCCTCACTTCACCTGTAAACCTGCACACCCAAACATCACACACCACAGACACGCACCATCTTCATCTTCTCCTCTCCTCCCTCGGTCGAAGCTCCCCACCGTCGGAAAACAAGCTCACACCACCAGCACTACCAACTCATCACCACCATTGGACCACCCCTTCTTTCGGCAGAAAAGGTATGCTTCATGGAACCCTCTTAATTGCTTTGATTCGTATTCCAATTAATGAAACTTGTGTAGAGGATATTCGATTTATGGTGTTTTTGTATTTTTTGAGTTTGAGGATTTTGGGTTTTGATTTAAGAGATTTGGGTCTTTGATTGTTGATTTTGGATTTCGGAGAGAGACTGAGGAAAGAACTAGTGAGAGGGAGAGGCAGACCGAAGAGAGTGAGTGAGAAGAAGAGAGGATGAGGAGAGAAAAACCGAAGAGAAGAAGAAGAGAGGAAGCGAAGAGAAAAATCCGAAGAGGGAGGCCGAGGAGAGAGTATAGTCCGAAGAGTGAGGCCGAAGAAAACCCGAGGAGAATATAGGCCGAAGTGAGAGTGAAGCCGAAGAGAAGTGAAGCCGAAGAGTGTGGCCGAAGAGATGGAAAATCTGAAGAGAGTAGGACGAAGAGTAGAGGAGAGAATATATGCCGAAGTGAGAGTGAAGCCGAAGGGAGAGAAAAAACGAGGGTAAAGGCCGAAGAGGGAGAATAATGCCGAAGAGAGAAAATCTGAAGAGAATAATGCCGAAGAGAAAATTTGAGGAGAGAACAAAAAAAAAAAAAAAAAAAACCGAAGAGAGAGAGGCCGAGAATGAAAACCGAAGAGAGCAACCGAAGAGAGAGGATAGGCCGAGCAGAAAGAGAAAAATCTAGCCAAAATTCAGTTTTTCTTTTTTACTTTCATCAGATTTTATTTATTTATATCTTGCTACTTTAGATTCTTAATTATTTGATTATACCCTTCAATATTTTAGTTTACTTCACTTAAGTCTTTATTCATGTTAGTTGGCCCCTAGAATTTTGTAGTTTCTTTCAATCATATCCAAGTTAATTGCAATATGGTTCTAATATGTCTGGAAATTGCAAATTGATACCTTTAAGCTTGCTGAAGTTGTAGATTTGTCCTTGAATCTTGCTGAAATTGTGTTTTAACCCCCTTAGGTTTGCTCTAGTTTTCATTTTTACCCCCCCTATATTGCTGGAATTGTGTTTTTGACCCAAGAATATTGCTGGAATTGTATTTTAGCCCTTGAATGTTGCTGAAATTTGTAATTCGGTCCCTCATGTTGCTGAAAATATGCATTTTTTGTTCCCCAACCTTGCTGGAATTTTATTTAAGTCATTATACTTGCTGAAATTTTATTCTGAGTCCCTAAACTTACTAGAATATTAGTTTTAAGTCATTATACTTGCTGGAATTTTATTTTTTGTCCCCCAACCTTGCTGGAATTTTATTTAAGTCATTATACTTGCTGGAATTTTATTTTAAGTCCCTAAACTTGCTGGAATATTAGTTTTAAGTCATTATACTTGTTGGAATTTTATTTTTTGTCCCCCAACCTTACTGAAATTTAATTTAAGTCATTATACTTGCTGGAATTTTATTCTAAGTCCCCCAAACTTGCTGAAATCTTAGTTTTAAGTCACTATACTTGCTGGAATTTTAGTCTAAGTCCCTAAACTTGCTGAAATCTTAGTTTTAAGCCCTAGATACTTGTTGGAATTTTATTCTAAGCGCCCTAACTTTGCTCGAAATTGACATTTTATCCCCAATTTTAATTATTTCATATTTTATACTTTAAATAGTGGTACCTTGACATGTTTGTTGATTTTCTTAGCAATTTGTACCGAGTTTACGAATGAGAGGTACCTCTATTACCTTTCTTATTTCTCTTTATGTGCTCCTACGTGCTTCTATGTGTATATGTTTTTTTATGTATCTCTTTGTGCTTATAATTTTTATTCATCTGTGAGTATTTATTTATTTATGTCATGTTCTTTATTTGAATTTAATTTTTGATTATTCAAAGAAATGTAATAGATAGGTAATATTCTATTTAGCAAAATTTCTGTATTTAGATAGTTAATGTAATAGATAATTTATATTTTATCTATTTAACAAAAATTTTATGTATTTTAGATAGAAAATGTAATAGATAGGTTAGATAGGTTATCTTTTATTCTTCATTTTAGATTGTAATTAGGGTTTTCTCGGGTGTAATGGTTAGGGTTTTTGTGTGCTATGTGTGCTATGTGCTTACGTGTTTTTATTCACTTTCCCCAGGACTTTGCATCTAGAATATTATGCTTGTGTGCTATGTGCTCCTATGTGCTATTATCTGCTTTTATGTGATCATTGCTTTAATCTATATTTTATTTATTTATTTATTTACTTGTTATAATATATGTATATCGTCGCCACACTAGTCTAACACTAGTTGTGGTTAATTCCTGTTTCTTCGCTAGTCCAACGCTAGTGGAGAATTTCTAGAAAATAGGTTAGTCCAATGCTAAGCCTTTAGGTCATTTTAGTATTAGAATCGTTTCTCATGTGCATTTCATGCCATTTCACACACATTTTCTTTTTTTAGGTCTTTTCCATTTTGTATGATTTTTTGTATATACTTTATCACTTATTATCTATTTTGAATAAATATTTAGTGCATAACATTTAGACTCCACAACACGTAGAATCTTAGGTCATTTGTCTAATTCGACTAGAAATAGTCATCTACTCACGTGGGAAGCGGTGGCGTATATGCTGTTCCCCCCTCCGTGAGTAGGAATAGCAAGTCACGAGTCCACTAGTTCCCCGTACCCGTTATGTTACATCCCCGCGTTCTTTGTTCACTTACTATCTATATTACTATTTTTCTTTCCTTTTGCATTCCATTTTGCATCTATACTCGTGACCCCATCGAGGTCAAGACTCGAGTTTCGCCATTAATGTGATAATCCCGACCAAACCTCAATGGAATATCTTGTCCCTTAACGAAATCCATTTTTAGGACTAGATTTGCATTCATATAGTTGCATCCAAATATGATAAAACCTTAGGGTTATATGAGGAAGATTTAGACTAAACCTCGCAACTAGTTTCGGCTAGGTTGAAAGGGTGCCTTAAGCGCGAGCCTTTGCCTTCCCTTTCTTCAACTGTGACTCCCGAACCTTTTTCTCTTATTTTCAAAGACCTGGAGTTATCAAAAAAAATTTTCTTGTTTTTCTTACATTTTTCTCAAAAGTATTTTCTAAACAAGCCATTATCGATTTTCTTACATTTACAAAATATTTTTCGGTGACTTGGTACACCAAAACTCAATACCAAGTGGCGACTCTCTTTTTTTCACTAAAAAACCCTTTCTAGACTTTATTTTTGGGCCCAAAAATCGTTGCATTTTTAAAATCCCATTTTAGACCCTTTTTTCTTTTGTTTTTCAAAAATAAAGTATTTTAAAATCACATCTTTTGTCAAACTATTTTCTATAAAGCATTTTCTAAAAGAATTATTTTTTACAAAAAAAAAAAAAACCTACACTCTTTTTCCAATAGACAACAAACACATAATTAATTCTCTTTTTCTGACTTTTCGAAAAAATGGAACGCAACAGCTGGCGACTCCACTGGGGAATCACTAGTGAGTCTGAGCACTAGGTTTAGTCATCTTCTTCTTTTTCTAACCCTTTCATTTTATCACATTTGGATGCTTAGTATTGCATTTTTCTTTTTAGATTTTCACTTCGTATTTCACATACGTCTTTTCATTTCTCGCTTTTATGTGATGGATGATTTATTTATTTGTGATGTATGTTCGTATCGTGCTTGCATTTGGGGAGAAGATCAATCACCCTTAGAACCTTTCGCGTGTCAATATTATCATTCCCTCCTCTCACAGGGAGCACTTCATACGTGCATACGATTTATTTTTACCCTTTTTTCTTTTTTGGTGGTTGTCACCAGCCCGTCCCTTTAGGAATTAGGATCGATCTACTTAGACGTGTGATCGTGGCACGATGTTCACGTAACATTGTCTAGGAGATCACCCAAACTCTCGGCTTGAGTCCGCAATTCTAGAAATTTGGGTTTTAAAAATTGATTCACTAGGACATGTGGCCGTGGCCCGACGTGCGCGTAGCAATGTCTAGGGAATCACTCGAACCACCGACCTGGGATCTTTGGAATTGATGGAATTGTTACTTTTGGATCCCTCAGTCTGAAGGTTCGGGAACAGAAGCCTTAATTGAGTCTAGATGCATTAGTGAGCCCAACCTCATGCATCCATATAGAATAAGCCTAGGGTAGAGTCAGCCTTACCCTATCAGGTACACTAAGGCACGAGAAAAGGGAACCAACCTCCTTTATTTTTCTTGTTATGCCATTTATTGTTATCTATGTGTATTATTTGTTTTGCCAATGTTTTATGTGTTATTTGTTGAATAACTAACACAATTTCTTTCCTATTTTGATCGCATTCACAACCTTAGAATAAAGAGTCCTGACATGGTGCTCTCGTAGGAAGCCAACTCTCTTTTAACACGTTTAAATTTTGCTTTCATAGTAAATTTCTTCGAGAAAGATGAAAGTGAAAGTTATAAATTTTTCACAAATTGCATTTTTGTTATAAATACCCAAGGGATCGATCATTATGAAAAAAAAATCGTTAGGATATATCTTAAATTTGGTATTTTCGCATATTTTCGCTTATGAACCCTAGAGGGAATGCCATTTCGAGAATCCCATTATAGAAAAGCTATCCTCTTGTCTCGGGTACATCACCCTAAAAAGACATTGCACGTTTAAATTTCAGTAAATCCTGGTGGGTGAGACCCTAGGTAAGGTGATATGATAAAGTCATATTTTTGCACCAGAATGAATAGCCCACGACGCATCAAGCAAATGTTAACAGTCCTGCCCGAAGTCCCGAAGTAGCCGGGGCTCCTTCTGCCCAATGAGATCAACCAAGTAACAGCATTCTTGGAACCCATTGGTGACTTTAAGGAAATAGAGACCAACGGATACTTGGTGGAAGCTCTAATTCATCTGTGGGACCCTGATTGTTCAGCATTTAGGATTAGAGACAAGAAATTGATCATTACAGTTGAAGAGGTAGCCGGCCTACTTAATTTGCCAGTGGAACGGACGACTGTGATCTTTCCATTTATTTTCGAAAAAGCCGAGTTTTGCCATTTCGCTGGATTGAAGGAGTCTGCACTACAAGGTTCCGATCAGAGTATAAGTGTGAAATTCTTATTTGATAGGTTTGCAGATAAGGACGGGTTTGAGAAGTATTCAGGGGATTTCACTGCTTGCATCCAAGATAGCATGGGCATACAGGAGACTTTGGGTGTATGGGTTTGTCATGGCAGGGAACTTACCTATTTCCAAGAGAAGACAAGAAAATCAGTTTTAAGATAACTAAGCTCATAGTCCGATCTTTTCTCCGGAATCGAAGGTCAAAGGACTTCTATAGTGCCAACTGTATTAGCCGATATATTCACTGCCTGCACCAATTACCAAAGGAGAACCAATTTCTTTCATGCATCCAACAAGATCTTGCACATTTGGGCAATGGAACACTTCAAAAGTCACTCGGCTATTCCAACAGTTTGCCATTGATCGGATATAACTGGATAGTCACGCATCACAAAAGGGTTGATGGAAAATAGCCCGATGAGGACAGCTTTAGAATGTCTGAATTTTCTGATGACGAATACCGGATCAAAAGATTCAGGTGGGTTTTGGACTGGACGGATTGTATCAAACCAACTCTCCGTACCAAGTTGGCTGACTTCATACCTTTGTTGGGAACTCAAGGCATTGCGGCTTACACTCCAAAAAGGTTTCTTCGACAGATGGGGCGTATACAAGGGTTACCACCAACACCTGATTTAGCAGATTTTCTTATAGTCTTTGACAAGGGCATTTGTCCCAATGATATCCCTAGAAGATCAGAACTTGTGAAAGTATGGGAAAGTCAATGTACAGATCGAGATCTCCCGTTCGATATGAAGAACAAGAGTACCCCTGCAACTACTCTGCAATATGACGAGTGGCTTGAGAATCAAAGCTATCTAAAGGAACAAGCCGTCATTGACCCTCGTTGAGGAAATCGTTCATTTGAGAGCCCTGTTAGAAACCAAAGATCGTGAATTAATACAAGCAAAGCAGAATTCTGAGAAGAACAAGGAAGCATATGAATCTGTCAAGCAACTTTATACAGAAGCGAAACAGGAACTGCGAGAAAAAAAAGGAAATGTTTGGAGCTGAAAGATGACATCAATCATATGATGAATAGATACTCTTGGAGCCAGATCAGCAGCAAAAGCTCAGCGCCTAGAGGACCAACTGAAGAGAGTTTTAGATTGTAGTAGGAGAGTTGACAGAATGATGTACTATTTTGCTTCACTGTATCTGATTGGCTGTAAAAGTAGTGAAATATTTTCTTTTAATGCTCAAGTGGTATGAACGTTGACTAAATTACCAAGTTGAAATTCTTCTCACTCCAATGCTGAAAGGGGGAGTCTCACCCTAAAGGATTGCATCTCATACTAGGCCTACCTTTGGCATAATAAGGGCACCTTCTAGGACATGCATTCGAATTGTTTATACATTCACTAATTTCAGTCTTTTTGTTTTTCTTTTTCAGAGTAAATTTGATAGTGTCATGCAAGACAAATACCTAAATCATTTCCTTTCTATCTTCGTCTCTCAGGTACCGTAAATCATAACTTCGTTTCAAAGAAGCCCCATCGTTACCAGGTCCCGAAGTCAAGCTTTGAAACGTACAAACATGAGTTCGACTCCGGACGCTTCAAAAAGACCAACTCAAGTGGTGTCAGTGGATTTCTTTGCACTAGGGGCTCAACTGAGTGAAGTATTGGGCAAGTTTAATGAACTGAGTGCAGAGATGGCATCTCAAAGGCGTGTCATTGATCAACTTGTTGCAAAAAGCAGTGGTGGTGCTCCGAACAACCCACTGCCAGTAGTTGACCATACCCCTGAGTAGGTTAACCAGTTGCCTCTCACGACCAATATGCAATCTACTTCCATCTCACCTTTTGCCAATCCTATTGAAGGAACATCTGCCTATTTTAACTCTGATCCTTTACATGTGCGCCCAAATTTTGTCCAAATGAATCTACCCAATTGTCCAGTTCCCCAATCCCATCCACATATCAACTCAAATATTCCACCTAATCTTCAGGCACCTTATTATCAAGCAGCAAAAACTTTTGTTTGGGATGTAGCCTCCTAAGGAAGACCAGCCATGGAGAAAAATGTCACGATTGTGGATAAAGATTTGCTGAAAAGATTGGATCGATTTGAGGAATTCATGAAGAAAAGTCAAGGACTACACAAGCATGGCGGGTTAGGTTATGATGATCTTTGTCTTTTTCCGGATGTTCAGTTACTATTGGGTTTCAAGACTCCTAAATTCACTAGGTACGATGGAACTAGAAATCTCAAAACGCATCTCAAGATGTTTGCCAACAAACTTAGCAAATCGGTAGACCATAAGAATTTACCAATGCGTCTGTTCCCTGAGAGTCTGGAGGGTGATGCATTAGACTGGTATTTAAATTTGAAGCGTCAGGAGATAATGAGTCGGTTAGATCTGTCAACGGCTTTTGTTAAGCAGTATGAATTCAACTGTGAATTGGCTCCAACACGAACTACTTGGAAAGTACTAAGAGAAAGCCTTCAGAGGATCACAAAACATATGCCAAATGTTGAAGAAAATTGGCTGCCAAGGTGGAACCTCCTATGAATGAAAAGGAGATTGTCCGAACTTTCATTAAGGCCCATGACCCGCCATATTTTGAGGAGATCTTTCGCATGTCAGGGAGTTCATTTTCTACCATTATCGACAAGTTAGAAGAGTACGATGAATTTGTCAAGGCAGGCAAAATCGTTAATGTGACAGTATTGAAATTGCAGTTGGAAGCTTTGCAAAATCAGAATCCAGGCAATAATGGGAAAAAACCTCCATTCAAGAAGAAAGAAGGAGAGACTGCTTTTGTATGGGATCAAGGCCCATCCTTTAGACCCAGAATTTAAAACTATCCTCCTTACATAAACCATTACCAACAACCTCTCCATCCTCAACCAATTTATCACGCCAATACCCAACCTCATCATCCTCAAACCAGCTATCCAAATTATTCCGTCCCATTACCAGTGTCTCGACCAACATTTCAAAATTATGCTCATCCTTCTTGTAACCCAAGACCACCACAACCAAACAACATCCACATCACACCAAACCCATTTCAAGCTAACCGAGACCAAATTCAAAAGCCACCCCAAACTTATACCAATTTGGGCCGTCCCATTGACCAATTATATGAATAACTGAAAGTTGCTCGTAAAATTGGAGTGATTTCAGCAAAGGTTTACAATAAGGGTTTGCCTGCAGGATACAATCCTCACGCTCTTTGTGCATCCCATTCAGGGAGTTCAGGACATTCAACAGCCAATTGTTGGGCTTTAAAGAATTAAATTCAGGACATGATTGAGTCTGGAGAGATCGTTCTCAGAAGACCGGGGGAGCAGAGACCCAGTGTGAGCAAAAACTCTCTTCTAGAGCATGGAAACGTTGTAGGAGCCATCACTGCTGATGAGGAATTCGATGATCCTACTTCGTATATTGTTGATGAATATGAGATCGAGAGCATAATGGAAGCTGATTTGGTCAAGATGAAGGAAGAATTTTCTGCTAAAGTGCCGGTAGTAAAGGATAAAGATGTCATCTTCAAGAATGAGTGAAACAGTCAGTGCTCGAGAAAGATGAGCCTTTTGTCTTAGAAAGATGTCTTGATCCATTCATTTTGGACCTGCCTCCTTTTGAGTTGGATATACCTGAACCCGTCGTACTTCGAGTTTCCAGAGCAGATGCCTGTGAATAGTTACAGAAGTACCGTGGAATTACGAGGAACCTGCATTGTTGATTGGGAATAAGAAGTTGTTGAAAGAAGAAGTAGATGCTGTCACTAGGTCTGGGAGAGTTTTAGGAGAGTCTGAAATAAATGCTCAATCCAAAACTCAAGGGAATTCTTTACTGTCTAAGCAACCGTATCTGAAAAAGATGCTCTAGATTTTTTGAATTGATTAAGAGAAGTGAATACAGAATAGTGGAACAGCTAGACAAGGCACCTGCCCATATCTCTTTTCTGAACTTGCTCTTGACTTCCGAATTGCACAGGAGAAGCTTTGCTCAAAGTGCTTAATGAGACTCACGTTTCTAAGATATTCCTGTTGATAAATTTTTCTAATATTGTAGGCAGCATTCTAACCTCAGCTCATATTAGTTTCTCTGACGATGATTTGACTCAAGAAGGGATTGCACATAACAAGGCGTTGTACATATCAGTGCGTTGTAACGGGAAGCTGTTGCTGAGGGTTTTGGTGGATAATGGATCAGCTTTAAATATTTGTCCGTGAGCTACTATTGTCAAACTTGGCTATGTGATGTTAACTTCGCACATCGACTGTTGTGGTAAGAGGTTTTGATGGAACTAGGAGGGAGCCGATAGGTGAAATCGATTTGGTCTTAGAAGTCGGTCCAGCTCAGTTTCAAGTTTCTTGTCAAGTTATGGATTTCTCTGGTGCTTACAATGTTCTATTGGGAAGACCATGGATACATACTTCTAACTTGGTGCCTTCTTCGCTGCATCAAATGCTCAGATTTATTGTAAATGATCAGTTAATCACCGTGTTTGCCGAAGATGACTGCTGCAATGATGGTTAATGCCAATTCAAAAGGGAGAGACAGTGAAAAACTTTCAGTTTCTGCTCATCGTGTTGAAGATGTTGTCTCTACAGGGTGGATCGTGAAGAATGAATCATTCATCAGAACAGATGTATCTGAGGCCAGTGTCATGATGGCTAAAGAAATGATTCGAGGAGGTTATGAGATAGGAAAGGGTCTCGGAGAAATCTGCAAGGACGTCTGGAACCAATAGAGCTCCCAATGCAAAAGGACACATTTGGATTAGGATTTCATCCAACTGCGAAAGATAGGAGGGAGATGAGGATCCGGAAGCTTGCTGAAAAGGAAGGAAAGCTGGTCTAGGATGCATATTCCACCATTGTGCTACACTTTTCCTCGCTCATCTGGGGTGGTGAATATCTGACCTTGATGAAGAGAATTCTGCAGATGGGATCGAATTGGGTATATCTCAGTTGTTTGTTGGAGCTATCTGTGATGTCACTCCATCAGAATCTTCTGAATTCTCAACAATTCCTGAGGATGCCCTTCAAAACTGGACAGCTAATTATCTTCCCTTTCAAAGGGAGTTTCGGTAAATTTAGGGGATTGTCTTTTGTTCAGACTCATGCTTAGATAAGGGCTTTACTTAGGATATTTTGTTTAGTGGTTGCTTTTGTTTCTTGGCTCTAGTCTCTTTTGCACATATCAACGTCTTGTAAGTCAAAATGTATTTCATTCTTGGTATAGAGTTTCAAGATGAATGTGTTCCTGAAGTAAGGTCCCTATCTCTAAAGATGATGTCTTTTGTTAATTTACCGTTTATTTCTAAGTTTGAATAAATGAAAATTTTCCCTTATTGTTTTCAATAATTCCTGTTTATGTACTTATTGTGTGTGTTTGTGTTATCTTTTTTAGATGGCCAGTCAATAAAATCATTTGACCCTTTGGATGTCACAATTTCTAGAAGTTGATGATTGCAATCTTGATATCTCTCGTGAATTTGAAATTATGGAATCTGAAATTCAAAACGAGATTGATATCGAAGGGAGAATATGAATCTTTGTCAAAAACTCTTGAACAATATGAAGAGAAACCCAAACCGAACCTAGAAGAGACAGAATCCATTAACATTGGCACTGAAACAGAGCTTAAAGGAAATCAAAGTCAGCATTCATTTGAATAAGAAGCAAAAACAAGAGATGATTGAATTTTTGACTTTGTTTCAAGATGTTTTCGCATGGTCATATGATGATGTAGCTGGAATTTCTACGGACTATAGTAGTTCATAAATTGCCAACTGATCCAAATATTTCACCCGTGAAGCAGAAACTCTCGCAAGTTTAAACCAGATATGAGTCTCAAAATCAAGGAACAAATTGTAAAACTAACTCAATGCTGGGATCATTATGGTGTCTCATTATCCCATTTGACTTTCAAATCCCGTTCCTATTCCAAAGAAAAATAGGGAGGTGCGAGTTTGTGTGGATTATAGAGATCTTAACAAGGCAAGTCCAAAAGATGATTTTCCTCTGCCGAACATTCATATTCTTTTGGACAATACTGCAAGGGCACGAGGTCGTATCATTTGGAGATTTTTTTTCGGGATATCACCTAGATTTTGATGGCAGAGGAAGATAGAGAGAAGACTGCTTTTGTCACCCCTTGAGGAATATTTTGCTATAGAGTGATGCCTTTTGGATTGAAAAATGCTGGAGCCACTTATCAAAGGACAATGACCACATTGTTTCATGATATGATCTACAAAGAGATGGAGGTTTACGTGGATGACTATCATAATCAAATCTAAAAAGGTTGAGGATTCACTTGGTTGATTTGAGAAAATTGTTTGAAGATTGAGGAAATACAATTTGAAGTTGAATCCTGCTAAGTGTGCTTTTGGAGCTCCAGCTGGCAAATTATTGAGGTTCATTGTTAGCAAGAAAGGTATCGAGATAGATCCTGTCAAAATTAAAGCGATTCGCGACATGCCAATTCCAAAGACTCAAAGAGATGTAAAAAGTTTTTTGGAAGAATCAATTTCATTGGCACGTTCATTGCCCAACTGACTTCTACTTGTGAACCTTTGTTCAAGTTGTTGAAGAAAAATGCACATATGAAATGGAAATGAGGATTGTCAAAAGGCTTTTGATAAGATTAAAGATTACTTGTTGAATCCTCCAATTTTAGTGCCGCCTCAACCTGAAAGACCTCTGATTATGTATTTATCTGTGCTTGACGAAGCTGTAGGATGTGTTTTGGGGCAACATGATGAATCAAGAAAAAGAGAACAGGCCATCTACTTATCTCAGTAAGAAATTTACTGCGTATGAGGCTAATTATTCTTTTCTGGAAAGAAGCTGTTGTGCATTGGCTTGGGCAGTTCAGAAATTAAGGCATTATTTACTTAGTCACATCACCTACCTCATTTCCCGTTCTGATCCCTTAAGTATTTGTTGGAAAAACCAATGCCTACTGGACGGATGGCCAAATGGCAAATGATTCTTTCTGAATTTGACATTGTTTTCACAATGCAGAAGGTAATTAAAGGACAGGCTATAGCAGATCACTTGGCAGAAAATCCAAGAGAGAATGATTACTCAGCCACTCAATACTTATTTTCCAGATGAAGAAATCTTGTTCGTTGGAGCAATTGAAGATATGAGTGAGCAGTACTTGGGGTGGAGATTGTTCTTTGATGGCGCTTCAAATGCTTTCGGGGCTGGAATCGGTGCAGTTCTAGTTTCACCCGAAGGGAAGCATTATCCTGCAACTGCCAAGCTGTGTTTTCCTTGCACTAATAATATGGCCGAGTACGAAGCCTGTATTCTTGGATTGAAGATGGCGTTAGAGATGGAGGTTAGAGACTTGGTGGCATTTAGTGATTCCGACTTGCTTGTGCATCAGACGCTTCAAGCAATGGGCAACTCGAGATTCTAAAATCATTCCATATCATTGCAGTCTACTCAATCTAGCTTCCAAGTTCAGAAGTTTGGAGTTTCGGCACATTCCACGGACACGTAATGTATTTGCAGATGCCTTAGCTACTTTGTCTCAATGATTAAACATCTCGATGAATTTGTAATTGAGCCTATCCAAATTCGACTTCAAGAGGAGCCAGCTCACTGTTGGGTTACGGAAGAAATTTCAGACGGTCGGCCTTGGTACCATGACATCAAAGAATTCATTAAAACTAGATCTTACCCTCCTCGGTGCTAATGCAGTTTCAAAAGGTTTTTTGCACAGAATGTCTTCAAAATTCTTTTTGAATGGAGAAATATTGTACAAGAGAACATCTGACTTGGATCTGTTAAGATGTGTTGATAAAGAAGAGGCCCACCAAATGATGAAAGAAATTCACAGTGGTGTGTGTGGACCGCACATGAATGGGCATTTGTTAGGCTAAGAAGATCATGAGAACTGGGATATTTTTGACTTACTATGGAGCATGACTGTGTAGATTTTGTTCGAAAGTGTATTAAATGCCAAATGCTATGGTGACTGTGATACATGCCCCTCCTACGAACTACATAGTATGATTGCTCCTTGGCCATGTTCGATGTGGGGAATGGATGTAATTGGAACCATTGATCCTCCTGCTTCAAATGGACATCGATTCATTTTAGTGGCAATAGAGTATTTCACCAAATGGGTTGAGGCTGCATCTTACAGGCATGTGACTAAAAAAGTCGTGGCAGATTTTTGAAAAACCATATCATCTGTCGTTTTGGAGTGCCAGAGACGCTTAATCACTGATAATGCCAAAAATCTCAACAACGACATGGTGGATGGGTTGTGTGAACAATTCAAAATCAATCACAGAAATTCTGCTATTTATAGACCCCAAATGAACGGAGCTGTGGAAGCTGCCAATAAGAATTTGAAGAAGATTCATTCGAAAGATGACTGACACACATAGGGATTGGCATGAGAAGCTACCTTATGCATTGATGGGGTATAGAACTGCCATAAGGACTTCTACTGGGGCAACTCCTTACTCTCTCATGTATGGAATGGAGGCGGTAATACCTGCTGAAGTTGAGATCCCGTCCTTGCATATATTGATGGATGCTCAGTTGGAAGAAGCTGAATGGGTCAGAGAACGTCATGAGCAGTTGTCATTGATTGACGAAAAGCGGTTGAATGCCGTTTGTCACGGACAGTGCTACCAAAAATGAATGGCCCGTGCTTATCAGAAGAAAGTCAAACCTCGCCAATTCGAGATTGGAGACAAGGTTTTGAAGCGAATCCTTCCAATTCAGAAAGAGGCAAAAGGGAAATTCGCTCCAAATTGGCAAGGTCCGTTCATTGTCAAGAAGGTATTATTAGGTGGAGGTCTTGTGCTGGCAGAAATGGATGGTCAAGAATTTCCTCAAATCATCAATTCAGACTTGGTAAAAAAGTTTTACATTTGATTAGTAAATTTTCTTTCAAAATTATTGCAAAAAAAAAAAAAAGAAGACGGATCAAAGGCGGGCCTTCTTTCTTTTCCCTTAAACATTTTCTTCCTCTAGTTTTCCCCTTTGAGCCTTCAGAATCCATAAATTTCGTTTCATAACCCACTTGATGGTTGCACCCCTACACTGGGGCAAATTTTTTATTTTGTTGGTTGCTTCGTTAAAAAAAAAGAAGAAGAAGAAGAAGGGAAAAAGTGAAAATGATACAAAAAGAAAACCCCACGAGAAAGTGATAAACTGGAGCAAATTTTTTAAATATAAAAAAAGAGGAAAAAAAAGCAAAGCAAGAAATAAAAGTTGGGATAATTCATTCTAAGAAATGCGACCTTCAAGACAGTCAACCCTCTCACAAATTCTGCTTTCCAGCCTTAACCTTTTCAGACACCTTAACCTGACCCCGTATTGAAAAGCCTGAGAATGTTACCGACCTCCATCTTTATTTTGTGATAATTTTGATATGAAAAATTTGCAAATCAAAATGGCATATGATATTAATATATCTATCCCAAGTTCACTAAGGGAAGATTGTCTTATTTATGCCAAATATTTTTTCAAATACTAGTCTGATTTAATGAAAAGGGGAATGACCATTTAAGATTTGAATGATTGTAGCTCTATGTCTTCTTTGGTAAAGGTGAAAACCCGAAAGGGCGCCTAAAAAAAAACAATACAAAAACAAAAAAACAAAAAAAAAGAAAAAGAAAAGGGCGAGGAAAACCTTAGTGAAAACCTGAAAGGGCGCTAAGGTGGAAATCTTGTGCACACAAACGAAGCCAGATGAAGGAGAAGTGACGAAGCTGAAGAGCTGGTGCCTATGTTCGCTTGGGTTTTCTCTTCATGGTTGTTATTCTTCTGACAGTATCAAGCTTCTGATTGATGACATCCAAAAGGATCAAATGTGATACTCTTGGTCAAAAGCCTGGTTTCAACACCGTGGAGTAAATTGTTTTGTCACAGTTGAAATTCTTAACTTATCTTTGACAAAAGTTATTTTACACTCATCTCTTTATTACTTATTGTGATGTGTCGTTTTTCCATTTTGTGGTTTTGTTTTCAATTTATTGAAATATGATGGTGGCAATAAAATATATATATGTGCACATATATATAGGTATATATAATAAATAAAGATAGTGAAATTAAATAAATTGTTTTGCATCAGCCATTCATTAGATTTGTGTCAAAAGACAATCCCTTAATTTATCGTGAAAATCACGACAGTTGATGTTTGTAAATCATAATAAAAGGACAATTGATGGATATTGACGGACTGCAAAGATCAAAAACAGCTCATAGGAATGGATTTGGGATTAGATGTTGGCGCCAAGAACTCATGTTTATACGTTTCGCAAAGCTTGAGGGATCACCGGTGGCGGCACATTGTTTAATCATCTTTTATTTTTCGGCTACAGGTAAAATTAGGAGTCCATCATCGATATTTCATCAAAAGAAAAAAACTGGGGCAAGTTTTTGTAGTTAGCAATGGTCTAATTGGAGCATTATTTCAGTCACAGATTGATTTTAAAATTGATACTGGGGCAAATTTTTTGAAAAAGATCTGCTTCACATTTGATTTTAATATCTCATGTTTCAACCCCTTTTGGGAAGGACTGACTCCAAATTTACACTTTACACTGGGGCAAATTTTGAAGGATGAATTTTAAATTGATTTCACTTGATTTATACTAGGGCAAATTTTTGGTGTAAAATTTTATTTATTTATTTATTTATTTCAAATAGATTTTGACAATAAAAAAGGGGAGATCTAAAGGGAGAAATTTCAAATTGATTCAGGATTTAATATTGGGGCAAATTTAAAAAAAAAAAAACTTAGTCACATATTTGTCCAGCAAACTGGACGTTTCATATTGACCTGTGGATCGTTTGCAACATGTTTATTCTTTTCACGTACTTGTCTAGCAATTAGACATTTCACATTGCTTTGTGGGCTACTTTTTGACATAAAAAAAAAATATCTTTTTCATGCATGTCCAGCAAACTGGACCTTCACGTTTAATTTTCTTGTACTCACCCCAACAAACTGGGTGCATGTCCAGCAAAATGGACCTTCACGTTTAATTTTTTTTGTACGCACCCCAGCAAACTGGGTGCATGTCCAGCAAAATGGACCTTCATGTTTAATTTTTCTTGTACTCACCCCAGCAAATTGGGTGCATGTCCAGCAAACTGGACTTTCACGTTTAATTTTCTTGCATTCACCCCAGCAAATTGGGTGTATAGCAAACTAGACCTTCACGTTTAATTTTCTTGTACTCATCCCAGTAAACTGGGTACATGTCCAGCAAACTGGACCTTCGCATTTAATTTTCTTGTATTTCATCCCAGCAAACTGGGTGCATGTCCAGCAAACTGGACCTTTCACGTTTATTTTTCCAAGTCCGGCAAACCGGACTTCGCATTGCATATCACCCCAGCAAACTGGGTGCATATCCAACAAATTAGACCTTTCACGTTTACTTTTCCGAGTCTGGCAAACCGGATTTCACATTGTATTTTACCCCAACAAACTGGGTGCATGTCCAGCAAACTAGACCGTCATATTTAATTTCTTTGCATTTCACCAATCCTAGCAAACTAGGCCACACACTTCTCCAACAAACTGGACGTTTCATATTTTATTTTATTTTATTTTATTTTTCAAGTTGGGCAGCCCGAACTTTTTTATTTTCACCATTCGAACTACGTTTTGACCTGATTCTCTTATATGGGATACGTAGGCAGCTCCTGGAGAGTTCGGTCACATTCTCACTTTTGCATTTGTTTACATTCTTACACTATGTATGTTTAGATATTTATTTTTGCATTTTGTATTTAGGTGAGTCAAAATTTGGTGTTGTCTACGTCTTTGTCTGAAATCTCTGCGAGATTCTCGACAAAGAGGGGCAAGGTGTAGATACCAAATTTTGGCACACCTTTTGTAAAAATATGCGTGTTACTTTATTTAGGGAGTATTTTCATTTTTCGGGGGTCGAGTACAATTTGCGCGTATATTATGTCTAATTCGTCGCATCAGGGGTAAAATGGTAATTTCACCATGTAAATATTATTCTATTTTGTTTTATTTCCTAAATACATAATTTTACTATTTTTTATCATTATTTATGATTTTAATGATTTTTGGGAGTCATTTATTATTTATTTAAAATTTTAGTATTTTAAACTTAATGGCACGTTTCCAATGCACTCTTTTTACGAGAATTTTCAAGTGAAAAATTTTATATGTGCATTTTGTATATTCATAAATTTTCTGTCAAAATTACATAATTTTTGGAGGTCATTTAAGTATTTATTTAATTTTCGTCTTTTTTGTTTGTTAAGGGCACGTTACCCAAGAATGCATATATGTTAAAATTTCTGAGTGAAAATTTTAGTATACATATTTTTGTGTGATAATATATTTTGTGTAAAAATTTTGTGATTTTTAATGGTCATTTAGTATTTTTATTTTTCTTTTCATAATTTTGTCACATATGACACATATTCAAATATGTTCTTATTATTAGAATTTTCGTATAAAAAATTTTATACATGCATTTTATGAATTTATAGATTTTTCATAAAATTTTCATAATTTTTCAACACTATTTACTATTTATTTAGGTTTTTCAAAAAAAAAAAAAACGGAAAGCAAGCTGCTACAACAGCTGCAGTTTACGGCAGCTGCTGCAAGTAGCCAGAAGAAAAATCAAAACCAGCCTCTGCAAAAAAAAAAAAAGATTTTGAGGGGATTTTGGATGAGTTTTCTTCCTTCCTCACCCACTCCCCATCATCACAAAAACAACTCTTCTCTCGTGTCTCTCACAAAAAAACTTCATCATCAGACAACAACACAACACACACACACTTTTCATCTTCCTCCTTCTCGGTTCTCTCACAAAACACACACACCCGCACAAAACACTTTCATCTTCCTCCTTCTCGACCTCACTTCACCACACTCACGCACGAACCAGTTCACTAGCACAAAGATACACACTTATTTGCACACAACCTCCCCTCACTTCACCTGTAAACCTGCACACTCAAACATCACACACCATAGACACGCACCATCTTCATCTTCTCCTCTCCTCCCTCAGCCGAAGATCCCCACCGTCGGAAAACAAGCTCACACCACCAGCACTACCAACTCACCACCACCATTGGACCACCCATTCCTTCGGAAGAAAAGGTATGCTTCATGGAACCCTCTTAATTGCTTTGATTCGTATTCCAATTAATGAAACTTGTGTAGAGGATATTCGATTTATGGTGTTTTTGTATTTTTTGAGTTTGAGGATTTTGGGTTTTGATTTAAGAGATTTGGGTCTTTGATTGTTGATTTTGGATTTCGGAGAGAGACTGAGGAAAGAACTAGTGAGAGGGAGAGGCAGACCGAAGAGAGTGAGTGAGAAGAAGAGAGGAAGAGGAGAGAAGAACCAAAGAGAAGAAGAAGAGAGAAAAACCGAAGAAAAGAAGAGAGGAAGCGAAGAGAAAAATCCGAAGAGGGAAGCCGAGGAGAGAATATAGGCCGAAGAGTGAGGCCGAAGAAAACCCGAGGAGAATATAGGCCGAAGTGAGAGTGAAGCCGAAGAGAAGTGAAGCCGAAGAGTGAGGCCGAAGAGATGGAAAATCTGAAGAGAGTAGGACGAAGAGTAGAGGAGAGAATATATGCCAAAGTGAGAGTGAAGCTGAAGAGAGAGAAAAACCGAGGGTATAGGCCGAAGAGAGAAAATCTGAAGAGAATAATGCCGAGCAGAAAGAGAAAAATCTAGCCAAAATTCAATTTTTCTTTTCTACTTTCATTAGATTTTATTTATATATATCTTGCTACTTTAGATTCTTAATTATTTGATTATGCCCTTCAATATTTTAGTTTATTTCACTTAAGTCTTTATTCATGTTAGTTTGCTCCTAGAATTTTGTAGTTTCTTTCAATCATATCCAAGTTAATTGCAATATGGTTCTAATATGTCTGAAAATTGCAAATCGATACCTCTAAGCTTGCTGAAGTTGTGGATTTGTTCTTGAATCTTGCTGAAATTGTGTTTTCACCCCCATAGGTTTGCTCTAGTTTTCATTTTTACCCCCCATATATTTCTGGAATTGTGTTTTTGACCCAAGAATATTGCTGGAATTGTATTTTAGCCCTTGAATGTTGCTGAAATTTGTAATTCGGTCCCTCATGTTGCTGAAAATATGCATTTTTTTGTTCCCCAACCTTGCTGGAATTTTATTTAAGTCATTATACTTGTTGGAATTTTATTCTAAGTCCCTAAACTTACTAGAATATTAGTTTTACGTCATTATACTTGCTGAAATTTTATTTTTTGTCCCCCAACCTTGCTGGAATTTTATTTAAGTCATTATACTTGCTGGAATTTTATTCTAAGTCCCTAAACTTGCTGGAATATTAGTTTTAAGTCATTACACTTGCTGGAATTTTATTTTTTGTCCCCCAACCTTACTGGAATTTTATTTAAGTCATTATACTTGCTGGAATTTTGTTCTAAATCCCCCAAACTTGCTGGAATCTTAGTTTTAAGTCACTATACTTGCAGGAATCTTAGTCTAAGTCCCTAAACTTGCTGAAATCTTAGTTTTAAGCCCTAGATACTTGTTGAAATTTTATTCTAAGCCCCCTAACTTTGCTCAAAATTGACATTTTATCCCCAATTTTAAGTATTTCATATTTTATACTTTAAATAGTGGTACCTTGACATGTTTGTTGATTTTCTTAGCAATTTGTACCGAGTTTACAACTGGGAGGTACCTCTATTACCCTTCTTATTTCTCTTTATGTGCTCCTACGTGCTCCTATGTGTTTTTCTATATGTTTTTTTTATGCATCTCTTTGTGCTTATAATTTTTATTCATCTGTGAGTATTTATTTATTTATATCATGTTCTTTATTTGAATTTAATTTTTGATTATTCAAAGAAATGTAATGAATAAGTAATATTCTATTTAGCAAAATTTCTGTATTTAGATAATTAATGTAATAGATAGTTTATATTTTATCTATTTAACAAAAAGTTTATGTATTTTAGATAGAAAATGTAATAGATAGGTTAGATAGGTTATCTTTTATTCTTCATTTTAGATTGTAATTAGGGTTTTCTCCGGTGTAATAGTTAGGGTTTTTGTGTGCTATGTATGCTATGTGCTTACGTGTTTTTATTCGCTTTCCCTAAGACTTTGAATCTAGAATATTATGCTTGTGTGCTATGTGCTCCTATGTGCTATTATCTACTTTTATGTGATTATTGCTTTAATCTATGTTTTATTTATTTATTTATTTACTTGTTATAATATATGTATATCGTCGCCACACTAGTCCAACACTAGTTGTGGTTAATTCCGGTTTCTTCGCTAGTCCAATGCTAGCGGAGAATTTCTAGAAAATAGGTTAGTCCAATGCTAAGCCTTTAGGTCATTTTAGTATTAGAATCATTTCTCGTGTGCATTTCATGCCATTTCACACACATTTTCTCTTTTTTAGGCCTTTTCCATTTTGTATGATTTTTTGTATATACTTTATCACTTATTATCTATTTTGAATAAATGTTTAGTGCATAACATTTAGACTCCACTACACGTAGAATCTTAGGTCATTTGTGTGATTTGACTAGAAATAGTCATCTACTCACGTAGGAAGCGGTGGTGTATATGCCGTTCCCCCCTCTGTGAGTAAGAATAGCAAGTCACGAGTCCACTAGTTCCCCGTACCCGTTATGTTGCATCCTCACTTTCTTTGTTCACTTACTATCTATGTTACTATTTTCCTTTCCTTTTGCATTCCATTTTGCATCTATACTTGTGACTCCATCGAGGTCAAGACTCGAGTTTCGCCATTAATGCAATAATCCCGAGCAAACCTCAATAGAATATCTTGTCCCTTAACGAAATCCATTTTTAGGACTAGATTTGCATTCATATAGTTGCATCCAAATATGACAAAGCCTTTGGGTTATATGAGGAAGATTTAGACTAAACCTCGCAACTAGTTTCGGCTAGGTTGAAAGGGTGCCTTAGGCGCGAGCCTTTGCCTTCTCTTTCTTCAACTGTGACTCTCGAACCTTTTTCTCTTGTTTTCAAAAACCTGGAGTTGTCAAAAAGGGTTTTCTTGTTTTTCTTACATTTTTCTCAAAAGTATTTTCTAAACAAGCCATTATTGATTTTCTTACATTTACAAAATATTTTTCGGTGACTTGGTACACCAAAACTCAATACCAAGTGGTGACTCCCTTTTTTTAACTAAAAAACCCTTTTTAGACTTTATTTTCGGGCCAAAAAATCGTCGCATTTTCAAAGTCCCATTTTAGGCCCTTTTTTCTTTTGTTTTTCAAAAATAAAGCATTTTAAAATCACATCTTTTGGCAAACTATTTTCTATAAAGCATTTTCTAAAAGAATTATTTTTTACAAAAAAAAAAAAAAAAACTACACTCTTTTTCCAATAGACAACAAACACATAATTAATTCTCTTTTTCTGACTTTTCGAAAAAATGAGGCGCGACACCAAGCCAATGACATTTAAACTTGTCATCTTCCTTACCCCACAAAAATTGAGAAAAGACCCATTCCAGTTGAATAAAAATACCTTTTGGAGGATTACCTACAGCAAGTGTATGTAACGGAATCGAGGATAACACATGCTTTATAAGCATCAATCTTCCACCCAAAGACAAGAATCTATTCTGCCAAGCCAAGATCTTTTTTCAATCACAGAAACCCCAAGATTAGCAAAATATGTTGTCTTACATTTCCCAATAAATAAAGGGTAGCCCAAGTAACGTACCGGAATTTTTTAGGAAATCCTGTGACTTGCTTAATAGTCCCCCTTCTTACCCTTGAGAGTTTTGGATGGCATAAAAACCCACTCTTTGCAATATTGACTTTCTGCCCTGAACACTTTTCATATTGATTCAAAATCTCCATAATCATGCTCAAAGATCTCCTAGACGTCCTTAAAAAGATAATGACATCATCAGCAAATTCAAGGTGAGAGATAACAGAACAGCTTGATGGTACTTTAAATGGGATAAAGCATGGCAATTGAGATAAATGATTTAGTGCCCTTGACAAACCTTCAGCAGCTATAATGAACAAGGCTGGGGATATTGGATCTCCTTGTCGAAGTCCTCTAGAAGACCTAAGAAAACCATTAGGCATACCGTTAATTACAATAGAAAACCAACAATTAGAAATACACCTCTAAATCGTGCCAATCCATCTCTCACCAAATCCAAAAGTCCGTAGTATTCTAATCAAATATAGCCAAGACACTCTATCATATGCCTTAGCCATATCTAATTTTAGCACTATATTTCCACCCCAATTTTTCTTAGCTATTCTAGTAATCATCTCTTGAGCCAACATAAAATTTTCAGACATCAACCTGTCTTGTACAAACCCACTTTGTTGACTCGAGATAATCCGGGGGAGAATCATGGCAAGTCTATTAGCCAATAATTTTGTGATAAGTTTGTTAACAAAATTACACAAACTTATTGGTCTAAACTGTGAGAAATCCTGAGGACTATCAGTTTTTGGAATCAGTACCACAAGAATAGAAGTAAAACTCCTAGGGATCACTTCACCACAAAAGAAACTCATCGCAACCTTATATAAGTCATCAGCCACTAACTCCTATGCTGTAGTAAAGAACTTTCCAGTGAAGTCATCCGGTCCAGCTGCACTCTCTCCATCTATAGAGAAAACTGTCCTCCGAATCTCCTCTATAGTAGGATATATCTCAAGCATTTGATTATCCTCTTCCTCTTCCAAGATTATTCTCAGAATCAGATCCAAGTCACCAACATCCTGATCTTCATCTTGGGCAAACACGGACGAAAAGTAATAACCAGCTACCCTTCCAATTCCATCTTCATCATCTTCCCAATCACCAGATTGATTTTTAATACCGTGAATGGTCACCTTCCTTCTTCGTTTAGCCACAATGGAATGAAAAAATTTAGTGTTCCGGTCTTCTTCTTTCCACCACTTGACACGAGCTTTTTGTCCCCAAAAGTTCTCCTCCAAACAAAGAGCTTGATTCAATTCCAAACTTACTGATTGCAAATCTTGAAGAGCTTCATCCGATTGTTGAGCATCAAACATAGCCTGTAGACGAGCAGCCTCGTTCTCCAATCTTTTTACATTTGCAAGGATATCCCCAAACTTTTGTCTAGACCACAACCGAAGAGCATTTTTCACCTCCTTTAACTTTAGTGCTAAAATCCTTAAAGGAGACCCCGTGTGAGATTTTCTCCAAACTTGTGCAATCAAATTCAAGAATCCTGGATCAGAAGTCCAAAAATTTAAGAAACGGAATGCCCTCATTTGTTGTCTAATATAGTTCTGCTACTCATCAATATTGGAGCATGATCAGATGGTCTTCTAGAAAGATGTTGCACCGACAACTCTAACTTAAGCTCACCAAACTCCTTGTTGATCAGAGCCCTATCCAATCTTTTCCATACTCATGCATTACCTTGTCTATTGTTACACCAAGTGTAATTTGAGCCAGAATAACCTGCATCAAAGACTTGAACATCTTGCAAAAATGTTAAAAAATCAGCAGCTTCAGAGAGGTTAAAAAGTCTACCTCCATGTTTTTTAGCAGCTTGAACCACCAAATTAAAATCACCAACAATTAACCAGGGAAAACTAGGACTGAATTCGTTCTTCAAATTATTCAATAAGCATAGTCTATCAGTATCCGAACATTTGACATCAACAAAAGTCAAAGTACACAGCTCAAGTAAAACCAAGGAACTAACAGATATAGATAAATGTTGATTACTTTCTCCTACCACAGAACATAACAAGATACCTCTATAAAAGACCCACACCGACCCAGATTTATTCCAAAAACCACCATCCATATCAAGCTTCAATATAATTTCAGCAAATCTATCAACACCAATTTTAGGTTCACAAATAGTGTAGACACCAAATTTTAACACACCTCTTGTAAAAATATGCGTATTATTTTATTTAGAGGATATTTTTTATTTTTAGGGGCCAATTATAATTTTTGTGTATATTATGTCTAATTCGTCGCATCAGGGGTAAAATGGTAATTTCACAATGTAAATATTAGTTTATTTTATTTTATTTCCTAAATACATAATTTTACTATTTTATCATTATTTATGATTTTAATGATTTTCAGGAGTCATTTATTATTTATTTAAAATTTTAGTATTTTTTTATTCAACGGCACGTTTCCCAATGCATTCTTTTTATGAGAATTTTTTAAGTGAAAAATTTCTTATGCATATCTCATATATTCATGAATTTTCTGTATAAATTCCATGATTTTTAGAAATTGTTTAATATTTATTTTAATACTTTATTACTATTATTATTTTTGTTATTATTATTATTTTTCTATTAATTGCACATTTTAATGTTATGTTAATTTTTTGAATTTTTGTGGTAAATTTTATGTACTCGTTTTTATAACTCTAATTTTAGTATTTTTCTATTGATTTTAGGGATCCCAAGTATCTTTTATTTTATTCTATTTCATTTGTTTTCCTTTTATTTTCCTTAAACAAAAAAAAAAAAGAGAGTAGAGCAGGCTGCGTTTTGCAGCCTGCTACTGTAGCAGCATGGCTGCTACCATTAGAACAGCCCCAAGCCATACCTCCTTTCATCATCACCTCCCAACTTACACTCAATCAATCAACAGATTTTGAGGGATTTGGAGGGATTTTGCTCATTTTTCTTACTCACTTCTTCATCATTCTACCTGCATTCTCCCAACTTCTCTCTGATTTTTCCACACCTACACATACACTCTCCTGTTGCCTACAAAAACACACTTCACTACTCACCTCTCTCGGCCTTTCCTCACCATACACTGGCTCACACACGCAGTCATGCAATTCACACAATACTACACAGACACACACCTGCACACACCTCTCCCTTCTTCCCTCTCTGGGCCTTCTCTCTAGCACTGCACCTGCATTACACAAAACAACACCAGTCTCAAACACACATTGCACACACCAGATTCTCACATCTCACAAACTGCACAAATTCACTCTCACAGAACTCACAAACACAGAAACATAAACACACACAAAATTCACAGTCTAACACACGACTCTCACAGCCCTCACCACATCAGTGCACTCACGGACACAACACACAATTCACAAACACACTGGCACACTTCTTCTTCACCTACTAAACACACACCACAAAACTCACTACATACTCACACACCTGCACAAAATCTCCTTCTCCCTCGGCTCACACGCACTATCTTGCACAACAGAACACTCAAACACTCACCTCACTTCACTAGAAACACATTCACACACCAAACGTCCAGCTCATCTGCACCTCATACACATACATACACACTAACTATCCATTCACAGAGACACACAGCAGAAAAACCACAAACATACACATAGAATACACACCAATTTGCAACAAAAGACATATCACACTCAAACACCACACACGCACAATACACACAAACACGTTACATTCCCCTGCAAAAAAAAAAAAAAACCACAATCAACCCAAAATTCACCCTAAGCAGCCTCAAATTGCAGCCCCAAATCACCAGAAAAATAGTTCCATTGGCGACTGGACCATCTGTACCACCATTGGCTCACCACCATCCCCACTGCCGAACCCATCCACGGCCGAAGCTCCACCAACTGACTGAACTAGTATCACAATCTCCGCCAATTTCTCGGCCCAAACAAGGTAAAATTCATGGCTCCCTTTTAATTTCTGGTGCATAGATGATATTGTAGTTTTTTTTTTTTACTGATTTTGGGTGGATAAAATAATTTAGGGGAGGGGAAAATTGATTCGAGAAGGAGAGAGAGGAGAGAACGAGTCCGAGAGAGAGAGAGAGAATCGGGGAAGAAGAAAAAGAGAGAGAGAGAGAGAGAGAGAGACAGAGAGAGAGAATTGGGGAAGAAGAAAGAAGAGAGAGAGAGAGAGAGAGAGAGAGAGAGAGAGGGGAGAGAACAGAACCGGGGAAGGGGAAGAAAAAAGAGAAGAAAAAAAAAAAGGTAGTCTGGAAAAGTAGAGAAGAAAGGAAGAAAAGAAAAAAAAAAAAAAAAGGAAAGAAGAAAGAAAGAAAGAAAAAGAAAAAAAAAAGAAACCGGATTAAAAAAAAAAAGTTTTAGTGAAACTACATCGTTTTGACGTAGTTTCACTCAAAACTACGTCGTTTTGATGGTTTAGTTTTCTAATTTGATTTTAATTAATAATAGATATTTATTTTATAGTCCTGACACTTTCATTAATGTTACTGTGGCCCTGAGCATTTCTGATTTGTGTATTTAAGTTTCTATTTTTTATAGATTGACCCCCATAATTTTATTTTCTTTTCAATTAAGTCCCAATTAATTGCATTTCGGTCCCTCAATTTTTATATAATTATAATTTTGGCCCCTACGTTTGTTAATTTCTATTTTTGACCCCTATATTTTTGTAAAATTACATAGCGACCCCTATACCTTTTTGAAATTACCTTTTTACCCTCCAATATTTCTGGAAATTTCATTTGTACTCCCTATGCATTGCTGGAATTGTATTTTGGCCATAAAATGTTGCTGGAATTCTATTTTAGTCTTTGAATGTGGCTAGAAATTGCAATTTAGTCCCTAATGTTGCTGAAAATTGCATATTTTGTCCCCCAACTTTGCTGGAATTTTGTTTTTTGTTATTATGTTTTGCTAGAATTACATTATTGCCTTCCAATATTGCTGAAATTTATATTTTTGCCCCCCAAGTAGCTAGAACTTAAATTTTTACCTTTAAATGTTTGCAATAAATTGTGTATTATTTAATGACCTTGCTGAAATTATATTCTTGGCCCTAAGTATTGCTGGAAATTTTTATTTTTGGCATTATACTTGCTGGAAATTATGTTTTAACCTTTTAAATTTGTTGTAAACTGTGTCATTACCTTAATTAGGGTTTAAAATTGTAATTTCACCCTTTTGTTTGTTGTAAATTACATTTTCATTCTAGAATGTTGCCTAAATTTCCATTTTTAATCCAAACCTTATAATATAATATTTTTGCCAAAAAAAAATTTAAAATTAGTTAAGTCCTCAAAGCTTGTAATTATTGCTTTTCACATTCTATTTTATTTTATTAAATTTATGATTAATGTTCTAAAATTCAGTTTTTGTAGCCTAATTAACGCTCCAATTAGTTTCTTTATTTCTCTTTTAGTTATTTTGGTAATCCTTATTTGTGTGTTGAAAAACTTAATTATGTATTATTGTATTTTATTTTTATTATTTTGTTTTTTTACTTATTTACTTATTTAGTTTACTTAAATAATTTTCATTTTTCTTCCTAAATATTTAATCATTAATTTTCTTTAATTCTTGTTTATTATTGCTATAATTGTTTTGAATTATTGTGACATGTTTATAGTGATTAAGCTAAAAATTATTTAATTAATGGTTTTTTTATTATTTATTTAAATAATGGTACCTTGATAAGTATGTTCATGTTGTTAGCATTTGCACCGAGTCTTCGAATGGGAGGTATATTGTGACATGTTTATAGTGATTAAGCTAAAAATTATTTAATTAATGGTTTTTTTATTATTTATTTAAATAATGGTACCTTGATAAGTTTTTTCATGTTGTTAGCATTTGTACCGAGTCTTTGAATGGGAGGTATCCCTATTACCCTTCCAATACTTCTTTATGTGCTCTTACGTGCTCCTATGTGTTTTTCTATGTGTTTTCATGTATCTTTGTGCTTATAATTTTTATTCATGTGTGAGTATTTATTTATTTATGTCATTGTTGTTTATTTGAATTTAATTTTGATTATTCAAAGAAATGTAATAGATAGGTAATATTCTATTTAGCAAAATTTTTGTATTTAGATAGTTAATGTAATAGATAGTTTATGTGTTATCTATTTCACAAAAATCTTATGTATTTTAGATAGAAAATGTAATAGATAGGTTAGATAGGTTATCTTTTATTTTTTTATTTTTTTAGATTGTAATTAGGCTTTCCCGGTGTAATAGTTAGGGCTTTTGTGTGCTATGTGCGCTATTTGCTTATGTGTTTTATCTGCTTTCCCTAGGACTCTGCATCTAGAATATCATGCTTGTGTGCTATGTGCTCCTATGTGCTATTATGTGCTTTTATGTGATTATTGCTTTAATATATGCTTTTATTTATTTATTTGCTTTATTATTATATATGTGTATCGTCGCCACAGTAGTTCAACGCTAGTTGTGGTTAACTTCGGTTTCTTCGCTAGTCCAACAAGAATTTTTAGAAAATAGGCTAGTCCAATGCTAGGCCCTTTAGGTCATTTTAGTATTAAAATCATTTCTTGTGTGCATATCATGCCATTTCACACACGTTTTCTCTTTTTTAGGCCTTTTCCATTTTTTTGATTTTGTATATACTCTATCACTTACTATCTATTTTTAAACACATGTTTAGTGCATAACATTTAGACTCCACTACACGTAGAATCTTAGGTCATTTGTGTGATTTTGTGACTAAGAAATAGTCATCTACTCACGTGGGAAGCGGTGGCGTACATGCCGCCCCCCTCCATGAGTAGAAATACCTAGTCACGAGTTTATTAGTCCCCCGTACCCGTTATGTTGCATCCCTACTTTCTTTGTTCACTTACTATCTATGTTACTATTTTTCTTTTCTTTTTACATTTCATTTTGCATCTATACTCGTGACTCCATCGAGGTCTAAATTCGGATTTCGCGATTAATGCGACAATCCCGACCAAACCTCAATGGAATATTTTGTCCCTTAATGATATCTATTTTTAGGACTAGATTTGCATTCATATAGTTGCATCCAAATGTGATAAAACCTTAGGGTTATATTAGGAAAATTTAGACTAAACTTCGCAACTAGTTTCGGCTAGGTTGAAAGGGTGCCTTAGGCGCGAGCCTTTGCCTTCCCTTTCTTCAACTGTGACTCCCGAACGTTTTTCTCTTGTTTTCAAAGACCTGGAGTTGTCTAAAAGGGTTTTTCTTGTTTTCTTACATTTTTCTCAAAAAATCATTTTTAACAAATCATTCTCAATTTTCTTATCTTTTATAAAACATTTTTCTGGTGACTTGGTACACCAAAACTCAATACCAAGTAGCAACTCCATTTTTCACTAAAAAACCCTTTTCAGACTCTATTTTCGGGCCCGAAAATCGTCGCATTTCCAAAGTCCCATTTTAGGCCCATTTTCTTTTGTGTTTTCAAAATAAAGCATTTTCTAAAAAATTGCATCTTTTGTCAAACCATTTTTGTAAATTATTTTCTAAAGAATCATTTCACAAAAACCCTGTAACACCCTAGAAAATGCACATATAAGAGACATTTTCCTTCCTTATTTAGGGTTAAGTGTTAACCCTTGATTTATCAGTTGGGAGATTTCTTGAGTTAATTTGGTTAACTAGCTAAGATTTTCATTTTGAAGCAAGAACACTTAAGTACTAAAGTTAGAATAATATTACTTGACCATTTAATTTATATTAGTGTTTAAATTTTGATTAGCTCATTTTACTATTTTCTAGTCTTTTGACTACTTGAATTTTAACTCAATTTTACTCAAAAATTTCACTTATTTTCTTGCTACATTTTCTTTTCCCTTAGCTGAAATTTTTCTCTTTCTTTTCTTTTTCTCTTGGCCGAAAATTCTTTTCTTTTCTTTCCTTCTCTTTGGCCGAAAATTTCTCTTCTTTTCTTTTCCATGTGGCCGGCTCTCTCTCCCTAATTTACACTAATTGTGCTTTAATAATTTATGTCTAATTATTGATTATATTAAGTGGTAAGAGTTATTAATCTTCACCAATTAAGTTGATCCAAGTAGCTACTCTTGCATTAAAAGACTAACTATTTACTTTACTCTTGTAAGGATTTAATTGGACCACCATTTTTCCCATCTTTTCTTCATTTCTTTTTCATTTTTCCTAGCCTATTTCTCCCTCTTTTCACTCTCCCTTGGCCGGCCATAACCCCTCTCTTTTCCCCTCATTTTTGCTTTCAACTTCTTGAACTCTCATCTCTCAAGTTGGAACAAATCAACCATAGGAAGTGGACTTCTATCTTTTCTAAGCAAAGTTCTAGGCATATCTAAGGTATTTACCATGAACTTACCTTATTAATTTCATGTTTTAATTAGTTTTTATGCAAGTTTAATACTAAGTTTCTTGTTATACTACTTGAAGAAATTAGTTAGAACTTGATATATACTTGCTATATAAAGTGTTCTTGTGGTTAGATAGACTAGTATATGGCCTTTAAACCTTGGAAATTTGTGTTTTATATGTGGTTTAGTTGAGGATTTAAGTTGGAACTCAAGAACACTTAAAAACAGTCATGCTGGACCAGTTTTAGTAAAACTTTCATAACTTGGTATACACAACTTGGATTCGAGTGATTCTTGTTGTTTTAGAAACTAGATTGATAGGGCTTTCCAACGGTATAAGGCTTGCACTGTGGTTCATTATGTATTAATCGCAGAAAGTTTGCAAAGTTGGCTGAAAATTTGATTCTGCGGAAAACAGTTTTGGTGAAGAGCCAACTTGAGGGCTGATTTTGAACCTGTTCTAGTTGGAATTTGGATTGATGATCTTCACGAAAGTTGTAGCCCTATAAACGTACTTTAAAACCATGTAATCATAATTTCTTATTTCTTAATGGATTGACCCCGGAAATGGCACGAAGTTGGCTGAAAACCAACCCTGTGCAGGTTTGAGTGATGATCCTTGGAGTAGGGATTTTGAATTTGAGTGGAATCTTGATTGAATTTGAGTTTAAATTGAACCTAGAAGTTGTAGAACTTGTTGAATTGGATTGGATGGTTGATTTTCTTGCAGGCTTTACATTTTTGGGTTAGTCCGGTTATAGGGAAAATGCTGCCGAAATTTCGGTAAAACCTAAGAAATAAAAGTGATTAGGCTATGATTTAAGACTTTATAAGCTGTAAGTTAGTGATTTAAGCGTGCAGAAATTTTTGTAGATTAGCTATTAGTGAATTAAACCTTTCCGAGCCAAAACCCTAAAAAAATTAGAAAACCCTAATTTAGAACCCCTAAACCCTAGGGTAAAACCCTAAGCTCCAAAACCCTAGAAACTTAACCCTAGAAAGACTTGGGGTATTTCTTGAATTTCCTTATGAAATTTCTTAGATGTTAGTCAGGGTTTTTACACGATTCTTTCTCGTGAATTTCAGGATCCGGAAGTGATTCCCGACCCTACTACGAAATATTTTCTTAGGCTACAGGTGAGTGTTCTTCTGTGTGCATGATGCATGAAATGCCATGTCATACTAGGCACTATTATTTCCATGCATGAAATGGTATGATTACACTTGACCTGATTATATAATAAAATGTGTTATTTGAGGAAAGATGTGTACTTTATCGCATCTATTCCGTAATGTGTTACATGCTTTCACTATTTAAAGTGTTAATTGTGCTTGTGACTTCCAAGATCAATTTTACTATTTTCTATGGTTGATCAGACTGGGAGCGTATGGGAGAGATATAAGGTGTTGGGCGTTACTCGGTGCGTATGAATTTTATATTTGAGCAAAGTCCTGGAAAAGGCTGACTCATAATTGAATTTTATTCTTGATCTTGGACTTCCGGGGCTAACTTCACCGTTACTCCTCGGTTAGTCATCTGGGAGCGTTTGGGGGGATATAAGGTGCTGGGGATTATAGGTGCATGATATTCTTTCCTATATGAGTGTCATTCCTCTAAGAGGGTAACTCTGGATTGAATTTTCAAGTATCTCGGACCTAAGATTTTACCTCGGTTCCGATATCCTTGTGATCTTGATCGTGATTGATACTCCTGCGGATGAACTTGTTCCCGTAGTGAGCCCGTATCCACCATTGACTATTTGTTATTCAATTTGTTAACAAATTGTTTATTTACTCGTTAAATATTTTATCGAATAAAAAAATCACATTTCACTGGTATGTTCGCATGACTTGAGCACTCACTGAGCTATTATAGCTCATTCCATTTTATTTGTTTTCCTTTACTCAGGTTACCTGAAAATTAAAGCTGGACCTACTGGTTTTCGACTATTATAGATGTTTTAGTGATTGAAATAGCCGAACTGTGCTAGGCTATTTTTGTGAAAATCATGTATATTATGACTTGTAAACTTTCGATGTAACTTGTACCTCTAAGTTAAATAATAAGAGTGTATTTTATATTATCCCATTTTATTTTATGTTATTTTAATTTTAAGTTAAGTACGCTTGCATGTTCAAGTGAGTGCGTGACTCGAGACCTGGCGAGAGCTAGGCAGGCAGTCTGCTAAGCCCTTTGGTGCGCCTCTGGGTAAGGTGGGGCTGCTACAAACCCACACTCTCTTTTCCCAACAAATACAACACAACGCATTTAAATTCCTTTTTCTGACCTTCTTCAAAAAAAATAGGGCACGACAAATAGCAATTACTTGAATATTGTAACTTTTGATCAACTTTTTAAGTCTCCTCAAATTTGGGTGCCGAGACACACCCCTAATGTTCCAAAACATGCAATTAATCATTGAAAAGAGAAGCAAAAGAATTCACCGATAATCTTACTTGAGAACGTAAGATTTTGTCATAATCAAACTTAGGACGAATCCCTTTTTGCTTACCCAATTTCTGATGGTTCCATTCCAGCTGTTGCGTTTGAATAATTTGGACCTGATGAGGAGACACCTCCAGGTTACAAAAGGCTAGCCATTGCTCAAGATCTTGGTTAGTTTCAACACTATCAATAGCTACAGTGGGGACAGATTTCTAGTTATAAATTTTGCCTCTTAAACCAATTGTCGCTGCGTTTGAACTCTATCTACATGTGTTAAGTCATTCTCCTGATCATCTAGTTCTATCCTCCCTTCCTTGTCCTTGTCCAAAATCTGGTGCACATTTTCCCCATACGAAGGATCTGCCTGCTCAATTCGTGCAGCATTCTGACGATCACAGGACTGGTATTTTGTAAATCAGTTTGCGTACCAGCCATATCGCCTATGACATCGCCATGCAGACTATCAGTTGGACTGATATTAGTCTGAACAGACTTGTTTCCTGAAGCATGAATCTGCTGGACCTCAACAATATCGTTAGCACGTTCTAACGCCATCCTCAGAGAATTATCCTCTTGCTGTAGCCTATCCTGATTTTGGTGATGTTCCTCCAATTTATTCTCCTGCTGAGACGATGCAGGGAACTTATCTGACTCCAAATTAGGTACCCCCTTATTAGAATTGTTCAAAGGGTTTGGTTTAGGAACATATTGTGTTTTTACCGCCTGCTGCATCTTCTCCCGTCAAACTCCATCTTCTGTTCCTTTGGACCTTAATAGCCTGCACCTCGATTCATCATGTCCTTGTTTTTGACAATGTTGACAAATAGAATGGTAGGCTTTCATAAGTCATTTTCTGCCAGAAACCTCCCCAATGTATTGCAATCCAAACACGCTAAGGAAGTTCCCTTGTCAAATCTAAATCCACACACACTCTTACTACATTTGGTCTTGTAATATTTACCGTTGCAGCATCCAGTTTTAATGGTGATCCAATGGTACTTGCAATCATAAAGAGGGCTAATTTATCAAAGAAATGGATTGGCAAAGACTCAGACGCCACCCAAACTGGTGCATGAGCCGGTTCTTTGTCGAGACAAAGATCTGGACTCCACTTGAAGACTCTCATTGGAAACTCTTGGACCATCCGTGATCCTTTCAACCAGCATTGTAGAAAGCCTTCTTCAGCCTGGAATCTAATTAAAACATGCCTTTGATCCAATAAGCCAAGCGTATAAGATGCAGAAAAACCAATCGCAGCAAACGACTTCTTGATGATCTCCATATTTGGACGTCCATGTGAGAATTTCCCTACCAAGGCAAATCTAAATGGGGCTACCAACTTTTCAATGTCTGTTTTAGAGAAAATCACAGCAGGTTCTCCCCTATAAACTGATGCCTACTTGATCTTGATTGGAGAATTGTTGTTGTTTGTCAAAATCTCAGCGAAAGAGCGATTAATGAATAGAGGATGCCCTTCAACCAAAGGTTGAAGGGCAACCATGGATGCTGGAAAAACCCTAAAATTCAAAAAAAATGATAGGAGGGAGTAAGTGGATTATGCATGTCAACCAGAAAATGATAACCTCAACTTGCAGTTTGTCTTCCAACCTCTTTTGATGACTTGTTAAAGCTTCCTTGCACTTGCACTACCCCAGGAAATATTGCAAAATTCAATAAAAATCTTTTCGTGATTTCAAAACAACTTTTCTTGCAAATTGTCATGCAAGTTATCTAGATGATTAGAGTGAATTTGTCTATAAATAGGGAACTCTTGCAAGACATTTGAACATGTCTTGAAGAGAATGAAGGAAAAAACACTCCCAAGTAGCATATAATAGTAGGTTTTTTTTTTTTTTTTTAGTTTAGAAGAATTTTCATTATTTCTAAGAAAACTCTTAGAGGATTCATATGTATCAATTCATATCAATGAGAAATGAAGCTTTGGAGACATGTTCTACCAACAAATGAGCATTTCTTATCTCAACTCTTTAATTTCTTACTTGTTGTGAGTTGTTTCTATTATATGTTATTCATACAATTTATGTTTAACTAAATTTATGTCTTAGAGTTGAATGAAGTTAATTATATGATTTGAATGTTATTATACTTGTTATAACTTATAATTACTTGTTCATCTATCAAGGTTTAATATTTGTAGTAGCTTGATCAACTATTACAAATCATTTAGATGTTATTTGACATTAAGAAATACTTATAACATTGAAAAATGATAGATAAAGCCTATGTTGTACACACATGCAAATAGTGAAATAGGTAAGTGGATTGAGGTTATTTAATACCACAATTCATGCATTTCACAAAAGTTCATCATGAAAATAGTTAAACTCCAATCAATTCTTGGTGAAAACAAGTCTTAATTTCATACGAAATTGCAATCCTAAGCAAGACAAAATTAATATAGCAAGGTGTTAAATCATTCAATTATATTAGTTACAATTAGTGGATTCTAGACCTTATAACTTGTGTTTGTGAATTTCTTCCAATTGTTTTATTTCAAGTGATTGAATTTTCTTATCTTGCACACCAACTATTTGATATTTTATCTAGATAATAGAATAAGTTAGCAAATTTGGTATTTGTTAATTCTTGTTTCCTCATGGGATCAACCCTAATATATCCCCTACTATAATTGACACGTGCACTTGTGAAAAGAGATACTAGATTATAAATTTTATTACTTATTTGTGTAAATTTTGCTTAATTTTGATAGTATCTAAACCTCACAATCAGAAAATTTTCATTATAAAATATTTTGAATACAAAGTCCACTAAATCTCTTATTTTATAGCCCGTTAATACAACTTATGGTCAATAACTTACACGTGCTTCTTTGTAGTTTTACTATTTATAATTATCAAATACAATCTCATCTTTTTTTATTAATGTTTCTTAATCACTAAATTATGAGATTTTAGCTTAAAAAATTCTGTATGCTCCTCATTTTTCCTGAAATTCAACGTTAAAATTTTTGAGATCGCCAATTTCCTTAATTAGATTTTCTAATTTTTTTTATGAACATGGATAGCCTATTGTAGACAATAGCATATCTTGATTATGATTTCTCTATACCGAGCAATTTATTTCTCAATTTATTGCTTCTTCGCAATTAAACACAAGCCTTCAGAAAAAAGGTAATCAAATTGTTTATGCTTTAAAGTTTTCATTGTTCTCTTTTAAAAGAATTGAGAAAACAAAATAGTTAGAACTACATTCAATTATCAATTAGTCTATCACACCATATGATTTTAGTTCTTATTATCAAATGAGTTTCAAGTACTAATTTTTTCTTTCAACGAACCAAACTGTTTGAACTAGATAATACTTCAAAAAATTATTGCAATAGTATGATCAGACGGAGTCCCTTCTTTTATGTCAAAACATTATACATTTATTACATTGAATGCTTTAAATTTACCCATCCAACTCATGTATTTTTAATAATAAAATTGTCTCTACAAACTTCTACTAAATAAAAGACAAAAAATTCTAACCATCGTTTTCAAAATTTTCAACACCTCTAATGTAACTTGTCCACGGAAAATTAAGACAAATTTCAAGAACTACTAATAAGATTATATTGTATTAGTTGCCTACAAATGGAATGAAAATCAAAGTGGTGTCTACAAAAAGAGAACTCAAGTTAGACTTCCAAATAACCTCACATGCATCACTTTCATAAACTTGAATAACAAAATATTTCTCCTCCTTGACTACTCAAATTATGCCATCTTGGGCAAAACAAAGCGTAGGAAGCATCAATTTATTACGTGTAATTATAAGGAAAACAAATGCTAGAACATATTTCTATATTTCAATCACATCATAATGCATCAAGTTGATGTTTTATTTTCTGGAGCGAAACAACAACATCTTGCATATTAATCCTATCTCTAGGACATTCCTTGCAACAATTCAAAGCCAATTTGAGTATCATTGAAACATACTCTAGTTTCTGAGTGAAATGCATATCGTCTGGCCGAAGTAAGTTAGAGTCTAAAACCTGAGTTACTGCATGAGGTAGAGAATCTTCTACCCAACTCTTTAGGCTCATATCTCTAGAAAACATTTCTTCATTAGGCTTCATTCTTGAAAAAGTTTCCATGACAACTATGCCAAAACTATACACGTCAGTTCTTGTTGATACTTGTCCCTCCAGTCCATACTCTACAACAAAATGCCAATCTATTAATTTGTTTGAAATCATAGAGGCAAAACTAAGCTTAATGAGAAAAGCAAAAGAAATAGAATAAAAAAAATCCAAAAAGCAAAACTTAGGTGCTCAACCTGGTGCCATATATCCTAGTGTTGCAAGGGTTTTGGTGTGCAAAGTACTATTTTCTTCATCCAGAAACCTTGTAATGCCAAAATCGCTCACATGAGCAACCATATCATCGCCAAGCAATATGTTACTAGGCTTCAAATCACAATGAATCACTGTTGTTGTATAACCATAATGGAGGTATTGCAATGCAGAAGCAACATCTATCATTATCCTTATTCTTTGCATCAGATCTAAGAAATAATTGTGGGAGTACAACCACTTTTCAAGGCTCCCGTTTGGCATGTAATCAAGAACTAGGGCTTTGAAGTCAAGATTAATGCAACTGCCAATCACTTTGATTAAGTTTCTATGGCGAAGGTTGCGAAATACTTCACATTCCCTATCAAAATTGTTGAAAGTAACTTCTATTGGCAAACTGAAAACTTTCACAGCCACAAGCATCCCATCTAATAGCATCCCTCTGTATACAGATCCAAAACTCCCCATGCCAAGCAAATTGCTATCGTCATAGCCATTGGTTGCTTGAAGAAGCTCATGATATGAAATCCTTTTTGGTCCTCCCATGGGCATTAAATCAATTGTTCTTGGAACTTCTTCCTTCCGTCGGTATCTTAAATACAAAATTGCAGCAATTGTAATAGCCATTGTTGCTGCAATCCCTGACAGAATTCCTATCACCTCAAATATTTTCTTCCCATTTGATTTGTGAATAGGAGAACTATTACAAGGAGGAACAAGAAATCTTTGAGCACCACACAAGTCATCATTAAACATGAATGATTTGTATGTGAAGTTCTTAAAAGGACCATCAGAGGGAATCTCACCACTTAAGTAGTTAAAAGAAAGATTAATGTACATGAGATGTGAAAGTGCCTCGAAAGACGTTGGAATTTGACCCGATAGATGATTATTGGACAGGTCCATGAATTCCAAGCTTAATATATGACTGATTGAGTCTGGAATAGGTCCTTCAAGTTTATTTTGTGCCAAAGAGAGGTTGACCAAACTTTGCAAACCTGCAATTGAGCTTGGAATATTTCCATATATATGATTTCTTGACAAATCCAGATCTATTATCACCGTCATATTTTGAATTTCTTGTGGTAATGAGCCACTTAAGAAATTAGATGACAGGTCCAAGAACAAGAGGTCATTAAGGTTCCACAAGGTAGGAGGTATGCTAGAGCTCAATCTGTTTCCTCCAACTCTAATCTCCCTCAGAGAAGTAACATTGCCTAAGCATGATGGTATTGATCCCTGAATCTGATTTTGGCCTATATATAATTGGTATAAGCTCTTCAACTTACAAAGATTATCTGGAAGAGATCCACTTAATTGATTATTAGCAAGATCTAGAACTTGAATACCTTGCATATCATTGAATGTGACTGGAATTGGTCCACTCAAATGATTTCTAAATAGGAATAAAACCAACAAATTGCTTAAATTCCCAATTCCTTCAGGAATATTTCCCAAGAGCTCACAATGATATGCATGCAATCTCTCCATTGAAGTTGAAAGATTCCCTATTGATACAGGTAGAATGCCATGCAAAGGATTGTCCGATATTTCGAGCACTTGCAGATACTTGCAATTCGTCAAGTGACTGATAAAGCTCAATTCTAGTGAGGAAGATTCTCTTGTCAAATTATTTTCGAAGAGCAACAGTCGTCGCAGAAGTCTTAGATCACCAAGAGAATTGGGAATTGGACCGCTAAATTTGTTTTGCTCTAAGCTTACATATGCTAGCTTAGATGCATTTGAGATCGAGGCTGGTATCACTCCGTCAAGTTGATTCATGCGGAGATAAAGATATTCCAGATTCATTAATCCATAACCCATAGTTAATGGAAGATTTCCAGAAAGATTATTGCTTGTAATTATCAGATATTGCAGCGTTGAGATGTTGAATAGTTGAACTGGTATGGATCCAGCTAGTTTATTGTAACTCAGGTACAATTTTTCTAGTTCGTGCAAATTGCCGAGCTCTTGTGGTATTGTACCTACAGAGTAAAAGAAGCTTTAACAATGTCATCCACAAAGCATTCATGTTGAAATGTTCTTCCATCTATCTAATTGAAATAATCTAACCTGTCAAGTTATTATAATCGAGTGACAGTTCCACAAGCATGGTTAAATTCCCGAAGTTTCTGGGTATTGATCCCGTGAGCTTGTTGTGCTCCAAAGACAATATCTTCAAATTATGAAGACGACCAAACGTTAGTGGAATCTCACCTACAAAATTGTCATGAATCCATAAATCTAGCTTGGGAAAAAAGTACATAGGTAAAATTAGATCTCATGACTGCTAAATGAAAGGTTTTATCTTTGATAGCATGAGATTCGATTTTATGCATATTAATGGTACTTTTCATTAAAAAACTAATACTAAACGGTAAAGTGGACAAATTAGTCCTCTATAATTATCGATTAGACTTAGTATTATTAGTTAGCGCTTTAACTTCGGTGACAAAGTTTTAGTTGCTAATCGCCCCAAAACATTAGTACCATTGGAATTTTTTCTGAATATTTTATTACCACTTTTCTGATAAAACCTTTATATCTTTCCAACCTCATTTTGTCTCATATATTTGGCATTCTAAAAATGACTACTATATTATCTATCTAAAACCACTTCAAAAAATGTAATCCAAGCAGAACTAAATATTTGTCCTCCATAAAACTAAATCAAAACACTTTGGCTAAACTAATGGAAGCTAAAAGCATGAAATGGCTTACAAAAATAAATATTTTTTGGGAGTAAAGATTACAATTTTAGGTTTTTGCTACCAATTTCAAGCTCTGAATTCCTCTTAATATAACAAAAGGTAGCTAAATATATTCTAACAAGTCCCTTAGACTTAGCAATCAATGAAAGCCTAAACATCTTTTTGGGATAACTACCAGAAGACTAAATTAGAATAAAGAAAATGAGAGAAAAAAGAATAAGCAATTATTGTTAACTAATTAATCCTATTATTAGAAAAAAAAAGGAATACAAGTTTGGTCACCTAATTACAGCTTGTCCTACCATATATCATTTTTGATAAATAACATCTACATTCGTATTCACCCAAATGAAAAATCCAAGTTCACAAAGCATTCAAATTTGACCCTCTTGATACCTTAAGTTTTGAAAGTGCACTATTTCAAGGAAAATAATTCACATCCCTTGCCCCGTGTGCCTTCTAATTGATATTTCAAATGAAATCACTCTCAGAACGTATAGGTCAAAAACGGCAAATGTAAAGTTTTGCCCTTCCAGTTTGTATAGTTTGCCAAGCACCTATGAGGAATACTATTCGTCAAAATATCAGTTCTACCGACTTCGTAGATACCGATAATCTTATTAAGATCTTCCATTGTTTACAAGCTGACCATTGTCATGCCTATAAGAGCATCATAACTAAATTGAGAATTGTATGAAAATCATAGGTAATCACATTATTTTTTTTTACTGAGGATTTATTTGATTTTTAGAAAAAAAAATTGAGGGCTAAATTGAAGTTTATAGAAAGATAAAAGCCAACAATTAAAAAATAAAAATGAATGGAATACATACACACTTCATAATTTAACCACGATATAATGTACCAAAACCGTAATTGTCCAGAATGCTAAATTAGGACTCTTCTTGGCTGTAGTTGCCTATCAAGTTCCTCTGGTGCAAAATCAGAATATTGTTCTTGTGCATCAGTACAACCTATTTATGAACACTTTTGCTATTTAAAACCTGTCGGACCCATGCTAAAAGGAGATAATAAGAAAAATTTTTAAATAGATCCAGTTCATGAGCTTCCTTGTGAAAATTGTGATCACAACAAGGACCACATAGTTGTATATACATCACTTCCTTACAACAACATGTATCATTTCACCTATGTGGCCCTTGTTTAGACCAAGAAATACACAACTAAGTGTCCATGTAGGAATCTACATTGTCTAAAGCACAGTGACATGAATTTTCTTGGAAAAAAAAAATAGTGAAGCGAATTTTCAGTGTTGAAGTGTTGTTTTTTTAAATTTTTTTAAAAAGAAATGGTTTACAATTCAAGGGGTGCATAATAATTTTAGAACGTCTACCATTTTTTTCGGGTTTTACGTATAATTAAAGGTCTTAGATATATGTTTTGCAAAATTGAAGTATACCTGCAACGTGGTATCGTAACTTGATCGGCTGGTTGAACAAGCCAACTATTTGGTCGATTCATGGCAAAGTCAACAATGGCTAAAAAGCAGTCCAACAAAGGTAACAAATAACAAACATATTAACACGAGACAGACAATTTTTTTATTTTATTCATTTGCGCCGAAAAAGCGCAAAAGCAAATGCTAAACTACATGTTTAAGCTTTTATCTGTGTAGGTACTTTTTTTGATAACCTTTATTAATTTTACAACCAAATACTCTAGTATCTTCTTATTTTGGAAATCGCAGAATCCAGTTGCTAGCTGCACTAAATTAAAAAGATTTGTTGTAAACATGGAAACGTTCCTAATTGTCGTAAAACTAATAAACCAAGTTAATATTAATTAGTTAGATAGTAATACTATCCATCTGTCATGTTTTTATAGGTTAATTTATTTTTATGGTTTTGTATTTAGCTACAGGGCATTAATATTTAAGTTAGGGTCTGCTTATTTTGTAGTTCATAGCCTCAATGATTTTTTAGAATAAGAAAATTAATTGACTTCTCCAGTATTTTCGCTTATGATTTCTTGTATAAATTCTTGTGTGATATATTCTTCGAATTGATTTGGATCCATCAAAGTAGTATCAGAGTTACAGTGATCTATAGCTATGGCACCCACATTTGTTTCGTCACCAAAGTTCAATAATAGGGCAGAGTATAATTTTGGAGGAAACAAATCTCAATCTATCTACATGCATATGGGTTAGATCAATATGTTCATGAACAAACTGGTAGTAATGTTTATCAACAAGTCAAAAAGAAAGATAACATGACATTATCTCAAATTCATCAAGGAATTGATATATCAATTTTTGAAAATAATTACTCTGAACACAGTAAAGGAGGCTTGGGACATTTTGAAAAAAAAAAAAAAAAAACATACAGAGCCATAGAATGGGCTAAAAAAATTGATGATATTGAAGAGGAAGCTTGTATTTACAACGATGGAAATTTTTGAATCAACTGAATTATATTTTTCCGTTCATCAAAAATCAAGAATGAGATGGAACTGAATGGCCATGAACACGGATAAGATATATGTTGAGGAAGTTTTTAAAGCTTTGCCTATGAAGTTTGATCATGTAGTAGCAATAATTCAAGAAAAGAATTTGTCTAATTTGAGAATTGAAGATTTGCTAGCCTCAATAATTCTACATAAACAGAGAATTAATGAAAAATGGGACACACCAGATACAGAGGAGACGGTACTACATATACAGTTGTATTTAAGAGGTGAAGATGAAGAGAAGGAAAAGAAAGTTCTCATCAGAGAAATCGAGGTGACAACAACCGAGGTTATGGTTGCAATAATAATAGAGGTAAGGCCACAGCAACAATAGAGATAGAGGCAAATAGAATCCTAAACATTGTAGAGGCAATAAAATTAATGTCAAAAGTGACTCTATAGAGACAAAGGTGAATGGTGTGATTATGACATTAAATATGACTTCAATCAGAATAACAATGGCTAGAAGATTCACTATTATAACTGTAAAACATTTAGGCACAAAAAATTTGAATATAGATCTAATAGTGATGTTCAAGCTAACTTTGTTGAAAATCAGGCTCACAATAATAGTCAAAATTCAAGAACTTTGTTGTTGGTTTGGCAATATTGTTAATATTGTTCATAGAAAAGAAATCATTCTTGGACATTGGATGTAGTAAAATGTGGGAATAACACTACTCCGCCAGTATTTGGTAAAGTAAAAATTCTAATTAGCCTGAAAAATAGATTTAATAGTTTTATCTCTAATGTATCTTATGTTTCGAAGATGAATAATAATTTGTTGGGCATAAGCCATTTGTCAAAAAGGAATTTTGCTATTTGTATTAGAGAAAGAGTTTATACAAATTTTTATGAGTAAATTGGTATGATTGTGCAAGTAATAATGACTCCAAATTGTTTATTTTCATTAAATTTGAATAGTGAAATTTTTTCTTGTTTGAATACTATGATTGATGATAATAATTAGTTTTGGCATATGCTATTTGGTCATTTGAACTTTGATAGTTTGAGATTTTTGGGTAATAAAAGGATGATTTGTGGGCTATTGGAATAAGTTGTCCTAGGAGAGTTTGTAATATGTGTATTTTGGACAAGAATCACAGGGATTTTTTTTTTTTTTTCAAATTGGTAGATCATGGAAAGTAAGAAAATCCTTGGTGATTTTCCATTTAGACTTGTATATTGTGGAGGTTTTTTCAAATGGTGGTTATAGGTATTTCATTACATTTATTAATGATTATAGCAGGAAAGCCAGGGTTTTCTTTTTTGATGCAAAAATCGAATGCCTATGATATTTTTAAAAAATGTAAAATTTCGGTCAAGCAAAGTAGGTATCTAATTAAAACTTTGACAACAAATTGGTTAATAATATCTTGTATGTGATGATTTTCTTGAGCAAAATGGTATCCACTATTAGTTGACAATCAAGTACACTCTAGAACAAAATGGAATAGTAGAATCAAAGAATAGAACAATTAAGGATATGGAGAGATGTATGTTAATGTTAAAAAGGTATGCCAAAGTCCTTTATGGCAGAGGTAATGTTTGTGCTATTTGTCTATTAAATATATATCCTACAAGAAGCCTTCCTGATGCCCCCGATGAAGTTCGGAGCAATAGAACACCATTTGTTGAGCATTTCAAAGTATTTGGGTGTATTGTTTATTCTCATATTCCTGATTAGTTGAGAAAGTAATTTGATAATAAAAGGAGAAAAATGTATATTTATTTGCTATAGTGAGGTATTTTGGTTTATAAATTATTCAATCATGCTTCATAAAAAGTAATTTTTAGTAGAGATGTGACTTTTGGTGAGAGAGATGTTTGGGATTGCACTAGTGAGCATCCCAAAAATGCATAATTGACTTTGAATTTTGATAGAGAGGATGAAGATGTTGATTTTTAGCCATTGCCCATTGCTTAGAACTCACTGAGTCAACGAGTTGTCCACACTGCCATAGACAATTGTCTGCTCGTTTGTAGGATTATGTTATTACTTTAGATAGTGTTCCTGCTAATGATGAAATTATTAATTTTTCTTTATTTGCATATCGTAATCTTGTTCTTTATGAGGAGGCAACCCGAGATGAACATTGGGTGAAAGCAATGGATGAAAAAATTCATGCCATTTAGAAAATAATACCCGAGTTTACTTCTCTTCTAACTTGTTAAAAAGCCATTGGAGTGAAGTGAGTTTATGAATTGAAATACAAGCCCAATGAAGAAGTGGAGAGATTTAGGCAAGGTTGGAACTTAAGGGGGTACAGGCAAAAACTCGAAATTGCTTATTTTGAGGTATTTACACCCGTTTCAAGGTTTGACAATATCCATTTGATAATTTTTGTTGCTACTGAAAATAAATGAAGAATTTATCAAATGGATATTAAGTCCGCTTTATTGGAGTAATCAAAGAGGAAGTATATGTTGAACATCCTATAGGTTTGACCGTATGGTCTAAAATCATCTTAGATTTGATGATTAACAAACAAATGATGAAACATACTAACAGTCTATCAAGTTGTCCTTGCAGCATAAATAAGTCAGACTGATTGAGCAATCAAAAAGTGGAAAAAATTACAAAGAATCAACCATGCGGATGATCGTGCAAATGCAATTGCAGTAATGCGAAAGTTCAGTTGATTACAAAAAGGATGCTAATGTGGTTTGGTTACGTAAGCTAATATGGATGAGCATGTGGACAAGCATGCAAACATCCACATGCCTGGAAATGTTGGAAATGAGTTGATCAGTATGGCTACGGACTTTATGCAGACTTGATGACGGATGATGCGAACGCTATTTAGATGCCATGCGGATGTCCAAATGATGAATGTTACTAATTAACGACTAGTATTAGTAGATTTTTTAATTTGACCATCAAAGGCTTTTTTTAGTTGTTTTCTCACCCTATATAAATAAGAAAGTGCAAAATTGATCGAAACTTTTATCTACAATTATTACAAGTATTATAGAGTGACTTTTGGTGAACATTAATCACTTCCCTTTGTATTTTTGTAATAGATTGTGAGGTACTCAGTTGGATTAGTGTGTCCTTTTCATTGTAAAGCTGAGAGCATTCGATTGTATGATTGTGAGAGTTAAACAAGTGAATTATAAAACTCTTGACTCAACTAAAGTAAGTTAGGTTTAAGCAAGAGTGACCCCTTCATTATACATGTTAGTGTTGCTTCACCAACTTGAAGAAACACATGCTGGATTCAAATTCCAAGTTGAATACCTTGGTAGTGGACTAAGATGTCGAGTTTGACACCCAACCACTATAAGTTTGTTTGTGTCTCCTTCTCTTAAATTTTACTTTATTACTTTACATTGCTTAATTGTAATATCTAGTTGTCATATCTACATCATTATTCGATTGCAAAGTGTTTTCATTACTTTGTCTTTTTGGGTCAAAATGGTGCATTTTTGCACTTGCTCCCCTCCCCCCTCCTAAGTTACTTATGGGACTTACAATTGATATTAGAGCCTAGGGCTCCAATAGTAATAGCTTAATATTATAGAAGTAGATCATGACAACCAATAATGCTTTGTTTTTAGAGGGACAATCCATCACTAGACTACCTATATTCAATGGAGTTAATTATGTTAGTTGGAAAGAGTGAATGAAAATATTCTTACAATCTATTGATATTGAATTATAATACGTATTGAATGAGGGTCCTTGTAAATCCATTATTTTTTATGAGGTAACTGGTACACGTGGACACAAGACTACACAAGAACTTAGTGCTTTAGATAGAACCGGTCTCACTTTGAATGCCAAAATATGAATGTGTTGTATAATACTTTGGATGCAAATGAATCAACTAGAGTTAAGAGTTGTTAAAAGGCTAATGAAATTTGGGATAAGTTGAGAGAAATAGATGAAATGAATGATAGCTTTAGAAAACAAAATAAATCATAGCTTATCACTAAATGTGAATCTTTTAGATGGAGCTTCATGAGAATATTGACAAGGTGTCTTGTAGATTCAATCACATCATTAAGGATCTTGAAGTTTTTGGTAGAGAATATACCTTAGGTGAAAAAAATAGAAAATTATTGAATGCTTTATCTAAAGAGCGAAAAAGTAAGATTACAGTAATAGAATAGGCCAAGAATTTAAATACTATATTTATTAAATCTCTCATAAATTCTCTAACCACTTTTAAATTGAAGCCAAAGTCCAAGGTACAAGATGAAGAGGAGGTAAGAGCTAAAAGGGTATAGCTCTCTAAGTTACACAAGAAGAAGATCTTTGCTCTATTAATGATGATGATAAGGAGATTGATGAGAATGATCTAATTCTCATCACAAAGGAGATCAAGAGGTATTTTACCAACAAGATAAGGAATAGAAGAGGTTGTCAAAGTAACAACAATAATAAAAACAAAGGAAAACAGGAAGCAACAAAGACGCAAAATGACAAATGCTACGAGTGTGGTCAACTAGGGCATTACATGAATGAATGCCCATTAAAGGAAAAGAAGGAAGTAAATGAGAAAGAAGAAGACATCTTAACAACTTCCAAATCACTTGGAAAGATTGCAATTATGAAGGAGAGAAGGAAGAAGAAGTTGAAACAACTCAAATGACCTTCATGGACACTGGCAATCATGAGTTAGTTTCTAACTATCCCTCTAATGATGAATGTGACTATGATTTAGAAGCATTTAGTATGAAGTCATATAATAGTTTGAAGGATTCTTACACAAATACAAGGAATTGAAAATGAAAATAAATGCTTTGTTATATGATATTTCAAAATTGTTTGAAGAAAATCAGAAGTTGAGAAAGGAAAATGATGTTTATAAGAAAAACAAAGCTGCTTTTGATTGACAAAACGTTGTTTTGAAAAAGAAGTTGGATAAAGAAAATCAAATTTTATGAGAAAATTAGGAGATGAATAAATTTTGTCCAAAAATAGGATGGATGAGCTTTCAAAATCTCTTCAAAATGAAAAACCAAAGGTTTTGAAATGAAAATGGATGAACTACTTTTGTGAAAAAAAAAAGTTATTTACTTTAAAAAAAATGGTATTTACTTTGTTAATTCTCTATATTTGTTAGAGATCCAAATGTTACTTATCATTTTTGTTGTCAACATAGTCATATGCAAAGAGTATGTTAAGAGAAGTATTAAGTTAGGAAATGAAAGTTATGTGGGTAATAAGTGAAAACAAAAACACTCATGGACTCAAGAAGATATAGGTACCAAAAATTATTTCTTAATCTTGTGTGCAGATATGCTTGAAAAACATCACAATGAGATCAAAGTGGTACATAGATAGTGGGTGTTTAATGCACATGATTGAAGATGCATCATTATTTATCAACCTCAAGGCATAGAGCAATGGAAAAGTTACATTTATTGGTGATTACAAAAAGGCAAAGTCAATTAACACTGGTGATATGTGTAAAGATGATGACAGCGGTATTCATAATGTCCTTTTAGTTGACAATGTAAGTTGTAATCTTTTGAGTGTTAGCAAATTATGTGATAGAAATTTGTGTACATTTTTTAAAAAATATGAACATTTGATATTTGATTCTAATTTTAGTGTTATGTTCAAGAGTACAAAACATAATATATTTATATTATTTGTCTTCAACAATTAAATCATGATAAGATGAAAAGTCTCACGGTTACTAAAGATGATCATTGGTACGTGGATTTATTGAATGAACTTGTTAGGAAAGAGCTTGTTAGAGGTTTGCCTAAGATTAAATTTAAAAGGACAAAATTTGTGAAGCGTGTCAATTTGGTAAGCAAACAAAAGTTTCCTTCAAACCAAAAAATTTATGTTTATATCTAGAACATTAGAACTCTTGCATTTTGACTTATTTGGACATACTCAAGTTGCTAGCGAAGATGGTAAGAAATATGCTTTTGTTATTGTTGATGATTATTCTAGACATACTTGGGTGTTGTTTTTTGCTCATAAAGATGATGCTTTCAAAAAAAATTTCTCATTGTTTACAAAAGTATAAAATCATTGAATTTGCATACAATCCATATTAAGAGTGATAATGGCACTAAATTTAGATATTGTGGTTTTCGAAATTTTTTGATCAAAATGATATTTCTAATGAATTTTCAACCATTAATGTTCTCCAACAAAATGGAGTAGTGGGAAAAAAATAATAAGACACATCAAGAAGTACCTAGGACCATGATTAGTGAACACGACCTACCTAAATATTTATGGGCCGAAGTTGTTAACACTTCATGTCATGTGATGAACCATGTTCTCTTGAGACTTATTTTGAACAAAATCTCTTATGAGCACAACCTACCTAAATATTTTAAACAAAATCTATTATTGGTTATTTTAAAGTTTTTTGTTATAAATGCTTTATTTTGAATATCAAGGAGCATTCAGGTAAATTTAACAAGAAAATGGGTGAAGGAATTTTTCTAGGCTATTCCAAAGATAAGAGAGCATATAGCCTATGCAATAGGAAAAGTCTTACTATAGAAAAGGCTATACATGTTACCATTGATGAATCTTATGATGTTCTCATGAACGATAGTTGTGAAGATGATGATTTATGTGTACAACAAGGACGTGACAAGTTGACGATTGAAGATGATCAAGGAGCATCACAAGAAGACAATATCTCGCCAAGAAATGATGGAGAAGATAATGATGATAAAGCCCCAAAAACGCTACTAAGAGCATGGAAATTTGCACACTTGCAGCCTGAAGACCTCATCATAGGTGATCCATCCAAAAGGGTAAAAAATCATTCTTTTCATAGGTACTTAGTAGACAATTTTGCATTGCTTTCACAAATAGAGCCTAAGAATGTAGATAAAGCATTGAAGGATAAGTGGTGGAATATGGCCATGCAAACAAAGTTAAACCATTTTGAGAGAAATAAGATTTGAAGATTAGTTGAGAGACCACTAGATTATCTTGTGATAGGAATCAAATGGGTGTTTAGAGAAGTTGAATGACAAGGGTGAAATAGTTAGGAATAAGGTTAGATTAGCAGCTAAAGAATATGCACGAGAGGAAGGTATAGACTATGGTCAGACATTTGCACTGGTAACTAGACTAGAGTCTATTATATCAAATGGATGTCAAAATCACTTTTCTAAATGGTTTTATTAATCAAGATATGTATATTGAGTAACCACCAGGTTTTAAGCTTGTAAATTTTGCAAACCATGCTTTCAAACTTTCCAAAACTTTGTGTAGTTTAAAACAAGCTACAAGAGCTTGGTATGAAAAATCGAGTGGAATTTTAATTGAAAATGGTTTTAGAAGAAGAATTGTTGATACCATTTTTTTTACAGTAACTTGCAATGATCATCTTTTAGTCGTACAAATATATGTAGATAATACTAATTTTGGGGTAACCAATGAGAAATTGTGCAAGGATTTCTCTCACTTGATGCAAAAAAGGTTCAAGATGAGTATGATTGATAAGTTAAATTTCTTTTTCAAACTTCAAATCCATCAGATGAAGGAAGAAATATTCATCAATTAGTCTAAATACACAAAAAAGTTACTCAAAATTTGGTATAGAGGACTCCAAGCAAGTGGAAACGCCAATTTGCACATCAACAAAACTCAACAAAGATGAGAAAGGTACTAAAGTAGATGAGAAGAGTATAGAAGATGATTGGTAGTTTGCTTTATTTAACTACTAGTAAACCAAACAGTGCATTTGCCACGTGTTTATGTGCTAGATTTCAATCTTCATCTAGAAATTCTCATTTCATAGTAATAAAAAGAATATTGAGATATTTTAAAGGAACCATTGATTATGACATATGGTATCCTAGATCTAGCAACTTTAATTTGATTAGTTATTTAGATGTCGATTTTTCTGGTTGTAGGATTGATAAAAAAAGTAGTAGTCACATTTATAACTTGAAGATTATTCAATTTCATGGTTTAGTTAAAAAAAAGGTTCAATTTCACTATTCATGGTGGCAGCCGAGTATATAGCCGCCGGTAGTTGTTGTGCACAAATCTTATGGATGAAACACATTTTGGTAGATTTTGGATTAGTATTTGATGGTGTACTCCTATATTGTGAAAAAAATTAGTGCAATAAATCTCTCTAGGAACCCCATTCATCACTCAAGGACCAGGCACATAAACATTAAGCATCACTTCATTAGGGACTTGGTTCTAAAAGGTAAAATTTGTTTAGATTATATTCTCATGAAGGATCAAGTAACTGATATTTTCATGGAAATATTTCTTGAGGACAATTTTAGATTCCTTAGAAATAAGTTGGATCTTGTAGAGTTGAGCATTTCCAAGATTTTGTAGCCAAATTTGAGTATTCTGCATGATGCAAACGACTGCATGAAGGATGCGGATGTAGTCCAGATGACCAGTCACTAATGCATGATCATAACGCAGAAACTAGGTACGAGCATCTAGATCACTGCTTTAAATAGCAATGGATGTCTTCTTTTCAATCAACTTGTCACATATTTTCATTTTCCTTTTCTGCAAAAAAAATTCTCTCTCAATCTACTCCTGATATTCACAAAATTTTTTCAGCTCTTGGCCCCCAAATTCTCCTATTTCATTTTCTCTCATTTTTGTCCATTTGAAATCTCAAATTAGCTCAATCAACGGCTAGAGGAGGCCATGGTGGAGGCTAAAGTAGAGGCTGTGGTGCTAGATTTACTATAGGAGACATAGCATTAATTCACCACATGGGCAAGACTTTCTTTCATAAAGGTGCACTAACTTTATACAATTAGCTGGATAATAAGCGTGTCATTGGATTTAAATATTACTTATTTGAAGATTTTGATGGTGGATTAGAGGAAATTCCTAATAGGTTGGGTGATTTTGGTTGGATTAACCTACATCAACTTAATGAAGTTGTGCATAATGATCTAGTGAAGCAATTCTATGTCAATTTAAGGTTTGATGAATATTATTTGGCATTTTATGTTAACAATGCTCAAGTTGTGTTTAGTTCTCAGGTGATAAATAGGATGTTTGGTGTGCCCTAATGAGGGAGGCCACCACTTTGCAAGACCAAGACTCCATCCCCTATTATTGGCTATGAGGATCTTAAAAGATCATATTTCTAGAATCCTAGGAGTAATAGCTTGAGGGACTGTAAGATGAACTACTTCACTCCTATGCACAGAGTTTTTTACCATATTGTGGTTAGTGTTTTAGCTCCTTGATATGAATCCAGTAACGCTGATTCCTATCATTCAAGCTTCACTAATGCCACTCATTCGCTTACACATCTTTGAGGTTTCAAAGGGTCTAAACATGGCATTCATGGAAAGTGCATTATCCCATATCTATTCAAGGGTCAAAAGGCAGGTGGTCGCGTGCCAAATCGAAGGTGTGAGGCAAAATCTTCAAAGGACAAAACCAGGCAATAGACGTGACCTAGCATCGTCAAGCCGCACTAGCAGCTAGGTGGAGAGCTGCCACAACTTGTGTCCAGAAAGTAAACGTGGCTTGGAGATTGGTCAGATGTGCCCACGGCTTGGACAAGTGGCCCACGGCTAGTTGCTCATTTGAACAGCCACGATGTGAATGAGCCAGTCGTACCCGGCAGCTAGAGGCATTGAGCCCATGGCTCGTTTCTAGAAAGTTACAAGCTTTTTGTTAATTTCCGTATTTGTTAAGTTTTTTAGTCGGTAGCAATTTCCTAAGTCGTTAAGAATATGTTAGGATTACTTTATACCTATGAAAAGACATTCTTTGTACTATTTTTTAAAGAAGTTAGATGGACATTGGCTGATTATGATTAATAAAAGTGCTTCTCTCTTTGAGAGTTTTTCATAATTCTTGGGGAAGAACAAGTTAGATCTCTTTGAATCTAATCTTATGCCGTAGGTTTCTATAAACGATGTTTGATAAAGTTCTTGGGGTTCCCATTCGTTAGTTTAGTTTCAATCAACGTAAGTTTGATTGGGGTTAAACTACAATCACATATTAATTTGGTTTCAATCAACTTGTTTTGTTGAGGTTGAATTATATACTGATAATTTGGTCCAATTTGGAGGTAGGTTTTGGATTAAATTGTCCTCTGTGGAGATTTCTTATAATATACAAAAGGGGGCATTCTCGATCATATCAATCCTACCAATGGACTAAAACGGACATGACACATATCAACCTACACTTCTTTTATGAACTATTACCAAATATAAGGATAAAAATTGGAGCATTTATGAACATGTACGTGACAATGTGTAAGAAGGATTCCTCTAAAGGGCTTGCATATGGTAGGATTTTAACTCAACCTTTCAGCAAGAATGGTATCTCATTTCAAGGCATAGTTGGGACTAGACCTAAAGAAGGGGATAGAATTGACAAAGAATGCTTTTAAATGCCTTCACTTGATATATCATAGGGATAAGCGGCAATTCGCTTAGAGCAAAATCAAGACCATTAGCTCTCCATAATTTTATTTGTAGGATTTTATCCACAGTGATGAAGAAGGTCCAAAGCCTATAAAGGAAGATAATACACCTGCCCACGAGCTTCTGATCCAGGATATCACAACTCATGCTAGTCCCACATTTGATATTCCTCATCTAGCACTGTTGTTCCACCTTCACCTTCACACATAGCCTCACAGTCTTGGGAGAGCCATCTCTTTGTTGCCATTAATACTCTATCTCTTAAAATGGACCAAATGAATAGTAATATTCATCAAGAGCTTTCCCACGTTAGGAAGCATTTGCACGATGTAAACGATAGACTTGAGAGGCTAGAATTTGCACATGAGTATGGCTAGAATCCAGAGAAGCAAGAGAACTTCAATGACTATTGCAAGATGTGTAGACAGGACTAAGAACAATGAAGCAAGTTTCGTCATGAATAACACTCATCATCATCAGATAGGACAGGGACTTCTTCATCAGCAAGGGCAGGGACTTCTTCATCCCATAGGACAAGGTCTTCCTAGATATTCTTAGCAGGCTACTTAGCTAGTAGGATTTATGCTTTTAGTAGACTTGTTAACAGACTTATGCATTAAGTAGACTTGTTTGATGTTAGTAGACTAATGTTGTTTAGTAGACTTGTTGATTGGAGTTGCATTGACAAAGTTTTTAATGTATTATCTTATTTATCTTATTGATGGTTTATCTTTTATGCTTTGTTTATGATTATGGTTTATATGTGGTTTATATGTGATAAGTGCTTAAGTAGAATAGTATTTTAGTTGTTATTTTAAGGAAATACGGTTAGATTAGAGTGGCTTTTTCTTTACTTTTGAATTGTCATTAATTTAATTGATATTTAAGCTATTCTTGTGTTTTTGTAGGATTTTGAACATTTCACCATCAACTGAGATCAATCATGAAGAGTATTGATGAAGATTTCCTATTGACTTGATAATAGTGGAAGTTGGTCTCAAAAGGAGAAGTGAAGACAAGAGAATTTCACCAAAAACAAAGAAAAAAGGGTATTTGCAAGTCTACCTGTCTGCGAAAATACATATGAATGCGACCCTTACCTGCCGCGGGAAAAGGAGCAACTGCAGACATATCCGTCCACAAGTACTGCCGTAGGAACGCAATTTCTACTGACTTGTTGCAAATGAGAGACAGGAGAAGGTTTTTCAACAGGAATAAAACTCTTGACTTGGATTTTCACTTTTTCATTATTGTCTTAGATAGGTAGAATACTCTCTAGAAAATAGTTTAGTTAGGTTTTTTATTCTTACATAAAGTATAGTAGAGAGAATAGCATAGTTTTGAAGGGACTTTTGTAACAACTCAAGACAAAGGAAAAGTTGCAGTCATTTGGGAGGATATTTAACCATCGCTTTCTTTTACTTCTCTTTTCCTATTGTTCTTGTTTTGTTATGGAATTCTATTGCAAAGATTTGATTTTTATTGTTTGCCTTGCTATGGGTAACTAATCTATTTATCTAGGATTTAGAGAAAACTACTGATTAAAGGGATCATGTATTGATTGCCCAAATTCATGCTTTGCCTTGCTCTTGTTTATTCACTATTTTGCATATAATGATTTATGATTGACTAGCAATCAGTCGTAGTGTCTAAATCATTATTATAGCAACGAGAGTTGGTAATAATGGTGGAATTAAAATAGATGAAGTCTAAGTTGCATGTCACACGAGAATAGTGGAGCTCCTAAGTGGGTCAATTATGCAATTCATGCTACTAATGAACCAATACTAGCATCTTTACCACAAGAGTATGAAAGAACTAGTTGGGAGGTAGTCGTTAACTTTTCATGAGAGTAAAAGTTAAGTACACTCGGAATTGGGCCCTAGGGATTGGGCCCTAAACGAGGCAAGTTTAAGGCATGAATTGAGTCAATTAGCATTATCCTAAAGGTCACTAGTGGAATCTACATTGTAGATACTTTGCATACTACCTTCTTCAAGTTTTGCTATTCTATGTCTAATTTGTTTGTTTTCTCTAGTTACTTTAATTTTAGTTTAGTTCAACTTATGCCTGTTAGATTGTCTAAATAAGACCATTCTCTATGGGTTTGACCCTGTTACCCTGTATTGCTACATGAACTGTCCTCTTGTAGACAATAGGATAATTAAGTTATTAAACTTGATAATTGTGTGATTTTTTGATTGGTTTTAATTGATATATCCTTGGCCCAATTGCACCCCTATCAATATGTTCCTTCAATATTCCAATGTATTAACAGTTAAGGAAACAATCCTTCCATATTTCATTCCAGAATATTACCTTATATTTTTTATTATGCCAATAGAGGGAGTAATGAAAATGAGCTCATATACATGCAATTACTTAGAGAGAGTAATGAAAATGAGCATTTATGACGTATGCATACATTGAGAGAGAGCATTGTAAAACATTTCTTTTCTAGCATTGAAAAACATTTCTTTTCCATTATGTATATATTTAGGGAGATTTTTATTTTTGCACAATTTCTTCATCATTAGTTTGTCATCATCAAAAAGAAAGAGATTGAAGGCATAGAGTCAAAATCATGTTAGTTTTGATGATTGACAAACAAATGATGAAGCATATTAATAATCTATCAAATTGTCCTTACAGCATAAATAAGTTAGGTGGATTGAGGAATCAAAAAGAGGAAGAAATTGCAAAAAATCAACCATGCGGACGACCATGTGGACGTAGCTGCAGTAATGTAGACATTCGATTGATTCAAAACATGAAGCGGATTAGATGTGGAAGCTAATGCGGATGAGCATGTGGGCCTAGAAATGCTAGAAATGAGTTGATTAGAATGGTTGCGGACAACCGATGCACAATTTTATTCAATAATAGCTAGTTTTGCTAAATTTTTTAATTTGACAATTGGAGGCTGTTTCTAGCCTCTGTATAAACCATAAAATGCATAATTGACAGAAACTTTTATCTAAAATTGTTACAAGCATTATAGAGTGATGTTTGGTACAAAATACATACTCCTTGTTATTCTCTTGCAATAGATTATGAGGTAGTTGGTTGGATTAATATGTGCTTTTCGTTGTTAAGTTGACAGCATTCAGTTGTAGCTTTGTGAGGGTTGTCAATTGGGTAAATTGTAAAACTCTTGGCTCAACTAAAATGAGCTAAGTGTGAGCAAGAGTGACCTTTCCCTTGTATACATTGGTATTGTTTCACCATCTTGAAGAAGCACATAGTGGATTCAAACTCCTAATTGATGAGCTTGGAAAGAGACAAAGGTATCGAATTTGGCACCGGACCATTATAAATTTATTTGTGTCTCTTTTTCTTACTTTTTTCCTTTATTTCTTTACATTGCTTAATTGTGATATCTACTTGTCATGTTAAATCGTTTATTTGATTGCAAAATGTTTTTACTACATATTGTATTTTTGATGAAAATTGAGCACATTTACACTAGCTTTTATACAATCTAATTCACCCCCAATCTTAGGTCACTTTTAAGTTACAAGATTTTATTAGAAGAGGTTAGAAGGATATGGTATACAAGTTAAAGTTTTATGACTTGAAACAAGCTCCAAGGGCCTAGTATATGAGAATTGATCCTAATTTTATTACTTGTGGATCTCAAATATGTCTATATGAGCATACTTTATATATTAAATCTTCTAGGTGTGATGATTTTGATTGTGTGCTTTTATTTAGATGATTTAATTTTCACAGAAAATAATCTGAGATCATTGTTGAATTCAGGGAGGCCATAATTAAGTAGGTTTAGATGACAGTTATGGGGATTGAGCTTTTTTATTCTGACAGTGATAGCTTTATATCTTAAAAGAAATGCATAGATGATATTTTCAAAAAGTTCAAGATGGATAGAGCTAACACAATTCTTACTCCTATTGAAGAAAAATTAAGTTGATCATGGAGTGTATTGGTAGATCCTACCTACAATAATAGTTTGTTAGGAAGTTTGAGATATTTGACTTATGAGATTAGATATTACTTTTAGTGTTGGCTTAATTAGCATGTTTATGGATAATTTACATCAGTCACATTTGTAGGCAGCAAAGAGAATTTTGAGATACATCAGAGTCAATCAGAGAGATGGTATTTCTTATTCATATAGTGAACCTATTGAGTTTTATGGTTATACAAATAGCGATTGGGCAAATGATATAGTTGAAAAAAGAGTACTTTAAGTGCGAAATACAACAAGTGATAAATTTATCTACAAAAATAGAGTATATTTTAGCAGTTAATAGTGATACTAAAACATTATGGTTAAATAAGATGCTTGGTGTTCTACAACAAAAGCAAGATAGTCCTACAAAGATATTTGTTATAGTAAGGTAGCAATTGAGTTGCCCAATAATCCACCACCCCATGGGCATTGTAAGTATATTGATATTAAGCATCACTTTATACGGGAATTGGTTCATAACAAGAAGATTGAGGTTAATTATTGCAAGAGTGAGGAGTGAAGAGTAAGTAGTGGATGTTTTCACCAAAGTTTTGAAGATTAACACATTTTTTAAGTTGAAGAAGATGTTGGGTATGCCCAAATTTGAAGAGCTTGATTTAAGGGCATTTATGTAGTGAAATTAATAAACCAAGATAATATTTATTAGTTTAAATAGTAGTAATATCCATGTGTCTTGTTTCTATTGTTTAGTCATTCTTATGGTTATTTTATAGTTTAGTAGTCTCATGTTATTTTGGGAATAAGAAAATTCATTGTTTTTCCATTATTTGCCCTTGTAGTTTCTTGTGGGTTTTATTCTTTTAATTGATTTTGGTCCATCACTAATAAAACTTATAACATCATCAACATCGTAAACAAAGGATGAAAAAGATCATTTATGTAATTCTGATTTGTTCTAAAACGCAAGATTTGGGTTTGTTAAAATTGTTAAAAGACCAAACTGGTACCTAAAGCTTTGAACATGGAGATGATATTTGACCACTTACTAGGTTACATGATAGGTCAAGCAATGTGAGTCTTTGAAATATAGCTGTGGACACTAACTGGGAGATTGCCAGATAGATTATTACATTGGAAACGAATCATTTCCAATGAGGAAATGTTGGAGATCTTGAATGACAAAAACTCATAAAGCATATTAAATGCAATGATTAGCTTTTTCATATTTTGATAATTGCCAATTGTTTTGGAATCCATCCCTCTAGAGAATTGAATGCCAATTGAAATGTCTTGAAGATCATATCGTCCAAAATCATCTAGTTTCGATAATTAACAAATAAATGGTGAAACATACAAATGGTCTACTTTGAGCAATTCTTGCAGAATTAGTGCTAATCAATAACAATGATGGAGAGAAATTGATTAAGCAAAAAGGAATCAAAGAATGGAAGAAACTATAAGAAAAAGATGATGTGGGCGATTATGCTAATGCACACCAAAGGCATGCAGATGTCCACATGTCTAGAATCTATTAAAATGACTTGGACCCAGAGTATGCAGAATTGGTGCAGACTTAGTGGAAACACACATATGGACAAGCATATGGAAAGCGTTGACTAAAGTAGAATAGAATGTGTGTAAACGCAGTGCGGATGCCATGTGGATGCAGGACACCATTAGGACACAGAGGTTAGTTGAAGAACTCTTTGACTCAAAAGTGTGAGCTTATTGTGAGCAAAGAGTGATTCTTCCATGTACATATTTGTTTGCTTCGTCAATCTTTGCACATAGTAGATTAAACTTGTGGGAAGAGCTTAGGAGTGGACGTAGGTGTCAAAGAGGGCACTAAACTACTATAAATTCTCTCTCTATATATATGTGTGTGTGTGTGTGTGTAGATTAATTTATTACTATCTTTTTATTGCTTATTTGTGAACCAAATTTTTATATCTTTATCATGTCTACTTGCTAAGTGTATGATCATTTAGGCAATTTGGTTAGTTAAAAAGTAGGTGAAAATTGTGCTTTCCTGTTTCAATATTTGATCAACCTAATTTGTCCCCTCTTTAGCTTTTCTTTGGGCTTTCCAATTAGTATCAGAGCTAGGTTTCCGTGATTGTTAGCTTAACTAGCTAAGGAGTAAAGATGGCAACCAATAATGCAGTGTTTCTAGGAGGCCAATTTATTACTAAGCGACCAATGTTTAATGGCGTGAATTTTGCTAATTGGAAAGAAGGAATAGACGTATTTTTACAATCCATAAACATTGAGTTGTGGTAAAGGACTTTATCAAGTAGTTTTATTAGATGAGAAGTTAGAAAAAATTAGACCAGAAACAAAAAATGAGTTAAGTGCTTTTGATAGACAAATTTAACCTTAAATATAAAGGCCATGAATGTTTTATATAATGCTTTAAATGCCAATGAATCAATTAGAGTAAAAGATGTAAGCTGCCAAGAAAATATGGGATAAGTTAAAAAAAAAATCATGAATGTAGTGGTGTCATCAAAGAACAAAAGAAATATTTATTAGTGACAAAATACGAATCACTCAAAATGGAACCTCATAAGGAAATTGATAAAACATATTGTACATTTAATGATACTATAAAAGATTTAGGAGCACTTGGTAAATAATACTTCATAGGTAAAAAAAAAAAATAGAAAAATCCAAGGTAGACCACCGTTGTATCTCTTATAAAGCCACTAATATCTTATGAATTGAAACTCAAATCCAAGTTACAAGCTGAAGAGAAAGCAAGAGGAAAAAGAATTGTAGCACTCAAAGCTTCAGAAGATGAGAAAGACCTCTATTCAATTGATGAAGAGAATGATGTCATGGATGAAAGCAAACTAGCTCTCGTCAACCAGGTGATCAAAAAGTATTTCAACAACAAAAGAAGACATAGAAGGAGTGGTAGAATCAACAACAACATTAAAAACAAAGGAAAACATGAAGTGACTCAAAAGCAAAATGAGAAATCCAATGAATGTGGTCAATCGGGGGCACTACATAATAGAGTGCCCAATGAAGAAGTAAAAGGAAGAAAAAGGAGGTAGAAGACAACCACTCAGCGGCTTTCAATTACTTGGCAAGATTGAAACTTGAATGGAGAAAATGAAGAAGAGTGTGAAACTGCTAAAATGGCATTTATGGTCGTCGATGAAAATGAGGAATCATCTAGTTATTCCTACACTGATGGATTAGATTATGAAAATGATGTTGAAACTTCTGTTATGAAGTTGCGTGCTAGCTTAAAAGAATTATATGCAAAATTAAGAAGCTAAAAATCAAAATAAATGCTTGTCGAATGAAAACTCAAACTCTTTCAAGAAAAAAAATTAAAAAAGAGAAATGATGACCTCAAGAAGAATAGAGTCAATTTTTATTGCAAAAATGATGATTTGAAAGAAAATTGGATAAGAAATCAAAGTTTTATGAAAAGATTAGAGATGAACAAATTTTGTTCAGAAAAAGAATGGACAATCTCAAAAAATTTATCCAAAATAAGAAACAAAAAGTTTTTGAAAAGAAAAAAGTTAGGAGCACCTATGTTAAGAAAACTACAGTATAATAGGAAAAGACACTACTTTTGTCAAACCTGATATTTTATAGATCTAAATGTTATTTGCCATTTTTATTGTCAATATGGCCACATGAGAAAAGAACGTTGTCTTAAAAGAAATATTAAGCTAGGTATGAAGGTCATATGGATATCAAAAGAAAGCACTAAGTCTCAGGACCCAAGAAGATAGGGGTGTCAAAAGTTATTTCCTAACTTTGTACATAAGTATACTTCAAGAATACCATAAGAGGGTCAAGGTGGTACATAGATATTGGGTATTCAAGGCACATCACTAGGGATGCTTCACTTCTTATCAATCTCAAGATACAAAGTAGTGAGAAAATCACCTCTAGGGATGACAGGAAAAAGGCACATCACTAGGTATGCTTCTCTTCTTGTTAATCTCAAGCTATAAAGTAGTGAGAAAGTCACCTTTAGAGATGACAAGAAAATAAAATCAATTAGTAAAGGTTACATTGGTAAACATGAGAATTGTAAAGATGATGACTTAGGTGTGTAACAAGGACTTGAGAAAACATTTGGTGCTAAATTTGCTTTTATCAAAACTTTAGGGACTGAAACTGTCGATACTCCAACATTTGATATCAAAACTGCAATTTTCTCATTACAAATTGAAATTCTTGCATCAAATTTATTTTACTAGTAAAAAATTACAAATCAAGATTCTTCACAATACATGTAAGAAAACTATCTGTGTTATTTTTCATACTTTACATCTAAATTATATGAAAGTAATTGTTTAGTTAGTGTCAAGAAAACACATGATAATCAGAGCATAAAAATTAAGGATAGCATACAAATTAAAAAATTAAATGGAAAAATAAAAATTAAGTACGATAGTTAAGTTTTGAGTTTTCTTATGTTTGAGAATAACATGACTTAATAGTCCCCACAGATATTAACTTTTAAGATACCCACGGATATGTGAATTGTTTCCAGTTAACCACAATTTTTAAAATTTAATATTCGAAATCGAAATTGCTTTTACAAATGAGGTTTGATTAACTTAACCCCTTTTATAATTCGGTTCAATTACTCTCATTTTTTTATATAGAGCAGATCGCTTTTTACAACTTTTTTATTTTTTGATTATTTTTGCCCACTTTGATTTACAATTCTACTTCCTAGATATTTGTTCAAATTATAAAAAAGACCACGTAGTTTGACCTAAATATATCTTTTCTTGTGAATTAGAAAGCACTGAGAAAACTTGTACATAGATATTAGTCTCATCTAAATAAAGTAAGAAGACAAGAAGGCATAACTTACAAACAGTCAAGTATTTATAAGAAAATCCCTTAACATCGTCCAAACTAATTAACTAAAAATTGAAAAGAAAATTTTAAACCAAAGTTTTAAAAATAATTGCTGACTATTAAAACAAAAAATATAAGGAAATAAAAATTTAAAAAAAGAAAAAAATTCATGTCTTCTCTTTTTATTTGTCTGCAGCCCATCTCAACCGCTGCCATATTCTTCCAATCCATTTTATCTCTTAGTCCAACAATCATCATTTTACACTGGGGTATTGAACTGGGTGCGGAATAAAAAGTTTTAGTTATGTTAAATGTGATAGTTAAACTTCGTATTTAATTTGAAATTATCTGTTGTTGTCCAGTAATATAAAGTTTGACTTTGTTGTTTGTAATTTAAAGTTGAAATTTTTGTTCTTATTTCTAAAGAAATAGTTTATTTGAATTTTTGTTGTTGATCTCTAAATGAATATTTTTTGTATAGAAACATTAAAACGGAATGCTTAGAGGTGGCAATAGAGAACAATTTGGATATCTTCATGTTTTTTATAAATTTAAAGTTAAAAATTTATCATACATGTAACTGTACTTTGATTATCTATATAAAAGTTATTCGTATCCATTATATCTTAGTGGTGGCTAAAGCAACTATGTAGTTGAGCGAAACTCTATTGCCAATTAGAAAAATGAAAGAATGTTAGGAAGAATGAACACGGGATTAACTGGTATTTTAGGAGCTTCATTAAAAATTCTGTTTCATTACTTCAACTTAAGTCATTAATAATAGTTGATAAATGGAGAAGATTTTTCAGTTGATAAATGAAGAAGATTTTTTTAATAAATGTTTATCTACTCAAAAAAGCTAGACAACGATTTGGATAAACCATAGAGTTTATTTTGTAATTTAAAAAAATTTTAGGTGTTAAATGTAAATAACTCAAATTTCAAAAGGATTCTTTAGAGATTTCAGACATATATTTTGCTAATATAAGTTACATTTCTAGCTGCTAATAGCATTAGGGGGTATTTGATAAACACTTTGCCATTCAAGGTATTTGACGATGACTTGGTCAAACCACATGGTAGATTTGTGGTTGGCCGAACCTCAGATATTGTAAATGTAATTAACCAGTGTTCTTCTTCTTTTTTTTTTAGTTTCCCCCTTTAAACAAAAGTATTTTTATAGTTAACTTTAACCATTAATCAAGGGAGCAATGTATCACAAAATAAATGTGAACAAACTATGACACAAAACACCCCAAGCGGCTTACTGCATTTAACCCTTTTCTTACAAGAAAGGACGCCTTAAAGAGTTCATAATAAATCATAGCCAGTGATCAACATCATTTAATAATGGAATAAATGATAACTAAAAAATAATAATGAAATAAATGATAATTTATCTCACACAAAGACAAGATTTAAGTTCTTACCATTTAAATTGTTATAGTCCAGCCATAGTTCCTCAAGCACCGTCAAGTTCCCCATTTCTTCTGGTACGAATCCATCAAAAGTATTGTCAGCCAACCCGAGTAGCTGAAGCTTTGTACATTGAGATATTGTGGAAGCTATCCTTCCGCTAAATTGATTGACAGATAGGTCAAGCCATGTGAGTCTTTGAAAATGCCGACAGACGTTCACTGGAAGACTGCCAGATAGGCTATTACCTTGAAAAGCAATCGCTTCCAATGAAGAAATATTAAAGATCTCAACTGGCAAAGAACCATAAAGCATATTATGTTCAATGATTAAATTTTTCAGATTTTGATAATTCCCAATCGCTTTTGGAATCATCCCTTTTAGAGAATTGTCTGAAAGTAGCAACGTCTCTAGATTCGACATGTTATAGATAGAAGACGGAATAAAACCGGTAAAGCTATTGTTTCTTAGGGAAAAGTACTGGAGTTTCTGCAAGTCACCAAACCGTGAGGGAAGTTCCCCACTGAGATTGTTGAAGCCGAGTTTAAGCAGTGTTAACCGGCGCAAGTTGGCCAATTCCTGCGGAAGCTCTCCGTGGAAATTGTTTCTGCTCATATCCAGGGAGACAAGAAATGACAAATTTCCCAATTGCGGTGGAATGGTGCCAGTCAGTCCCATGTTCGAAATATTCATGGCAATCACTCGCCGGTGACGAGCGCCGCAAGTGACTCCAATCCAATCACAAACAGATGCGGTCATAGACCAGTTGTTCGCCAAGATTTGACGAGATTCGAGAGTGATTTTATCTCTCAAATAAAGAAGGGCTGCTTGATCTGTGGTAACATTGATGGTGGCCATCGCTAAGCCAGCCAACCAATGACTTAGCAGCAAGAGTCCAAGGAGAAAATAAATTTTCTTCATGACTAATTCGTGTTCTCACATAACAGATTGAAGGCTTGGCTAGTGTGTGTTGCTAGCAATTGCTTGCTTTTGGTACTTATACTAGACAGTGGACACGTCCCCCTAGATTGTAAGGCCAATGATAGGGAGCTGTAGGTCCAGTTACTGGTTGGTCTATATGTTTACGGTTTCTGTATTTTCAATAGAATATGATGTACAATAATACAATGGGAAATTTGATAAATTGATCCTTCACATTATCATCAAAATTTTTTTTTAATTTCTAACATTTAAAATCAATTAAATCAATTCCTAATATATCAAAAGTATATTTTAATTAGTCCCAGTAATTATTTTTACCTAGTAACATCAGGAATCAATTAGACAAATTTTTCTCTGAAAATTGACCAAAAATAATCATTAAGACTAATCGAAATACACTTTTAATATGTTAACGACTAATTTAACTGATTTTAAATGTCAGGGAGTAAAAAATTTCTTTATAATAATATAATGTACTAATTTGACAAATATCCCAGTATAATTAATACTATTTTGTATGAGAATTGATGTACGCAATGGAATTGTTCATTGTTTTTAGTAGTACAACACTCTGGTGTAATTATATATTATATTATACCATATAACAAATATGCCACCAGTACACAATTGCACCTGTATCAATTGTAAATATTCCAAGTCCGTAGTAGGTAGACGTGGCAATTTCAATCCAAAACTATTTATGTATCTATATTCACTCACTTAAATGGTTCTGAGCAATAAATAAATACTATTGGATACAAATGGCTTATTGTGAGTCATTAGTTTTAAGTGAATTGTCATTCTAATCCAATTATATATAATTATATGCACGTGTGTATATGTGTGGGTGGAAGATTGTATAACAGTATGATTAGAGGCAAGAAAAACATATCCAATAGTTCACAACTAATGCTTAATTGGGTTGTGAAATGATAACTAATTTCCTATCATCCACCTATACTAATTTATCAAATAGTTCTAAATAGATTGGATTAATTTCAATTCAAACTATTTATCAGCCATTACTATTTTGCCATATATGTGCCTGAAATTCTATGCGTACCAAGCAGGCAAGACTTCGTGTTTTAACGTGAAATTGTCTTCCAAAATATAATTATACAGATATTCACAACATTTGCCCGCGCTGGGTTGTTCGGATGGTGGAGGCCGGGTAGTTACTCCAAGTCCACCTGGGTTCGATTCCAGTCCGCAACCCAGCTGTTAAATTCCTTGACATCGGTCGGGCCCGCTCTGTCAGGGCGTTGTGGAATAGTCAGCCCCAAAGAGAAAGGGTACCACAGTGTTGACAAAAAAAAAAAAAACAAGATATTCACAACATTTTGTTTAGATTTTACAGGGAACTAGTATTTACCAACTACACTAAAATAATTAATTCTGATCATGGTTTTCCGTTGAAAAGACAATTCTTCATACTTCAATTTTTGCAGCAAACAATTTTAATTCTTTTCATTTAAATGATGTACATGTGATACGTAATCATGTTATGAGATTTTGTAATGTTAAATATGATGCTGTATTAGAACTTTTATGATAATACGCTAGATTTGTTAGTAATTATAAGAAATTAATTTAAAAATCTAAATAGTATAAGTGAGCTTGAAGTAGCCCATATGCGGCTGAAGGCTATCGATGAAGTCAATCAACAAATGGCTTATCTATGTAAGTTTTGTGGTTTGAATTAAGTTAAATTCTTTAAATTTTTAAATGAGACAAGATTTGCAACTTTTTCTGGGTTTCGTTATTATGCATTATTATTAAAAGAATAATACTATAGTGTATTTTAGAATGTAATATAGATGAGATAAACAAGTGGATAATATATTAATAAAATTACAAAAAAATTGTTTGAATAATATTTGAAAATAGTTTTTGTTAAAAAAAACCACTATGTGTAAATATCAAACTAGGATTCCTATAGGAAATTGTTAGATTACCCAACAATTTAATTACTTCTAGTTGTCTCTTTCCATCCATTTCTCTGTGCTCCCCATGGAAAGTCGTCAGATAACGTGGGCCTTGTTTGGATATCAATTTTTTGCCATTATTTGCAAAATTTTTTTGAATTTGTGTTTTGATAAGACCAAAAATTACTCCAAAAAATGTGAATATTACTTGTAGCTTTGACCAAAAATTGGCCCACAATATTTTGTCTATTTCTTCCTGCCAAGTGTTTTCTTTTTAAATTTTAAAACCTTCTTTTGCCTCTCTCCAAATTTTCTTCTCTCACTTGTTGCTTTTAAAATTTCAAAATCTTTCTTCCCCCTCTCTCCAGCCTTTATTTGCCCCTCTCCAATTTAAAACCGCCTAGCACCCTAAACCCCAAAAACGAACTCAAATCAGAATCAATACCCTAATTTTCAAATTCCTAGTCCTTACTAACTATTCGTTGGAGAAATTAGTCGTCAGTGGTGTGACTGTTATGGATGCTCGTCTGTTGATAGGCGTCTGGCAACCAATGTTCGCTCCCATTATAAACTTTCAAATTTCTCACTCTGCAAGATGCTTATGATTTAACGAATGTCCATCGTCCAGGGCTCATTCCACAAAAGTTATTATTAATGGAGCACATCTAGTTTGTCACAATTTTTCTAATTTTTCTTAACATGTTTTGAACAAAAACAATGCTGAATTTTGTGAATAATTGTATAAAAAAGTTGAACAAGTTGTTACAAAATTTTTGAATAATCTAAACACTTCTTTAGAATAATTATTCATTTCCAAACCGGTTTTAAAAAAAAAAATTTCACTATCCAAACACTTTTTTCCCTTTCTGAAAGTCAAAAAATAAAATCCTCCAAATAATTATTTTAAATATTTATCCAGATAATATATATACAAACGGAGCCTATCCTCCTTCCCTCATTTCCAACCAATTTTTTCTCTACTTTCCAACTCAATTTTTTCCGAGCTCATTTTTGTATCCCTCCAATATTTGTCTCTCCTCATCCCTTTCCCGATTGCACCTTGCATTTTCTAGCAAGACTTGGGCTTGTTAAGGCGAGGTCGACAACGCCCAAATTGACACCCGTAGTTGTCTAACAAAAGAATCAACATTTTTAATTAATCAAAATAATCGATTCGATTGTACAAATAGAACAAGTTGCTTACTTTGAAGGTTAGTATACATTTTTCACAAATACATTCATAATCAATGATGGCTACAATCACAGAGTGTAGATGCCTGAAAACAACAAAAATGCATATTTTCGCCCAAATTTTTGTTACCAACAAAGTTAAATCACCAATATAATATCGAACGTTTAAAGAATCAAATTTGCAATGAAAGAAAAAATCTGATGAATGCTGTTCATTTCGCTTGTCGACCACAAACTAAAATTGTTGCGCAAGAGCTTAAATTTAAGAAATCCCATTTTTGCGTTTTGCCCACATGTAAATCCAATCATTTTTATGATTGATGTCGACAATAGTTTGGGAGACTTTTCTTGTCTTGGCAAGTTGGGAGATAGAGAGGGAAGCATCCATTCACTTATCGGCACAACTTGGCCAATTGCGTTTTGGTCAATTTTTGTATGCGTTGTGACCAAGACTGAAGAATTTATTCATTTTTTGTACGCGTTATGGACCCAAACTCAAAAGAATCATAAATGTTGAAAGCACGTGAGAGGAAAATCGTGCAGAAAAGCTGTCTGTGGGGATAAGATCCGAATTCGGTCATTGGTAGGAATTCGCTGGAGTCCATTTCCATTACTATGAACATCTTATGTTAATAAAGTCTAGTGCTTTTAGAAATATTTGAATTGCCATATTCTTGTGCTCTTAGTGACTTGTTTCTGTTGAAGTAAAGGTATATTGATGTCTACAGTAGTATTCAATGGAAACACATAAATGGTTAATTAACACATCTAAATTATTGATTAAAAAATTTATTCATTCAATTGAAGAGTAAATTTTTTCAAACTATTTGTTTCATCAGGAAAAAAAAAAAATTCAAACCAAATAGTTATTTTAACTTGGCAGAAATTGCACTTTAAACAGTATCCCCTCGCTCTGCAGATTTCCTTTACTGGACTTGTGCTGCTGCCACAACTATTCACGATGGAAAACTTCTTCAACTAATTTTACATCGGATAAAAGATTGTTAGACCCATTGAATAAGCCAATTAGGAATTTATAAGAACAAAGTTTTACGAATTCTTATAAGATATCTAGCCAATAACAATTGAAACATTATCCTTTTTCTGATGATATACAAAGGAAAATGAGAAGACCATACTAAGTTATACACAATTTTAAGCCAAATATTTAGGCTAAATATTGCAAATGAGTCCCACCAAAAGTAAGCGGGGTCACCCAAAAACAATCAAATTATTACTTGTCATCCAATCATTTGGCCAGTTAAATTAACAGTTACTAAACTAAAATTTAACCTTTACAATTAAAGAAAGTGGCAGGACGCAAACGTGTAAGATTTTACAACGTAGGTCAAGAAAACATTACCCATGCAGAAATTTTAGCGACCAGTGACTAGATTATTATTACCCTATCATGCTTCAACTTTTCTAACTTTAATATTTATGAAGTACTTCTACAGTCACAAATTCGAAAATTTATAATAAAAATAGAAATCATTGTTAATAAATAATAAAAAAATTTATTCAAAAATTTTAAAGGAAAGAATTTTTTTTCCCCGAAGAAAGTCCACATCATTCTTCAGACATTTTGCTGCCGACATACTACAAATTGAGCAGAATTACCTTCGAACTAAGTCTAAGTTGACGTGAGGTTGTGAGACGTCATTTCTTTCGAATCCCCATGCCCAGTGTCACGACCCGCGAATTTCGTCCTGGCTCCGTCCCCCGTCTCCTATCCATTCGGCTTGGAGGTTAAGCGGAAAATTCTAGAATGGTACAGAGAGTTCCTACATCTTTCTAGACCTAAAACTCTCTAGATACACTTAGCCTCCATAAGATTTTAGAAGAGTGTAGAATACTCTAGATAACTCTTGTAGGTTATAAATAGCCTAGAGTTGTATAGAATATTCTAGAGTGTAAATATTAGTCGTTGGATGTAATCGATCTCCACCGTCTGTTGAGGAGGTGGAAAGCTCTAAATAGGGGACTTGACTATTTGCCAAGACCACCCAAGTCATTTGTACTCAAAGCATTCTCCAAACAATACAAATCTTTTCTTTTTAAAGGCTTTCTCTTGTGTTCTCTTCTTGCCCACTTAGTTTAAGTGTTTTAGCCATCGTTCCCCGCTCTTAGCTTGTGCCAAGCATGTTCAAGAGGGTCTAAAGGCTGACTTAGTCTACGATAGAGTAAGTGACTAAGTGCCGCATGGGCATAACAAAGAGTAAGTCCTTTTCAAGTGGTATCAGAGCACGGTTTCATTCAAAGGGCAAGCTAACGTTTGGCAAAGATGTCTAACAAAATCACTCTTGTAAGATATGCGGGAGGTGAAGAAAGTGACAAGAGGGAGAGAGGAAAGTCTAAGTCTAGAGGACCGTCCAGGTCGGGCAAGGACACAACAGACGTGGACACGAGACTCATGTGGGTTGAGCTTGCGATGTCGACGGGAAGGACAAGTTCAGGGACGTAGACGCCCACATCGAGGAGCTTGATGGCAAGGTGGACGAGCTCCAAGACGAGATGTTGGGAGCCTTGAACAAGGTCACCGGTAAGTGTTCACATCAAAGTGATGTCCTTAATACTTCTGTCTCAAGTGAAATCCTTAGTCTTAAAGAAGAGAACAAAGTTCTACGGGAAGAGCTTGGTGGGATGCATAGCGAGTTAGGAGTCCTAAGGGAGGAAATGGTTCTCCTATGAAAGGCCCTAGCTCACGACGGTAGAGCAACATCGTCGACTTCCACTGTGGTTCCTTCAAAGTTGGACGTTCCGAGGCCCAAACCGTACAAGGGTTCAAAGAATGCCAAGGAAGTGGACAACTTCCCATGGAGATTGGAGCAATACTTCCGAGCAACTGGCATCATGGAGGATGCTAAGGAGATCGATCATGCTTCCCTCTACTTGGAAGACACCACTATGTTATGGTGGCGACGTAAGCACGGTGAGATTGAACGAGGGATATGCATCCTAGCCACGTGGGAGGACTTTAAGAAAGAACTTAAACGGCAATTCTATTCCGACAACGCGGAGAAAGAGTCCAGAGCTAAGCTTAGACGGCTCACGCAAAAGGGCACCATTAGGGAGTATGTGAAGGAATTTTCGGAGGTACTCTTGGAGATCCCAAACTACCCCGACAATGAGGCATTCTACTTATTTTGTGACGGCCTTCAAAATTGAGCTAAGTTGAAAATTGAACGACGGGGTGCACAAGATCTCGCCTCGGGCATTGCTATTGCCGAGTCTCTCATCGAATTCAAGAAGGCCGACGATGCCAAACCAAAGGCAAACAAGGGAACCGGGGGGGAGGAGGCAAATCAAATAAGGAAAGCACGTCCAAACCCTCCAAGAAAGAGTGGTCCTCCAAGGGAAAAAAAGAAAACAAGGGAGGAAAACGTCCGTTAATGTGCTTCTTGTGCCAAGGACTGCACATGGCACCAGAGTGCCTGAAACGAAGCCAACTCTGAGCCATGATCAAGGAAAAGGAGCAATAACAAACGGAGGCAAATATGGCGTCCCTCCAAATCCTTAGTGCAATTAAAGTCAAAGTGGAGGAGTCCGAACTTTGGAAGGACGGGTTGTTCTTCGTGCAAGCCAAAATTAGTGAAAATCAAGTACGAGTCTTAGTAGACACAGGAGCCTCAAAAAACTTCCTTACAAAAACGGAAGCCAAACGTTTGGGTGTCCCTTTCATAGAGAAAAGAAGATGGCTCAAGTCGGTAAACTCCCCACCAAGGCCGACCCCTCGGCATAGCCGATAACGTCAACGTAAATATTGGAGAATGGAACGGGCTTGTAGACTTCTCAATCATCTCTATGGACGACTACTCGGTAGTGCTTAGTTTGGAGTTCATGGATAAAATAAAAGCCATGCCAATACTCTTCGCTAATGTTCTATGCATCTTGGGAGAAGGGCGCCCGTGCACGACACCATTAACATGGGCCAAGACTAGCCAAGCACCGACTCACTCAGCCCTCCAATTTTCCAAAGAAGTTAAATGGGGTGAGCTGACCTATCTCATGGCACTAAAGAAAGTTAACGAAGAAGCCAAAACCGAAATGCCAAAGGAGATAACGGGCGTGTTAGAAGAGTACAAGGACGTCATGCCCAAGGAGTTGCTGAAAAAGTTGCCACCCGAGAGGGAAGTAGATCACGTGATCAAACTTGAGTCGAGAGCACGGCCTCCCGCCATAGTGCCGTATCGCATGGCACCTCTGGAACTAAAGAAACTAAGGAAGCAACTTAAGGAGTTGTTGGATGCAGGGTACATCCAATCGTCAAAGGTTCCATTTGGTGTGCCGGTCTTGTTCCAAAAGAAGCATAACAGGTCGTTTCGTTTGTGCATCGATTACAGGCACTTAACAAGATAACGGTCAAGAATAAGTATCCAATCCCACTTATGGCCGACCTCTTTGATCAACTTGGACATGCACGGTGGTTTTCTAAACTTGATCTACGGTCAGGATACTATCAAATGAGGATTGCCGAAGGAGACGTTCTGAAGACGGCATGCGTAACAAGGTACGGTTCCTACGAATTCTTAGTTATGCCCTTCGGTCTAACGAATACTCCCGCTACATTTTGCACTCTCATGAACAAAGTGTTCCAACCGTTCTTAGATCACTTTGTCATAGTTTATTTAGACGACATAGTAGTTTATAGCAAAACTCTAAAGGAATACGTAGAGCGCCTTCGGCAAGTTTTCAAAAGAGTGGGAGCCGCCAAAGAAGGTTCTTGAGTTACGGTCGTTCCTTGGTTTGACCAATTACTACCGTAGGTTCATTCATGGCTATTCATCTGTAGCAGCCCCACTAATCGACCTCCTCAAAAAGAATCGGCTGTGGGATTGGAACGCGAAGTGCCAAGAGGCATTTGAGACCTTAAAGCGTGCAGTGACAGAGAAACCGGTGTGGCACTTGCGGATTATACAAAGACCTTTGAGGTACACACTGACGCTTCCGACTTCGCTATTGGCGGGATACTTATGCAAAAGGGGCATCCGGTCACCTACGAAAGTTGGAAGCTCAACGAAACAGAACGGCGATACACGGTGCAAGAAAAAAAATGACCACCATTATTCATTGCTTGCGAACTTTGAGGCACTACTTGTTAGGATCTAAGTTCATCGTGAAGACGGACAACGTGGCCACTAGCTACTTCTAAGAGCAAAAGGAGCTCCCTCTCAAGCAAGTAAGGTGGCAAGACTTCTTGTCTAAGTTTGACTACAAGATGGAGTACAAACCGGGCAAAGCTAACTTGGTAGCGGACGCACTAAGTCGTAAGGCCACGCTCGCAGGCCTTACGCAACCCAACTTTCCGATCATGGAACAGTTCAAGCAAGGGTTGGAAGAAGATCCTTAAGCCATACGTCTAAGGGAGCTAATCAAGCAAGGGAAGACTCGCCGGTTTTGGCTCGAGGACAAGTTGATCCGCACCACGGGATGGAGGCTCTACGTTCCAAAATGGGGTGGATTACGGAAGGAAATTATCAAAGAGTGCCACAATTTTTTATGAGCGGGACATCAAGAAGTGAATCTCACACTTGCCTTAGTGGAACAAGCATACTGTTGGCCAAGCATATATGACGACGTGGAACTTTACGTAAAGACTTGTCTTGTATGTCAACAAGACAAAGTAGAGCAAAGCCGTCCCGCGGGTTTACTAGAAACCTTGCCGATTCCCGAACGGCTGTGGAAAAGTGTCTCAACGGACTTCATCGTCGGACTACCTACGGTAGACGGATGCGAAAACATAATGGTAGTCGTCGACCGGTTTAGCAAATACGGTGTGTTCATCCCCGTACCGAAGAAGTATAGTGCCGAGGACACGGCAAAACTCTTCTTCAAGCATGTGGTGAATTATTGAGGAATTTCCAAGATGATCGTGAGCGATCGAGACACACGGTTTATCGGGAGATTTTGGATGGAACCTTTTAAGATCTTGGGCTCGGAACTTAACTTCTCTACAAGTTTTCATCCGCAAACCGACGGACAAACGGAGCAAGTGAACACTTTATTGGAGTTGCACTTAAGGCACTTTATAAGTGCTAATCAACGAGATTAGGTAAAGTTGCTAGACATTGCCTAATTCTCTTACAACTTGCAACGAAGTGAGTCAACAGGGCTAGTCTGTTCGAACTTGCAACCGAGCAACAACCACTAGCTTCTCATACAATGGTAACCTCCTACACGAGAAAAAGTCCAGGCGCCTTCCTATTTGCCAAAGGATGGCGAGAGAAGTCCGAATTAGCTAAGACATGATTAGCGAAGGCGGCCAAGAGAATGAAGAAGTGGGCCGATAAGAAATGGAGGCACATGAAGTACGAGGAAGGAGACTTAGTCATGGTAAAGCTCCTACCTCATACATTTCGCAACTACGGGAACACAAACAAAGGCCTACTATGGAAGCATGAAGGACCGTTTCCCATGGAAAAGAGGGTAGGCAAGCTAACCTACCGCGTGACCATACCGCCCCATCTTGAAGTTCATCCCGTTTTTCACGTGAGCTTCTTGAATCTGTATTATGCTGACAACGATGATCCAAGTCAGGGTGAATCCAAGAGGGCACCAACAGCGGTCACCACAACTCATGATCGCGACGTAGAAAAGATCATATCGCATTGAGTAATTCCAAGGCGCGGAAGTCACCCAGGATACACCGAATATTTGGTGTGTTGGAAAGGATTGCCTAAGGCAGAAGCAACTTGGGAGCACGAGCTAACTTTGTGGCAACACGAAGACAAAATTTGAGTGTACAAGGAGAAGTGATGAGGAAATCGCTCGAATAGGTGGGGGAGGATATCACGACCCGCGACCTTCGTCCCAGCTCTGTCCCCCGTCTTTTGTCCGTTCGGCTTGGAGGTTAAGCAAAAGGTTCTAGAACGGTGCAGAGAGTTCCTACATCTTTCAAGATCTAGAACTCTCTAGATACACTTAGCCTCCATAAGATTTTAGAAGCGCGTAGAATACTTTAACTAACTCTTGTAGGTTGTAAATAGCCTAGAGTTGTATAGAATATTCTAGAGTATAAATATTAGCCGTTGGATGTAATCGATCTCTATCGTCCGTTGAGGAGGTGGAAAGCTATAAATAGGGGACTTGGCCATTTGCCAAGACCACCCAAGTCATTTGTACTCAAAGCATTCTCCAAGCAATACAAAACTTTCCTTTTTAAAGGCTTTCTCTTGTGTTCTCTTCTTGCCCACTTAGTTTAAGTGTTCTAGCCATCGTTCTCTACTCCTAGCTTGTGCCAAGCATGTTCAAGAGGGTCTAAAGGCTGACTTAATCTACGGTAGAGCAAGTGACTAAGTGCCGCACGAGCATAGCAAAGAGTAAGTCTGTGATATCAATCAGGGAAAAATAATGAGGGCCTGCTTCTTGATACACTTATTTCCTTCGTTATGATTTTAGTCAGTTTTTTATTTTTTTAAATTTTAATGAGCCCTTTCTCACCTTGTTCTACTAATTTGGATAAAGAATAAAGTTCCTACTATGATTTCTTAGGCACAAATCTCTAGTTTTCTCTAAAATCTACCTTAAAAATGAAATCTGGACTTCAAGTCTTACATTACTCTTTAGTGCATTTGCAGTCCTTTCAAGCTGGTATACTCTCTATCATTTTGTGAAAGAAATTGCATTTTTTTATTTACCATACTCATTTGGTAGGCTTCAAGTAAGGGTAAAAAAAAAACACACAAAAAATGTAGGTTTATTATAAGGGTAAAAGATGAAGTGCCAACTATTATTCCTAAAGTACAAATCTCTTACATTTGGATTCAGTTTAATCCTTGTATTTTCTAAAAAAAAATGATGTAGATTCTATTAGAAAAATATACTTATTTCTTGTCCCATATTGGTCACACAAATTCCACATTTTACTCTCATGTATTGAACATAAATATTATACAAAATAAAAAATTAATATATTGTAGTGATGTAACTATATAATCATTATATAACATTACCAATCAATAATTCAATAAAAATTGATAGTAGGTTCATTAATATATTGTAATTTTTGAGGATTTTGTATTTTTCAACTAGCATTTGTAGATTTTGTTAATTTTTTATGTCAACATTGTGTTATGCACATTTATGCCTAACGATCATAATTTATTTTGATTTTTAGATTAGTAGCACATCAAATTTTGATCCAATCAGTCTATTATGTCTTCATTTCTCTTAAGCTCGTTTCCTCAAACTAAGGAGGTGTTTCATTCGTATTCCTGAATTAGAATGGAAATGGGTATCATGAACCCCACAATTACTATGGATATATGCTATTTTCTCCTATTTGTTGGCTTACTAATGAAATGAATATCTTGCTCAGCTGTTATCTTTAGTCAAATACAGGCCAAGATTAATTTATATGTACATCAAGTTTTGCCCTCACCAAGTAGTATTTAACAATGTTAATCCATTTCATTGAAACAACCTTATGCAAATTTTGTTCATCTGCCAAGATGTTTAATTCACTTATGAGTAAAAGGCACTATTGGTACTCAAATTTGTTACCGAGTGGCACTTTGGTGCTCCAACTTTTAATTGTGCCAAATTGGTACCCAAACTATATAATTTGCATCAAATTGGTGTCTTATTCGATTTTTCTGTAGAGGTTCGCAGCAGAGGAGGACAAATGCCTGGCATACCTGTAGGACCAAGGGTATTTTAGGAAGAAAAATTAACAAGCGAGTAAAAGAGGGTAAAAAATTCCACTAAGCTCTTTCTAACATCAAAATCCCCAATTTTGCCAAATTATCTTTCGCACTCTCACACTCTCTCTTCCAAATCCGAAATCCCTAAACCATTTGGAGCTGACGATCATTAGAGGAAGATGATTCAATGTGAAGCAAACGATGAAGAATTACTGTATTTAACTAAGGATCACTACATTCAGTCAACATACAAAATCCTAAAGAAGATACTACAATTTTTTTTATCCAACTTACCCACACTCTAAACTACACTTGCACCAATTTGAACAAACTTCAATTACTAGTAGACTACAGCATACATTTGCACTGATTTTTCAATCAACTTCAAATTCTAGTTGAGTTCAATTCCCAAGCTGCACTCTTTTCCTCATCACTATCACCTGCAAAGCTTCTGACCCATATTGCAAAAAAGACAACCCATGAAACAACCACAAGCAACCACATAATCCTTATGCTTTGTCTTGTTTTCTCCATGTCACTTTCAAGCCTACTCATTGGCTTAACTAACCATAGCACCACTACTTGACAGTGATTGCACCCACATTCCTCACACCAACAAAAAAAATTGTGTGCATCCAGGTTGCCCATACCTGCAATAGCTACAGAATTTTTTACCTGGATTAGCTATGGTCCATGATACCCTTATGGTTGCTGGAAGATGACAATCCCACAACAAAGATCCCATGTATCCTGTTCAGACTATTTCTTCCTTGTTGCTGCTGATACAAAATGGAAACTGTATGGCAATTTTAGGGATTAGGGATTTTGCAAACTTTAGGATTTTTTGCTGATAGGAATTTTTCTCCTTTGAATGCGCAATCCCATTGCTCTGTTAATTTTTCTTCCTAAAATACCCCTAGTCCTATAGGTGTGCCAGGCACGTGTTCTCCTCCACCATGAACTTCCACCGAAAACTCGAAGGAGAGACCAATTTGACGCAAATTATATAGTTTGGGTACCAATTCGGCACAATTAAAAGTTGGGGCACCAAAGTGCCGCTCAGTAACAAGTTTGGATACCAATGGTGCCTTTTACTCATTCACTTATATTATTGCAAATTCTGAAATCAATATTACGTCATCAACCAATATATTTTTTTAGGACAAACAAAATTTTTATTTATTTGACATCGTAGCATAGTCGGACTGTTAGGATAGAAAATACAACATCTATGACCAACTAGCACACAGGGCAACTTGAAACAAATTCATGCAATTCAAAAATCGAATATCAGAATATTGTATATGATAGTCATTAAGTGGTGGAAATTGCTTAGACATGTATGCACCTGGAACAATTTCCTCAAAATATATTAATTCTTTCTCTATTTTAGAAATGTTTTCTTTTTATCCACTTGTTCATCGGATGCTAGTAAATGCATCTTGATTCTTCTTTCGTTCTTGCCAAATCTTCTGATTGTACTGGCAATCAAAAACGGTTCTGATTAAGAAGATTCATTCTTCTCAATAAACGACTCTAATGCTCTATATGGATCAACAAATAATTCATTTATTTTGAGAATTTTCATTGTTGAAACTGTTATCTTTCAGTTTCAACTTTATGTCACATTCTTATAAGACGACCAAGACTTGAAAATTACAATGACAACTGAATGATTGGTGTCCAAAAAACAGGCCTAAATTATCTTGTCATTCAACTTATAAAATATAGCTGCCAGTTTCTCTAATTTCCTTTTTTTTCTTGTCCTCCCAATCAACGCAGAAAATACAAACTCTAATTGCACTGTTTTTTTGGCGAATTTTAATGATTGTAGGTATATAATTATTAATTTATGTAGATAGTATACTTGAAAATTCTTCCTTTTGCCCATTGTCTTTGCAAATGTGGCTTCTTAATTTGCTTCCGTATGTTAATAAGGAGGGAGAGATAAAATTTCTACTATACAATTTCTGAAGTCTTCTCAAGTCTTCCGTGAAAGGGAATTCTGAAATTCAGCTAAGCTAAAATGCCAAATCATGCTATGAATGATGTCAACAGTAGTCTGGAAGACTTTTTCTTGCCTTTGCAAGTTGGGAGATAGAGAGGGAAGCATCCACTCATTTATTGGCACAACTTGGTGCCTTATCTTATCCTTTGGGCAATTTTTTGTATGCATTATGGACCAGGATTAAAGAACTCTTACCCTTTTTATATGCGTTATAGACCAAAGCTCAAATAATCACAAGCAGGAAAATGGTACAGAAAAGTTGTTTGCGGGGATAAAATATGAATTGGGCCATGGTAGGAATTCGCTAGAGCTATCTCCATCACTATCAACATTTTTGTTAGTTAATAAAGTTTAGTGCTTGTGAAAATATATGAATTTCCATATTCTTGTGCTCTTAGTAACTTTTTTTTGTTGAAGTAAAGGTACAGTCACAAATTCGAAAATTTATAACAAAAATAAAACTCATTGTTAATAAATAATATAAAAATAAATTTATTCAAAAATTTTAAAGGATTGAATTTTTTTCAGAAGAAAGTCCACATCATCCTTCAGATGTTTTGCTGCCAGCATTCTCCATATTGAGTAGAATAGCCTTTGGAAAGTTGACAGTGAGGTTGTGTGATATCATTTCTTAGAAGATTTTTCTGGAGTTATTTCATATCCCCATGGTCAGTCAAGGGAAAATATTGAGGGCCTGCTTCTTGATACATCTATTTCCTTCGTTGTGATTCTAGTCAGTTATTTAATTTTTGTTTTGTAAATTTTATTGAGCCCTTCCTCTCCTTGCTCTACTAATTTGGTAGGTTTCAAAGAAGGAAAAAAAAATACAAAATGTAGGTTTATTGTATGGGTAAAGGATGAAGTTCCTACTATGATTTCTTAAGCACAAATCTCTAGTTTCTTCTAAAATCCACCTTAAAAACGAAAGCTGGGCTTCAAGTCTTTAGATTTTAATAGTTGATGGAAGACATTACTCTTTAGTGCATTTGCAGTGTTTGCAAATTGATTTTTTTTTTTATTTGCCATGCTCATTTGGTAGGCTTCAAGTAAGGAGGGGGAAAAAAAAAGGCTAAATCACAAAATGCCCCCTTGTAATGTTGCATTAGTAGCAAATTGCCCCCTATATTTGAGAAACAAACAAATCACTTCCTCTTTAATAGATAAAAGATATTTGTGCCCTTCTATTCACAATATTTGGATAAATTTCTCTTTTTCATGCTAAAACATAAAAATTTTATACTGTATATGAATGAGTAGAACAAAATCACAAAGGAGAAAGAAGTCTTAAACATGTGAATTATAAAAAATAAAAAAAAGAAAGTATTGCTACCTTTATTTCTAGATCAAGTTAGTCTTACGTTGTTTTGGTTAGAAACACAAGTTTATAATTTTTATATTTTTTTTTTATTTTTATTAACAAAAATAAAATTATTAGCATTTCTTGATACTCTATTTTAAATATATTTGCCAAAAATCACAAATTTATCTTCATTTTGCAGCTGCTTATTTATTGTACATCATAGCAAAAAAAAATTATTCATGTATTTCATACTTTTTTACACCTTGACTATAAATAATAGGAATAGTTTGTAACAAAAATTTTTGCAATTTTGGAGTCATGATTTTAGTTTTTTATATAAGATTGCAACATTAATATTGGCTTAAAGTAATGGCCTTATTTGTTTTCATCTAACAAATAAAAAATTACAATATTAAAAAATTTATGAGGGCAAATTTGTCCTTATAAATATAAAATGTACATGAGGGGAAATTTGTTACTAAAGTAAGGGGTAATTTCTGTATTTCTTAAACATGGACGATAATTTGCTCCTTACTCAACATTACAGGAGTATTTTGAAATTAAGCTAAAAAAAACATAAAAAAAAAGGTAGGTTTATTGTAAGGGTAAATGATGAAGTGCCTACTATTATTCCTATGGTACAAATCTCTAATTTCCCTGAAATCTACCTGGAAAATGAAAGGTGAACTTCGAGTATGTAGACTTTAACGGCTTGGAATGCACTTGAAATCTACCTTGAAAACCAAAGGTGGCTACCGTGCCAAGCAGTTGCTGGCTTCTGGTACATCAGACAGTGGAGACGTGAGTGTACAGACAAAGATATTGAGTTGTAGCATAGGGCCAAATAGAAACGAATAAAAGTTGACCGGTTACAGATAGAGGTCAGCAAACTTCTACTCTGTTTCATGTCGGCCATTTTGTTTTCAAATAATTTGACATCATATACAAAGATTGATAGGCCCGTAGAATAAGGCAATCAGTTTGCCCGTAGAATAAGGCAATTAGTAATCTACAAGTATGACAGGTGTCGAGTCTATACAATAATAAAAATTCCTACTCCAAAAAAATGTAAACTTGTATTTAGCAATGAGTAGAGTCGTTTCTACAGAGATTGGGGAAAATATGTTCCTTTTTAAAATAAAAAAAAATGATGGGGAGATTTGTTTTGCAAAATTAAAAAGGAAATAATCAACTAATTATAGCAAAAGCAATTAAGAGAAATAAAGGAGAATTAAATCAATAATAACGAATCTCTAGTCAAAGATACACTTTTCAGACATGGTTCACACAACTGATCATTGATGCAAAAGTAATTCAATTATTCATTAATAAATTGGTTATAACTGATACCCAACTCTTCCTTACTTAATTGCTAGTTAAGGAACGACTGTTGTCAATTTCCCTAAACACGAAATAATCCTAAGTACGATCGTAGAATTTAATTTTTCAATTTCATTAAACACTAGAAAAGTCCAAATCCCAATCAATAAACACGCTACAAGGGTTTATTCTAATTAGATCATATGTTCCCCTAACATGAAATTAATCACGCTAGTTACTACATGAATTAATCAATCAAACAATTACAGATTCAATTAATTAATATGGCTGTAGATTATTAATTTAATTCGAATATCGAGCCCTTGAACATTCAAAGAACCAAATAATCTTAAAGAGAATAAACCAAAGAACATATAAATACCAATGAATAAAAGAAACAACTGAAAAATAATTAGATCTTACAGATGTTTGGAACCAAGTCTTCAAATTGACCATTGACTAGAAATGGTAGTTTAGTTGCTCTCCATGAAAGAGAAAATTACACAAGAGATGAAGGGAGAAAATTCTGAAGACAAGGGGGGAGAAGAAAATCACGTCTGCTCCCCTCGTTTTGCAAGAGACGTTCTTTTCTTTTTTTCCCAAAATTATGCTCCAATCTCCTAATTTCCTTCCATAATTTTAGCTAGCTAATAGTTTCCAAATTCTTCCTTTAGAAGAGATGTCCTAAGAATAAGGAAACAAATAAAGGAATAAATTCCTAACGCAAATAAACTACTAGGGGGAATGTAGTTCCCAACTTTGACACAAATTTGAAGGGTCTTTCACGTGTGCAAAAATTCCTGAACTGTCTGTCTTAGACATGAGGGTTGGGTGTGCCCACCCCAACTTCGCAGATGTTTTTTTTTTGGAAAGTCTTTTAACTTTCTTTTATTTCCTTCTTTATATATATTTCTGTAATTAATATAAATTTTACCAAATATGAGTAGAATCCATCAATTAGCACAATATTTGATAATAATCAAAAGGAAATAAACATAAATCAATCCACCAATTTACACCCTATCAAAGTACAAAATTTTACAAGTTCTTTTAAGTTATCTAACCGATAACAATTGAAACTTTATCCTTGTTCCGATGACATACAAAGAAAATGCTAAGACTATGCAAGGTTATAGACAATTTTAGGGCTTGGGCCTCTCAAGTAGAGGGATTTACCATTTCCCTTAAGCTAGAGCTATGTAACTGATTTGTATTTTTATGTAAGGACAAATATGGCCAAATAAGTTGAAGCTAATCTTCTTGTTAAACGACAAAAGTTTGGCACTAATTTACCAAATATTTGTGAACATATTAATAAAGACTTTATACATTTCACTTATACATAACCAATCAATTATCAACAGTATGCTCATATTTCTTCCTAATTGTCACATCTAGTAGTTGATATTCATGTAATATAGGAATTTGATCTTCAATAAATAAAAAAATGGTGAAGTCAATTGTTTCCTTACAAGTGATTGCTGGACAATGTTATAATGATTTTTCGTTGATATAATTTTCAAAAAAATTAACTATTTTTATAAAAAAATTTATTATATTTATAATAAAACTTATTATTTTTTAAATAATTCGACGTCAACAGCTTGAATATTGTTCAGGTTATCAAGTCATTTGCCAATGGAAGTACAACCTAGAGCTAGAGATCGTGAACAGCAGTTACAAAATGTCTTTCTCGAAAACTATAAAAGTTAAAGGAAAATTTTAAAACATGTGTCTAGATGCAGCAGTTACAAAATGTCTAAAACTGTTTTCAATGACTCCAAATGATTTTTTTTTTTTTTTGCAAATTCAGCTTCTTTATTTTTAATTTAATTGTAACAAAAACATCTAAAAGAAAAAGGGTCATCTTATCAAAGCACCAATTAACTTAAAAATTGCTATAATTTGCTAAGTTTAGGCAGCCTAGAATAGGCTTCAAAATTCTAAAAAATTGGCTCAAATTAAAACTATTGCGATAGCAAAAATATATTATAGTTTTTTTGGGCTCTGTTTGTTTTCATTCATTCTATTTTACGTATTGTTTTTTAACATAACATAAACATCCGCAACAAAATATTCTTAGAACTCTATTTTATTTTGTTTCTAATTGTAATTAATCGCAGAGATATATGATAATATCAATGACTAATTTATTGAAATTCTCATGATGTATTGGCCGAATTATCTAGCATGGCCTAGAACACCAAAATAAAAATTTAAGATGAATTAAGTTTGCACGCGCATCATGCTCAATCACTCCTTATGATGCTTATCTCCATTGCCATCTGTCAATTTTATGTTTTGATAGATAAAATTAATGTAAATAATCCACAACCATTTAAAATATTTAATCTAAACTTTGTCCAAGCATTTCATCATATCTATTAAGTTCTAAAACATGCCATTAATAAAAAATAAAAGGATAATTACCTTAAAATCCATAAAATTTCCAAAGATACTACTTGGGTCCTTAAATTTAGATCTCTTAAATTTTGATTTCAATTTAATCCTCATATTTTCTCAAAAAAAAAAAAGAGATAGATTCTATTAGAAAAAATATACTTATTTCTTGTCCCATATTGGTCACACAAATTCCACATTTTACTACCATATATTGAGGATAAACAAAATACAAAATAAAAATTAATATATTGTAGTGAAGTAACAATATAATAATTATAAAACATTACCAATCAACAATTCCATAAAAATTGATAGTATGTTCGTTAATATACCGTAGCTTTTGTACATCTTGTATATTTCAACTAATTTTCATAGATTTTGTTAAACTTTTTTACATTTTTTGTTTTGACATCAACATTGTGTCATGCATATTTATGCCTTACAATAATAATTTCTATTGACGTTTAGGTTTGTAGCGCATCAAATTTCTATCCAATCAATTTAATATTATTTTGCCTTCATTTCTCTTAAGCTAGTTTCCTTGACACTAAGGAGGTGTTTGGTTCATATTTAAGAACCGGAATACAAACAGGTATCATAAACCCCAAAAATTATTGTGGGTATATGTGATTTTCTCCTATATATGTGCTAAGCAGGCCAAGATTGATTTACATCTAGATCAAGTTTTACCCTCACCAAGCAGTATTAACAATATCAAACCACTGAATCGAAACGACCTTATTCAAATTTTGTTCATCTGCCAAGATACTTAATTCAATCGTGCTAGTGCAAATTCTGAAATTAGTATTACAGCAACAACCAATAGATTCTATAGGACAAACAAAATTTTGACTTTGCAGCCTACTTGGATTGTTGGCACGGAAAATGCAACATACATCATCAACAGCACATAGGGCAACTAAAAGCAAATTTATCCAATTTAAAAATCTAATATCACAAATTGTATATGATAAGTCATTAAGTGGTGAAAATTGCTTAGACATGTATGCACCTGCAACAATTTCCTCAAAAAGAGCAACCCATATAATAATTCTCTCTCTATTTTAGAAGTCGCATTATTACGTTTTACCCTCGTGTTCATCTGATGCTAGTAAATGCATCTTGATTCTTCTTTCTGTTAGTGTATGCCCTAAAACCAAGTTGGTTTTTGGGATTTTTATTACACTTATTTCGTGTTATACTTATATATGTGGCATTTTCTTTGTCATTTAATACTTGTTATTTATATTACTTGTTTATTTGATAAAGTCCATAGAATATTAACTGTGTATAAGAGATTGTAAGAGTTACAATGATGAGACTCTTATTACAAATAAAGTCATATTCTTAAATATCCCTAGTCATAGTATTAATGAGATTGGACATCATTAATATGGGAAGACTAGCACATACTTTGCCTCTTCTTAGGGTAAGTAGTAGTTGATCTCGTCAACTATGGTGTGCGACACCTAAGCTGGTATGTGGATGCTTGTTAGAGAACAAGTTCATTGGATTGATCGGCCAAGAGTTACTATTCATAGTGCTAATGAATTATACTCTTAATGGCAATGGTGTAAGTGATCCTTGGACTTGAGATTACCATGGTATCTTGAGTGTGGATTGCTATGCTTTGACTCTATTGCTCGGTGCTCGTAAAAGAGTAACCCATACGGTAGAGATTGGGTATAGTATGAAGCATGGAAGGATAGTGAGTAATCAATATAGGATTCACCACTCCTTATTAAAGGAGAGTATATCCCGGATTGGCCACTTGTTGAAATATAACTTAAAGAATCTTTTGTGCAAAAGTGAAAGTATGACTTGAAAGAGTTTCAAGGTTATACTTTTATGGAAAGCTATATTTCGGGAACAAGAAATCATTAATTAGTCATTTAAAGAGTGCGCACTACACTCTTAGACTAATTGGGATATAGTGTGGTGAAAGGATATTAATTACACGGTAACATTGTCATTGATAGGTGTAGTCTACCATATGACTTTCGTATTCACTTGGGTGGTCATGATGCATTGCTAGACGCCACTCATGATCTATAAGTACAAATTAATTAATTAGTGAATTAATGATAAATTGAAGTGTTAATTTATCTAGCTCTTAATTAATTAATTAATTAATTATAATTTGTACTTATTGCCAACGTGAATAGAACCTAATGGGTTACACACAATAAGAACATGGTCTTTGGGTTAAATTGTTATTAAGATAAGTATAAGATACTTATGGGGTTAATTTATGTGATAAATTAACTTAAAGGACTTAATTATCAATATTCTAAGTCTTGATAGAAATTAGTTTCCTAAAAGGAATTAAGAAGCTATTTGGTTTCCTTTGGGAATAGGTTTCCTAAAGGAATAGGATTAGCTTAAGGTAAGCTTCTTAAACCTTCTTGGTTTCCAATTGCTCTTGTTCCTTAAAGACTAGGATACTACATCTATAAATAAGTCCATGCCTTGAATCTTGATTGATTGATGAAACACAAGATAAAATTTAGAGAGAGAAAAATTGAGAGAGGCGTGTTTTCTCCCAAGAAAAATGCCACACCCTCTTCTCCCTAAGGGTTAGGGTTTTGTCTTCTTCCTCTTCTTGTTCTTGTGTTCTTCATGATATTCAAGGGAGCTAGCACTCAAAAGGCAAGGCAAGCAAGCCCAAAGGTTCCTAAAGATCGTGTTCGTGTGGATACCGTTGGAGGCTCGACGTCTGGAGGGCTTTTCTTGGTAGATCAACACCTTCATCAAATAGGATCTTGCCCTTTGAAGCATAGAAACCTTCTATGCTTGGAGTATTTGTGCTAAACACCCTTTAATCGTATAGATTATATCAAAGAGATCCATGGCTAAGGTAATAAAATTTTAAATTTTTCGCTGCGTTACTCCCCTTATTACCTTACACTTTCATTCTTGCTGAATTTTCTAATCGTATTGCCTTCATTCTTCTCAATAAACGTTTCTAATGTGTATTATGGATCAATAATTCGTGTATTTTAGGAAATTTCATTTTTGAAAATGATATCTTTCAGTTTCAACTTTATGTCACATTCCTTACAACAAGACGACCAAGACTTAAAAGTTACAATGACAACAGAATGCTTGGTATCCAAAAAAATAGGCCTAAATTATGTTGCCATTCAACTTATAAAATATAGCTACTAATTTCTCTAATTTTTTTTTTTGTCGCCCCATCAAAGCAGTAAATACAACCTCTAATTTCGCTGATTTTTTCTTTTTGGCTAATTTTGATGATCCTCGATTTATAATTATTAATTTATGTAGATAGTATAGTTGAAAATTCATCCTTCTGTCCACTGTCTTTGCAAATGTGGCTACTTAATTTGCTTCCAAATGTTAATAAGGAAAGAAATATAAAATTTCGACTATACAATTTTCGAAGTCTTCTCAAGTTTTCTATGAAAGTAAATTCTGAACGTCAACTCAACCAAAACATCATATATCATTTTATGAATGATATCCACAGTAGTCTGGAAGACTTTTCTTGTCTTTGCAAGTTGGAAGATAGAGAGGGAAGCATCTATTCATTTATTGGCACAACTTGGTGCCTTATTTTTTGGGCAATTCTGTGTATGCATTATGGATCAAGACTAAAGGGACTCATTCATTTTTTATATGCATTATAGACCACAATTCAAAATAATCACAAACTTCGGGAGACGTGAGAGGAAATTGGTACAGAAATCCTGTTGGCAATTTTCTTGGATTATTGTTATTTTAAAAAAAAAGTCCCCATTTTGGGGTCCCCTTTTTTTGGTTTCTAGGTTTATGGTCGCCGCACTGCTAAAATTTTTTTTCCAACGTGTACAAGTGTGCATGTGTGTGTCAGGATGGCTTTTGTGCAATTTTTGGCCAATTGTGAGAGTCACCGCACAAGCTTCGTGCGGTGACTCTCACAATTGGCTAAAAATTACATTTTGAAATTTTTTTAGTTGAGGGGGAACTTTTGTGCAATTTTTTGCTAATTGTGAGAGTCACCGCACAAATTCTAATTTTTTTTTATTTAACTGAGGGGGGACTTTTGTGCAATATTGTGTCAATTGTGAGAGTCACCGCACAAGCTTTGTGCGGTGACTCTCACATTGAATTCAAATTAAAGCCATTTTGTGCAATGTAGTATATTATGGCTTTAATATACTATTATTCAAATTAAAGCCTCTTGATTTCCACAACAATCAACATTTGCCGAAATCTTGGACATGGAGAGAAGTTACAAATTGGAAGCACTCGCCGGCAATCTATCAGTACATGATGATGAACTTCGTGTTTGTTTGTGGTTCACTCATTAAGTGATTCAATGCTAACTAATTCATTTGTTATGCCAACCAAGGACGGCGGTAGAATGCACCATTAATTGGATTCTGGTGAGCCGAATAAACTGAACTAAGAAGAAGTAGAACAATAAATCATTTTACAATTGGTTGGTCCCGTCACGCCCCGAGCTCGCAAGCCCAGTTCGCGACCAGAGTCTGAGCAGCCAAGTCTAACTTTTGGGCTCCGTCCTCGCTAGCCCAAAATGAATATCTCAAGTTGGACTTGAATGCTTAGGCTAAACTTATACATTGGTTCATGCTACTTCACTTTTACGATGTGGGATGAGGTATCACATTCACCCCTCCTTATTAGGCTTTGCGTCCTCACAAAGCCCAATCCATATCATAATCGAGACTGTCCACTCGGTTGTATTGGATTCTAGAGGTGGCTCATACGGGCTCTAGAGGTGGCTCCTGCGCGCCCTTAGGTCGACACAGCACTTAGCCCTGCACAGCACTTAGTTCCTCCACTTCCTTGCGTAGTTCGGCCCAATACCATAGGTTCAGTCTCACCCCGTGCAAAGACCACACGAGGTTCGCTCTGATACCATTCTGTCACACCCCGAGCTCACAAGCCCAGCGCGCGACCAGAGTTTGAGCAACCAAGTCCAACTTTTGGACTCCGTCCCTGCTAGCCCAAAATGGATATTTCAAGTTGAACTTGAATGTTTAGCCTCAACTTATACATTGGTTCATATTACTTTACTTTTTCGACGTGGGACGAGGTATCACAGGTTTCTTAGCCAAAGTTTGTTAGTAATTATCTCGACATGCAAAAAAAAAAAAAGGAAAAATATGAGAGAGAGAGAGAGAGAGGTGACTGTTGGTGAGCTACAATTGTCAGAATCCGGTAGCCAAAGCTGATCAGCTTTTTTATGAGGAACATCAGCATTTTGTCACACGTAACAGGTGAAACTAGTAACCTTTGCGCCTCAGACACGGATTAATTCACATGACCTTGAAACCATGAATCTAGCCTTTTGGATAGTATATTATGGCTACCTATCCAAATGGCGTTAATTGGAATTCAATGTGAGAGTCACCGCACAAGGTGTGCGGTGACTCTCACAATTGGCCAAAAATTTCATTTCGAATTTTTTTTAGTGGAGTTGTGTAGTGACTCTCACAATTGGTCAAAAATTGCACAAAAGCCTCCCCCAACTAAAAAAAAAAAATTCAGAATGTAATTTTTGGCCAATTGTGAGACTTGTGCAGTGACTCTCACAATTGGCCAAAAATTGCACAAAAACCCTCCTGCACACACCTACATACATTGGAAAAAAAAATTTAGCAGTTGCTGCACAAGAAGTGTGCGGTGACTATAAACCTAGAAGCCAAAAAAAAGGGATCCAAAATGGGGACTTTTTTTTAAATAACAATAATCCAAGAAAATTGCCAATGCTGTATGTGGGGATAAAATCCGAATTCGGTCATGGTAGGAATTCATTGGAGTCTATTTCCATCGCTATCAAAATCTATGTTAGTTAATAAAGTCTAGTGCCTTAAAAAATATATGAATTTCCATATTCTTGTGCTCTTAGTGACTGTTTGTGTTGAAGTAAAGGTATATATATGAATGTCTACACGGTATTTAGTGGAAACACATAAATTGTTAATTAACACATCTAAATAGATTTTTTTGTAATGATTAAAATATTTATTGATTTAATTAAAGAGTAAAATTTTCAAACTATTGGTTAATTTATCAGGAAAAAAATTTCAAACCAAATAGTCATTTAATTTGGTAGAAATTGCACTTTAAACAGTATCTCCTCGCTCTCCAGATTTCCTTTCCTAGATTGTGCTGCTGTTACAATTGTTCACGATGGAAAACTTCTTCGAATAATTTTACATCAGATACAAAGATTGTTAGACCCATTGAATAAACCAATTAGAAATCTATAAGAACAAAGTTTTACAAATTCTTTTAAAATATCTAGCCAATAAAAATTGAAACATTATCCTTTTTCCGATGATATACAAAGGAAAATGGGAAGACTATACTAAGTTATACACAATTTTCAACCAAATATTTAGGCTAAACATTGCAAGTGAGTCCTGTCGGTCCCAAAAATCGCAAGTGAAGGGTGTGCTAGTGGGGTCGTTGACTGTCGCGTCCAAAAAGACGGTTCGGTCTCGGTGACCCTTTCGAAAATAAAGATTTTTAGAAAAACTATGCGTGTGTGAGAAAAATCAAATTTTAGTAAAAATGTATTTTAAGAAAAATGGTATTTTAACAGAAAACAAGGCTGGGACTAAAAATACGACAGGTTTGGCCAAATAATTTTTGAAAAAGGGTTTTATTTTTAAAATGGAGTTGCCACTTGGTACTGAGTTAGGGTGTACCAAGTCACCCGAAAATTTGTTTAACAAAATTAAAAAAAATAAAAAAATTTAAAAATATTTTAAAACCCCTTTTTCGACTCTGGTCTACGAAAAATGAGAGAAAAAGGTCCGGAAGTCACATTTGAAGAAAGGGAAGGTAAAGGCTTGCATCTAAGGCACCCTTTCAACCTAGCCGAGGCTAGTTGCGAGGTTTAATCATTTTCCTAAATTAACCCAAAATTCTATCGCGTTCGGATGTATCTATATGAAGGCAAATCCTAAAATCTAAATGTGGGTATCGAGAGGGTCCGAATGTCCCGTCGAAGCTTGGTCGGAATTTTGCATTAATTGCGAAACCCGAGGTGAGGCCCCGAGGGACTCACGAGTTTCTATGCAAAATGTGATGCAAAAGAAAAGAAAATAATAATGTATAGTAATTGAAGAAAGAAGGTGGGTGTGCAACATGACGGGTACGGGGGACTAATATCTCGCGACTGATTGTTTCTTACTCACGGAGGGAGGAATGGCATGTACGCCACCACTTCCCACGCGAGTAGATGACTATTTCTAGTCACATCACACAAATGTCCTAAAGTTTAAGTGAAATGCAACCTATATGTCATGCATTTTAAAAATGTGTTAAAATAATAATAATAAATAATAATAAGAGTAATAATAAAATCATGACAAAAAGAAAACTAAAAGTGTGTAAAATGAGATGTGAAATGCACACGAATGTACCTAACACTAAAATGTCCTAAGGGTCTAGCGTTGGACTAGCCCGTTCTAAAAAGTCCCACTAGCATTGGACTAACGGGAAAGAAAGAAGCCACAACTAGCGTTGGACTAGTGTGGTGACGGAATACTATAAATCATGAATTAAACATTAAAGCATGAATTAAAAGTAAATTAGACATATATAAGCATATAAGATCACATAGGAGCACATAACACATAAGCATAATATTCTAGATTCAAAAATTCTAAGGAAAGCAGTAAAAGAATAAACACGTAAGCACGTAAGCACGTAAAAACAAATAAACCCTAACTATTACATCGGGGGGTTTGATTTACAATTTAAGGGGGGGAATTAAAAACGCCCTATCTATTACACTTTCTATCTAATTACACAAGTTTTGCTAAAATATGAGAAAAAGAATCTAACTATTACATTGATTAGCTAAATACAAAATATTACATTTTTATCAAAGTACTAATAAAGAAATAATTAAATTTAAAATGAAATTGCATGAAAGAAATAAATACACAAAGAGCATACCAAATAGGAAATATGTGAATAAAATGCATAAAAATCACGTAAGGCACATTGGAGCACATAAAAAGAAATTAATAAGAAATAGGGATACCTCTCGAAGGACCCGGTACAAATACTACTCAAAATGAACAAACAAGTCAAGGCACCTCGTATAATTAAATAAAACCTAAAATATACAACTATTGACGAATTGAAATAAAAAATGAATTCTAGCAACTAAGGGGCTAAAATTAAATTCAATAAAAACTCGAGGGGTAAAACTAAAAAAATTCACATAAACGGGGGGCAAAATGTAAATTTAAGCAAGTAAAAGGGCACACAACTATAAATTTTAGCAACTAATGGGCTTGATTGCAATTAATAAAGACTTAATTGAAAGAAATTAAACCTAAAAGGGGTCAATCTACAAATAGCAGGGACTAATTTGCATAACTTAAAAGTATTAAGGGGCACATTAAGACTACTTCAAAAATCCTAAGGACTGAAACATAAATAACTATCTTGTAATAAAATAACCAGAAAAAAGAAATCCCAAAACTAAATTAAAAAAAAACTAGAGAAATTCACTAATAAATTAACTTAATGCAATCAATTAATTAAACTAAGACTAAATTAACTTGTCAAACACATTTATTAACTAAATTAAGAAAAGCAAATTAAAAGAAATTAATTGATTAATCAAACTTCATAATAATAAAATAAAGAAAAAAAATATTATAATCTGGAACCTAAAGGCCGAAAATCTCAATCCCACTTAATTTTTAATCAGTTTCTTATTCCTCTATTTTTCTATCCCCTTTTCTTTCTTTCTTTTTTTTTAAACTCTCTGTGTTTTCTTTTTATCTGCTCTAATTTCTCTTCTTCCGTCCCTGATTCTCCTCCCTCATTCGATTTCTTCTTTTCTATTTCTTTCTCTTCTCCTTCGTTTCTCTCTTTCTCTGATCTCCTCTCACAGTTTCTTTCTCTCATCTTGGTCTTCTCTTTTCTGCGTCCTCACTTCCTCTTCTTCCCTTCCTGATTTCTTTTCTTTCCACCTTTGTTTTTCTCTCTTCTGCTGCATCTTTGTTTCCCCAATTTCCTCCCCTCTCTCTATGATTTCTCTCAATCTCTCCTATACGCTCTTCTCTCTCTAGTTTCTTCCTGCTTTTTTTTCTGCTCCCCCCTCATTTCTCTAGCTTTCCGTCTCTCTGTATGTCTTTGGAAACTCTTTCTTTCATTCTCTCCCTCACCTCTGTTCTCGGTCTCTTTACCTTCCTCTTTTCGCCTGTTCTGTTCTCTCTCTCTCACCTTCTTCTCCAGCCCTCTCTCTAATCTCCCTTCATCTTCCTCTCTCTCTCAATTTTCTTCCCCTGAACACACCAGAATCGACTCCCCTAGATGGAGGCGATGGAAGACGCTGCGAGAAATGGGCAGTGGGTTCTGCAACTTTACAAATTTGAATATTTTTATTTATTATGTCTTGGCTGTTGTTGGAGCTTTGTTTTTGTTTTATGCAGGTTGTAGTTAGTTGATTTTGTTGGCTATGTGGTCTGATTGTGGAATTTCGGTGGATTTTGGGTGTTGATTGGGGTGGTTCAAATGGTGGTTTCGAATGTTTATGACTGGAATTAGGGTGAATTATGGTTGCCTGATTTGGGGATGATTGTATGTGTCTGTGTGTGAGTCTGTACTGTGTGTGTGTGCTGTGATTCTGCGTGTGTGTGCAAGTGTTTGTGACTGTGTGTGTGCTGTGATTCTGCTTGCTCTGCAGGTGGAACAAATTGGTGATTCTGCGGCGGATGAAAGGGGGAGACGGTGGATGAAGTTGATGCAGGAAGGATGTGAGTCAAGTGACAGGGGAGGGGCGTTTGGACTGTTTTTGTTTTCGTTCTCCATGGTGAATTTGTCACTGATGTTCGAGGGGCTATGGTTGGGCAGGGGAGATTGGGATTGAATCGAGGGACTCAATATGCCAGTGAGGGTGGTGATTGGGAGAAGTGGGGCTGTGGGTATTGAAATTGGTTCGGTTAGTGGTCATTTGTTGTTGATTGTGGTGGAATTTGGAGCAGTAAGATGGAGATGGACAGCTCTCTGTGGTTTTGAGTTTGAAAAGAAGGCAGCTCCGATGGCTATTGTTGTGTTTTGTGGGCTGAGTTGGGTGGTTGTGGTTCTGGTGGCTAGGATGGAGGAAACTAGGAGGAACAGGATGGTGAGAGGGAGGTCCGACGGTGGTTAAAAGGTGGAAGATGGGAGGAGAGAGAGACGGTGAGACGGTGAGACGGTGAAAATGAAAGGAGAAACAGGAATCTAACCCAGAAAATCCAAAAACAGCAAGAAAGAAAGAATAAAAAACCAGATAAAAACCTAAAATCTAACCAAACATTCAATCAGATTTTATAATAAAACTAAGAAAAATAAAATGAATCAAGCACAAGAAAAAAGAAAACAACTTAAGATGTTACCTTCGAACCTTGTAATAATCTAAGGATGAACAGTGATTTCTGCTTATGAATAGTGGCCTTTTTGGAGGAGACGATGAACAGTAAATGTACCAGTGAAGAAAATGGTAGGAAGAGTGTGTATTTTTTTGGTGTATAGTTGTGTGTGTTTGATCCAAAATTATAAAAGCAAAAGTGTTTTTTAGGGTTTCCTGATTTCTCTTTCCTTCTTTTTTTTTCTTTTTTTTTAACATCCCAAGCGGGGTATTTATATTGCACAAATCTTAACCTCGAAGAAATGATTAAAAGACCAAAATGCCCTTGACTACAAAAATTACAACTTTGTCCTTAAAAAAAAATCTATTCTCTCTCACAATAATAAAAAATCAAGAAAAATGTAAATAATAAATTCATTAACACTAATTCAGTTCCTAAAAAAAAAAATTTAGAAACTTAGAAACATGCTTAAAACCTAAAAGTGAATTTGGGACCCCAAAAATTGGTGAAAATGAGTTTGGAATGTGAAATGACAATTTTGCCCTTAGATGATGAAAATTCACAGAAAAATAGCTATTGACCTCAAGAATTATCAAATATTACAAATAAGCTTAAAACACTAAAAAATGCATTTTTAACTCAAAATTTGTGAAAAATGAATTTAATTTGTAAAATGACGATTTTGCCATTGGGCAATGAAAATTCACAGAAAAATAGTTATTGTTCTAAAAAAATTATCAAAAATTAAAAATAAGCTTAAAACACTAAAAAGTGCATTTTTGACTCAAAATTTGTGAAAAATAAATTTCATTTGTAAAATAACGATTTTGCCCTTGAGTAATGAAAATTCACAGAAAAAATAGTAATCATCTCTGAAAAAATCAAGAAAATTCAAAAACATGCCTAAAGAATTAGAAAAATGAGTTTGAAACTAAAATGAACTAAAATGGTATTCGCCGGGCAAAATTACCATTTTGCCCTCGTGATGGTAAAAACATAAAAAAAAACTAATTGAATCCAGAAAAATTATAAAAAATTAACAAATTTACATAAAAGTAAAAATATGAATTTAAAACCCCCCAAAAGCTGATAGAAAAAATATTTACAGATAAAATTACTATTTTACCCTCCAAATTATTGAAAAATTAAAATTTGGCACAAAAGTGCAAACATGCCCCCCTCCCATGTTTGAAAATAAATAGTGTGTCAAAATTTGGTGTCTACAGTTTACCCCTCTTTGTCAGAAATCTCGTAAAGATTTCAGACAAAGATGTAGACAACACCAAATTTTGACTCACCTAAAATGTAGAAACAGACAAAATGTAAACTAAAATATCTAAACATGCATAGTATGAGAATACGCTGAGACGTAAACCAATGAACGGATGAATAATAAAACATGTGACCGAGCTCTCAAAAAACTGCCTACGTATCCCGGTGAAGGGAATCAGGTCGAACGTAGTTCGGATACAAGTCAACGATGGATGCGAAACACAATTACAAATGGTAACACGAGAATTCAAATTTGTGATCAAAAGAAAGAAATGCAACCTTCAAACTGCTAAGCAAAGATAACATAGATTGGTAAAAGACTGTAAGACAAAATAAAGTGCTTAAACTGAAAGTCAAAAAAAGAGTTAAAGTTGCTAAACCAAATGCGTATCAATAAGTTAAATGCAATGTCCGCTAGACTTGAAAATGCAAATAAACATATGCCGTTCAGGTTGCCGAACGGATGCATGACCTTGGGTTGCCAAGGTTGATAAATGTAAAGTTGGGCTGCCAACTTGAAAAAGTAAATAGATAGATGTCGACCAAACTGCTGAACGGATGCATGACCATGGGCTGTCAAGGTTGATGAATGCAAAGTTGGGCTGCCAACTTGGAAAAGTAAATAAATGATCTTGGGCTACCAGGAATCATAAAATGTAATGCAAAGTCTGGCATAGGAATCATAAAATGTAATGCAAAGTTTGGACTGCCAGACTTGAAAACGTAAATAAAAGATGCCGACCAGACTGCTTGATGGATACATGACCATGGGCTGCCAAGGTGGATGAATGAAAAGTTTGGGCTGCCAAACTTGAAAAAGTAAATGAATGATCCTGGGCTGTCAAGAATCATAAATGCAAGGTTTGGGCTGCCAGACTTGGAAACATAAATAAAAGATGCCGACCAAGCTACTGGACGGATGCATGACCTTGGGCTGCCAAGGTTGATGAATGCAAACTTTGGGCTACCAAACTTGAAAAGGTAAATGAATGATCTTGGGCTGTCAGGAATCATAAATGCAAGGTCTGGGCTGCCAGACTTGGAAACATAAATAAAAGATGCCGACCAGGCCGATGGACGGATGCATGACCTTGGGCTGCCAAGGTTGATGAATGCAAAGTTTGGGTTGCCAAACTTGAAAAGGTAAATGAATGATCCTAGGCTGCCAGGAATCATAAATGCAAGGTCTGGGCTGCCAGATTTGGAAACATAAATAAAAAATGCCGACCAGGCCGCTGGACGGATGCATGACTTTGGGCTGTCAAGGTTGATGAATGCAAAGTTGGGCTGCCAACTTGGAAAAGTAAATAAATGATCTTGGGCTGCCAGGAATCATAAAATGTAATGCAAAGTTTGGGCTGTTAGACTTGAGAACGTAAATAAAAGATGCCGACCAAGTTGCTGAACGGATGCATGACCTTGGGCTGCCAAGGTGGATGAATGCAAAGTTTGGGCTGCCAAACTTGAAAAAGTAAATGAATGATCCTAGGCTGTCAGGAATCATAAATGCAAGGTCTGTGCTGCCAGACTTGGAAACATAAATAAAAGATGACGACCAGGCTGCTGGACGGATGCATGACCTTGGGCTGCCAAAGTTGATGAATGCAAAGTTTGGGCTGCCAAATTTGAAAAGGTAAATGAATGATCTTGGGTTGTCAGGAATCATAAATGCAAGGTCTGGACTGTCAGACTTAGAAACATAAATAAAAGATACCGACCAGGCTGCTAGACGGATGCATGACCTTGGGCTGCCAAGGTTGATGAATGCAAAGTTTGGACTGCTAAATTTGAAAAAGTAAATGAATAATCCTGAGCTGTCAGGAATCATAAATGCAAGGTCTGGGCAACCAGACTTGGAAACATAAATAAAAGATGCCGATCAGTCTGCTGGACGGATGCATGACCTTGGGCTGCCAAGGTTGATGAATACAAAGTTTGGGCTGCCAAACTTGAAAAGGTAAATGAATGATCTTGGGCTGCCAGGAATCATAAATGCAAGGTCTGAGCTGCCAGACTTGGAAACATAAATAAAAAATGCCGACCAAGCTGCTGGACGGATGTATGACCTTGGGTTGTCAAGGTTGATGAATGTAAAATTGGGCTGCCAACTTGGAAAAGTAAATGAATAATCCTGAGCTGCCAAGAATCATAAATGCAAGGTCTGGGCTGCCAGATTTGAAAATATAAATAAAAGATGCCGACCAGCCTGCTGGACGGATGCATGACCTTGGGCTGCTAAAGTTGATGAATACAAAGTTTGGGCTGCCAAACTTGAAAAGGTAAATGAATGATCTTGGGCTACGAAAAATCATAAATGCAAGGTCTAGGTTACCAGACTTGGAAACATAAATAAAAAATGCCGACCAGGCTGTTGGACGGATGCATGACTTTGGGCTGCCAAGGTTGATGAATGCAAAGTTGGGCTGCCAACTTGGAAAATAAATGAATGATCCTGGGCTGTCAGGAATCATAAATGCAAGGTCTGGGTTGCCAGACTTGGAAACATAAACAAAAGATGCCGACCAGATTGTTAGACGGATGCATGACCTTGGGCTGCCAAGGTTGATGAATGAAAAGTTGGACTGCCAACTTGGAAAAGTAAATGAATGATCTTGGGCTGCCAAGAATCATAAATACAAGGTCTGGGTTATCAGACTTGGAAATATAAACAAAAAATGCCGACCAGGCTGCTGGACGGATGCATGACAAAATTAAGACATCCGGAAACTTAAAAGCCATTGCAAAACTGGTCAAAATTTTTCTAAAAAATTTTGCCCCAGTGTATGGCGTCAAAACCTTTTGAAATCGTGCTTCTCAATGTTCGGTGTCATATGAAAACATTAAAATCTTATTTGACTTAAACCTTCCAACCACTCACTTCAACATAAAATATTCTTTTCAAAATCTTGCTGTAAACATAAATTATCATAACTAACTCAAATTTTTTTTTCTATCAAGCTATCATTAACTTAACAAAATTGCCTCAGTTGTTATTCTTGTTAAAAATCTGAATTGGAGATAGTGTGACCAAATCTATAAAAGAGAGAAAGATAACAGTAATTGCAAAAGTTATGCCACCACTTGACAGTCCTTTGATCCACTTGTTGCATATAAACATGAGTATCACAATCCAGGATCCTGAATTGGTCTCCGGCCCTTGCTTCATGACATTTTTTGATTTCTAAATTCTCTGATCCATGATTTGCGATAAATGCCCTATGTGCTCTCCCATATGCCTCTCGGGACCTCAATAAATTTAGGATCACTTTTGCTTTATATTGCACACTAAGACACAAAAATGTCATGTTTTCAAAAAAGATGAAAAAAATGAATATATCATAGCAAAATCTGACAGATGCAACGACAAAAGAAATTCTATACACTAAATATTTTCGTATAGGTATATATAAAACTTTTAATAACAACTAATTATTATGTTCAAATGAAAAAATTAATTTCCAACGACGGCTCTGAAGAAATCTGTCATTTTGATCCTTTGGATGTCATTCCTTTTGAATTTCGAGATTGTTCCAAGATGATCAATACAGAAGAAAATTCTCAAGTAACCAAGGTCACCAGCTTCTTCAAAGAATTCCACATCTACCATAGGTGCATTCTACTTCCTCACTTGTGAGCCTTCAACTTGTAATTTCCCGACCTTAGCGCCCTTTCAGGTTTTCACCGAAGTTTCCCCTCCCTTTTTTTTTTCCGTTCTTGCCTTTTTTTTTCGTTCTTACTTTTTTTCTGTTTTTCGTTTTCATTTTTTTTCTTTTTTTTTTGAAGGGCCCTTTCAGGTTTTCGCTTTTGTAGAGAGAAAAAAAAAGAACAATCAACATTCAAATCTTGATCGATTATTTCCTGTTTCATAAAATCAGACTGGTATAAAAATGTTTGGCATCAGTAAGACAATCCTCCCTTGATTGATTAGGGATGGATATATTAACATCATATGCCCTATTGATTTGCAAACTTCCATTTTAAAATTATCACAAAATAAGGACGGAGGTCGGTAACATTCTCGACTTTTGTAACGGGGTCAGGTAAGATACTTAAAAGGTTAAGGTCGGAAAGCAGAATAAAAAGATTAATTATCTTGAGGTCGCGTTTTCAGAAAAACTTATCCTAACTTTATTCTTTCCCCTTTAGGGCTTTTTTTTTTTTTTTTGCTCTAGTTTATTACTTTCCATGGGGTTTTCTTTTGTATCATTTTTCATTTTTCTCATTTCATTTTTTTTAACACAACAGTCAACAAATAAAATTTGCCCAGTATGGGGTGCGACCGTCAAGTGGGTTATGAAACGAAACTCATAAATTCTGAAGGCTCAAATGGGAAAGACTAAGAAAAAAATGTGTAAGGGAAAAGAAAGAAGGCCCGCCTTTGACCTGTCCCTTTTTGCAATACTTTTAAAAGAAAACTTACTAATCAAATATAAAACCTTTTTACCATCCATTTCTGTCAGAACAAGGCCCCCTCCTGATAGCACCTTTTTTACAATGAATGGACCTTGTCAATTTGGAGCAAATTTGCCTTTAGCCTCCTCTTGGATTGGAAGGATTCGCTTTAGGACTTTGTCTCCGATTTCGAATTGGTGAGGTTTAACCTTCTTTTGATAAGCACGGGCCATTCGTTTTTGGTAGCACTGTCCATGACAAACAGCATTCAACCGTTTTTCATCAATCAATGCTAACTGCTCATGACGTTGCTTGACCCATTCAGCTTCTTCCAACTAGGCTTCCATCAATATACGCAGAGAAAGAATCTCAATTTCTGCTGGTATCACCGCGTCCATCCCATACATAAGAGAATATGGAGTTGCCCCAGTAGAAGTTCTTATAACGGTTCTGTATGCTAACAATGCATAAGGCAACTTCTCATGCCAATCTCGATGCGTGTCAGACATCTTCCGGATGATCTTCTTCAAGTTCTTATTGGTAGTCTCTGCAGCTCCATTCATTTGAGGTCTATAGATGGCAAAGTTTCGACGCTTGATCTTGAACTGTTCACACAACCCATCCACTAAGTCATTGTTGAGATTCTTCGCGTTGTCCATAATCAATGTCTCTGGTATTCCAAAACGGCAGATAATATGATTTCTCAAAAAATCAACTACCACTTTCTTAGTCACGTGCCGGTAAGATTTGGCCTCAACCCACTTAGTGAAATACTCTATTGCTACTAAAATAAATCGATGGCCATTTGAAGTGGGAGGATCAATAGCTCCAATCGCATCCCTTCCCCACATTGAACAAGGCCAGGGAGCAGTCATACTATGGAGTTCCGAGGGAAGAGCATGTATCACATCACCATGCATTTGACACTTAACGCACTTTCTGACGAACTCAACACAGTCATGCTCCATGGTAAGCCAAAAATGTCCGGTTCTCATTTTCTTCGTGAACAGTAACTGTCCATTCATGTGTGGCCCGCACACGCCGCTGTGTACTTCTCTCATCAAATATTCAGCTTCCTTTTCATTTACACATCTGAAAAGGCCTAGATCGCTTAACCTTTTATACAATACTTCTCCATTCAAGAAAAATCTCATAGACATCTTTCGGAGAAAATTCTTAGCTCTTGTACTGATGCCTGAGGGATAGAATCAATTCTTTAAATACTCTTTCAAATCATAAACTATGGGAGACCGTTGAGTTTCCGCTCAATGCGCAAACAGTGAGTTGGTTCTTCTTGAATCTTGATGGAGATGGGATCGATCACTATATTATCAGGATGACTGATCATAGAAGACAAAGTTGGTAAAGCATCTGCAAATATATTTCGAGTGCGCGGAATGTGAGTGAATTCCAAGGTTTTGAATTGCCCAGCAAGAGTGAGTAAACAACAATGATACGGAATGGTCTTAGAATCCCGAGTTATCCATTTTCTCAATGTTTGATGAACTAACAAGTCAGAATCACTGAACACTACTAACTCCCTAATATCCATGTCCAATGCCATTTTCAAACCCAAAATACAGGCCTCATACTCGGCCATGTTATTAATGCATTCAAATTTCAACTTAACTGTAGCAGTATAATGTTTTCTATCAAGTGATATCAGAATTACACCTATCCCTGCTCCAAATGAATTCGAGGCACCGTCAAAGAATAACCTCCATCCGGAAGATTCCTCATTCGTATGATCTACCACTCCCACAAACAATATCTCTTCATCCAGAAAATAAGTATGCAAGGGTGCATAATTATCTTCTAAGGGATTACCTGCCAAATGATCTGCAATAGCTTGACCCTTGACTGCCTTCTGAGTTGTGAACATAATGTCAAATTGACTGAGAATCATCTGCCATTTAGCCATGCGTCCAGTGGGCATTGGTTTCTCAAGTAAGTACCTCAAAGGATCTGATCGAGAATAAGGTAGGTGGTGTGATCAAGAAGATAATGTCTGAGTTTCTGAACAGCCCAAGCTAATGCACAACACAACCTTTTCAGGAATGAATAGTTCGCTTCATAAGTCGTGAACTTCTTACTCAAGTAATAAATTGCCTGCTCCTTCTTTCCTGAATCATCATGCTGACCCAAGACACAACCCATCGCTCCGTCCAGAACTGAGAGATACATGATGAGTGGTCGACCTGGCTTTGGTGGCACTAAGATAGGGGGGTTCAATAGATAATCTTTAATCTTATCAAAAGCCTGCTGACAATCATCGTTCCAATCCATTGGGGCATTTTTCCTTAACAACTTAAACAGTGGCTCACAAGTGAGAGTTAACTGAGCGATAAATCTGCCAATAAAATTTATCTTTTTCAAAAAACTTTTCACGTCCTTCTGTGTCTTTGGAATTGGCATTTTTCGTATAGCTTTTATCTTTGTGGGATTTATCTTGATACCCTTCTTGCTAACAATAAATCCCAATAACTTTCCAGCAGGAGATCCGAAAGCACATTCTGCAGGATTCAATCTCAAACTATATTTTCTCAACCTTTCAAATAATTTCCTCAAATCTACCAAATGATATTCGGACCTCTTAGACTTAACTATGATATCATCCACATAAATTTCTATCTCCTTGTGGATCATATCGTGAAACAACGTAGTCATAGTCCTTTGATAAGTGGTCCCAGCATTCTTCAGTCCAAAAGGCATAACTCTATAACAAAACGTACCTCATGGAGTGATGAATGACGCTTTCTTCCTATCTTCTTCTACTACCAAAAGCTAATGGTACCCAGTGAAACAATCAATGAACGAATCCATTTCATGTCCTGATGTGTTGTCCAATAAAATGTGAATATTGGTTAAAGAAAAGTCATCTTTTGGACTGGCTTTGTTTAAATCTCATAATCCACACAAACTCGCACTTCTCTCGATTTTTTGAGAACCGGAACCATATTCGATAGCCAAACGGGATAGTGGGACACAATAATGATATTGGCATTAAATTGTTTGACTATCTGCTCTTTAATCTTAAGGCTCATTTCGGGTTTGAATTTACGAGGCTTTTGCTTTACTGGAGGAAAGTTTGGGTCAGTGGGCAATCGGTGAACTACTATATCAGTAGAAACTCCAGACATATCATCATATGACCATGCGAACACATCTTGAAACTAGGGGAGAGATTCGGTCGGTATTCGGTAATTCGGAAGGGTCAAAATCGGTAGCTTCGGTATTTTTTTCTAAAAATTTTTCCACCGAATTCGATTTCAATTTTAATAAATACCGATCTGAATTCGATTCCGAATTCAAATCAGTAAATCGGTAAATGAATTCGGTATCCCCAAAAAAAAAAAAACTGTAACTAAGCTAGCTACAATGGCTGCCTACTGTCAAAATGAATTCGGTATCCCAAAAAAAAAAAAACTGTAGCTAAGCTAACTACAATGGCTGCCTACTGTCAAAATGGAAAACCGATCATTCAAGCATTTTATTGATCACTTTTTTTTATCTCAATCAGATGAATAATTGAAAAAATACTATTTCAAATCAATTATTGAGCATTAGATAGTCAACCAGATCTACAATTGAAACAAAGAGATGAAGTGAAAAAAAAAATAAAAGGGAAAGAACACCTTATCTGAAAACAAAGAAATGAAGTAAAGAAGCTTTTAACTCAAATAATTGTTCGTCCAAATTTCTTGCATCACTCAAGTAAAAACTAAAAGCCAAAAAGCAATACTACAATGCTAATTTGAGTGTAAAGAAATTGAAGGGCCTGCCGATAAAATGAAAGCTGGCCGATTGAGTTCCTGGTGGAGAATCTGGATGAGTTCCTGTGGCCTCGAGCCGTCGGCTCAGTGATTTGGCCAGGACAACCATCGAGCTCAAGGTCCATAATAAGAAAAAAAAATGAAGGCCAAAAGGTAAGGGGATCTGGGGAAGCTTTCAAACTTTTCCTAAGTGAAAGATCCTTAAACAGGGGAATGGAGAATATGAGCAAAATGGGAGGCCAAAAGGGAAGGGATTAGGGTTTGGTTGAATAGGATGAGAGGTGGGTGTGAGATCGTGAGTGAGAGTGAGATTTTTTGTTTTTTTGTGTGATGGGAGTGTAAATGGAAAAATAGACAATGAAGTATGGACAACGATAGAGTGGTCAGTGGAGTCAAGGAGTGCACTCTAGTCAATTAGTGGAGTAGAATAGTTTGGATTTGGACTGATTTAGAATAATTGGGCCTCAAACTCAATTCTCCAACCCAACATGTGTAATCATAATTCATAATGGGCTTCTACAAAACCCAACTAATTATTGGGCTATATATAATTGAATTTGAATTCAGTAATTCGAATTCGGTATTTAAATACCGAATTCGAATTACCGAATTGAATTCAAAATCGGTATTACCGATTTGAAAAATTGTATTTTCGAATACCGACCGAATTCGAATTCTTTTTTTTCGGAATTACCGAATTATCGACCGAATTACCGAATTATCGAATTTAATTTACCGAATTCAATTCGAATTCAGTCGGTAATTCGGTATTTTTCGAATTTGCTCACCCCTACTTGAAACTGCGTGAGGAATTCAATCATTTCACTTCTCTGCTTCTTGTTTAAATGCACACTGATTTTAACTTCTTTTACCTCTGGTTTAGTGCCAATATTAATAGTTTCTGTTTTTTCCAAGTTTGGCTTGAGTTTTTCCTCATATTGTTTGAAATTCTTAAGTACGGAATCATAATCTTCTTCGATGTCACTCTCATTCTCATCAACAGTTTGCATTATTTTAGAATTCAGATAGATATCGAAATTGCAATAATCGGTTTCAAATAAAGTGACATCCAAATGATCATAAGCAGTTATTTTCGGCCATCTGAAAAAATAAAGTAAAGAAAACGTAAATGAATGGACAAAACATAATCTTAATCTCATTAAAACTCAGAATGCATTAATTTAAAAGTGGAATATGTACAACCACAGAAGTGTGGCACTATCCTTCAAGAAAAATGTAAAGACGCAATTCAACTCTAAAGAAAGGTTTTTCTTTTAAAAAAAAAACCATTTTCATTGAAAGTAAAATGCAAAACATGATATGAGCCTGACTCTATCAACATAAAAGAAAAAGTCCACTCTAGGGCTCTGTCTAGAGATAAACATTGAGTAGAAGTAATCCTAAATTTACTAAAACTCCCTTCGCATAGGGAGATAATCGGCAATCCAGTTGTTCAACGCCCCTTCCTCAATTTCATCGAAACTGGCAGTGTTAGATGCTTCCTCAATGTCAGTCATTCCAATGAACAAGCGGCTTACTCCTTCTTCAACATAATCATCCTCATTACAGATTTCAGAGATGATAACGCCAGATGACCTCGAAAAGCTATGATAGAGTGGGAAAATATAGAATGGGACGTGCCGCCCTTCCTTCTCAACTCTCTTCTTCTCTTTCATCTCTTTCACATCCTTACTAGTTGGGTGAAAACCAAGCCCAAAGGTGTCCTTCTGTTCTATCAGCTGAATGGGTTCTACCACTCCTTATAGCATCCTTCCAATGCCCTTATCTGGTTGGTAATCAGCCCTGATTAGTTCTTTGGCAATCATGATACTGGCGTCAGATAACATCGGCTCTACGGGCAACTTTCCTTCAAGAATCTAATTAACTGATACAATGTCAGAAGTGCGAAAACCCTGGTCCAACGGCAACTTATCTTTTACTTTTTTTGAAGATCCGCGGTTTATCATCATGGTGCAGTCGTTCTCAGCAAAGACAGTAATCTGTTTATCATCCATGATGAATTTTACTAACTGGTGCAGGGATGATGGTATTGATCCTGAAGAGTGAATCCATGGTCGTCCCAATAGCACATTATAGATTCCCGAGAAATTCATGACTTGACAAGTAATCTGATATTGGGCTGGACCCATTTCAAGCACTAAATCGATTTCTCCCATAGTCTCTTTTCTTGATCCATCGAATCCTCTGACTATAGTCGTCGATTGGTGGACTTGTGATCGCAAGTATCCTAACTTCTGCAGAGTGCCCCAGTGGCAGATATTCAAAGCAGACCTATTATCAATTAAAACCCTAGGTAGATGTTTTCCATTACATCGCACAGATATATAGAGAGCTTTGTTGTGCCCCTTCCCTTCGGGCGTCAGTTCATCCTCAGAAAAAGTGATCTGGTTGGATGCCAAAATATTTCTTACTATTCCAGCCAATTTTTCAGTGGGAATATCCTTGGGAACATGAGACTCATTAAGAATCTTCAAAAAGGCATCCCGATGCAATTCAGATGTTAACAAGAGGTTGAGAATTGGAATCTGCACAGCCATTCGACTTAATTGTTCCACCACCTTGTATTCGCTTCTCTTCAAAATCCTCAAAAAATCTTCAGCGTCCTTCTCACTAATGGGTGGTTTGGGTGGCAGAGTACTCTCCTTCCTCTTAGCTGGAACCATAATTTCTGGTTCAGCCATCACTCTTCCAGACTTCAAAACTGTTGCAACATCGCCATTATATTCAAAGCCTTCATAATTCCAAAGCACTTGCTGTAAGTCCTCGATTGGCAACTGTTCTGGCAAATCAATGATCTTGGGTTCAAAGACTTCTAACTCAAAAGGTGAAACATCTAGGACAAATGGATGACTTGACAAATTGACAGCTGACAGTGCTTCTTTTGACATAGTCGGTTCTTTTGGTTGAGTTACGGATGATGCCAATTTTTCGGTAAAAATATCATCCATAAATTGACTCATGAATTCCTTTCTCGATAGCATCATTCTAGCTCGCCTGTCATCCCCATCAGTAACGCCAACTATCTCCTCAACCGCAACTATCATTTCAGAAGGGTCAGCAAACTCTTCATCCAAGATAATCATCCCAACTGTAGATCCATGCTGAGGCAAAGGGTTGTTGTCTACATTGGGTGCCTGTCCTCTCCCTCTCCTCAATACTATTTCTCCATCATCAATCATGTCCTGAATCTTGTGTTTCAAAGCCTAACAGTTAGTTGTGGAGTGTCCCCGACCTCTAGAATGGTAAGCACAGATGGCTTGATGATCATAATTATGGAGTAACCCGTTAAGAAAAATTTTCTGCGGTATTGTGCCAATCTTGCCCGCTACTCTCAATTGGTCATATATCTGATCTAAAGGACGACCAAGTAGGGTGAAAGGCCTAGGTCATCTTTGTGGAGGGTTCACTGGTTTTGTTGTATTTTGAGACTGATTGGGTGGAGCGTAATTGTTAGGATAAACAAGTCTCGGGCGGTTCTGTATGGGTGAGCGAAAGTTATTTGGTGTGGGTCGAGGATTTTGGAACAGGGGTTGAGCATTTAGGTAGAATGGCTGAATATTTACTGGTTGAGATTGGGTGTTGAAAACGGGTTGAGGATATTAACGGTAAACAGGTGGCGGAGGTGCTGATTGGGGATACTGTAGATGTTGAGTCGGGTAGTTTGCTCGGTTGTTAAATTTGGGTTTAGGATTGGGATCTTGGTTTATGACAAAAGCTGCTTCACCTTCTTTCTTCTCGGGCTTCTTCCCAATGGCCTTTTTCACATTGTTCATGTTTTGCAAAGACTCAACTTGCACTTTTACAGCCGCCATATCCACTACTTTTTCTTTCTTCACACCTCTCTCTATGGCTTCTGCTTGTTCAATGACTTGAACAAAAGATTTTTCAATGGAACCAATAATCGCTTGGTAGTACGGTGGGTCTTGGATATCAATAAACAGTTTTACCATTTCGTTCTCATCGATCGACGGGCTCACCTTGGCTGCGACGCTTCGCCACCTCTGACCATAAGTTACATAGCTTTCTGAGGGTTTCTTTTTCAATTCTACCAAAGAGAATCTATCAGGTACTAGATCACAATTGAACTCATACTACTTGATAAAAGCTCTAGAGAGGTCCGTCCAGTTTCAAATTTTTAAAAAGTCCAACTTCAAATACCATTCCAATACATTTTTTTCTAAACTTTCACTAAATAACCTCATCGGCAATCTATCATCTCCAGTCGGCTTTCGCAACTTGTTATAGAACATCTTGAGGTGAACCACAGGGTCCCCATTACCATTGTACTTGGAAAACTTCGGAACTTTGAATTTTGGTGGCAGTTGGGTATCTGAAAACATGCAAAAGTCTTCATAGTCTAATCCTCCATACCTGTCGAGTCCCTGACTTTCTTTGATAAAGTCATCAAATCTATCCAACCTCCTTAATAGAGCCTTCTCCATCATATTGGGATTCTCTTCTTTAGCATATGACTCTGCATCCGCTCCTCTTTGAAATTCAGAATCCAACACAAATTGGCTTGTAGTATGAACTGGTAAGGGTTGATTGTTCAAAGTGAAATGAGTGGTTTGTTGAGGGTATTGAGGTTGTTCCAGGGTGTTTTGAGTATGTCTAGGGTTGGGAGGAATTGGAATAGGCATTGGTGGGTTCTGAATAATTGGAGGCGGAGGAGACACTTGGGTATTTTGAGTATCCAAGGGCGGAGTCTGTTGGGTAATTGGGACAGTATTATTTACATTTGGTGTGTTCCCTCATGTATTAGATCGGGTCTGTAGAGTTTCCTGAGTAACTGGTACTTTAGAGGTAGAGCCACATTGTTCATGTTGCTAATAAAATGTGCGATAATCTGACTGTGAGAAGACACCTCTTGAGTCATGTCATTTATTTTGAATAGCATTTTATTCATCTGGGCCCTCAGTGCGGTCATTTCAGATAACTGATTTCCCGTAGGTGCTTCGGGAGACTTCGGGCGGTTACTCATGTTTATATGCAGTAATTTGGCACGAGACTGCGTGTAAATGGGGCTTCGATGGAATGAAGCTATGATTAAGCGTACCTAAAATACATGTTGGAAAGGAAATTGATTCAGTCGTCCTTTCATTATTGGCACTGTCAAAAATTTTATTGTTCAAAAAGGAAAAAGAAAAATACTGAAGTTAGTAAGTGTATCACTAATTTCAATGCATGTTCTAGGGGGAGTCCTTATTATGCCAACGGTAGGCCTAGCATGAAATGCAATCTTTTAGAGTGAAACCCCCCTTTCAATATTCGAGTAGGATGAACTTCAGTTCTAAAAGAAATAGTCTTTTCATTTCTTGAATCAACTTCCATACGACTTGAACATAAAAACAAAAACCTCACTATTTTCATTGCTATCTCAATGTAAGAGGGTACATCATTCTGTCCACTCATCTACACATTCTATAACTTTCTTCAATTGGTATTCCAAGAGCTGGGCTTTGCTGTGATCCGACTCCCAAGAGTACCTATTTATCGTGTGATTGATGTCATCTTTTAGCTTCAAGCATTTCCTTTTCTTCTCTCGCAGATCTTGTTTTGCTTCCGTGTACAGTTGTTTGACAGACTCATATGCCTCTTCCTTTTTCTTGAAACTCTGCTTCTCTTGTATCAGTTCACGATTTTTCATTTTTAACAGGGTTTTCAATCGAGCAATCTCTTCAGCAAGATCAACGACAACTTGCCTTGTTGAAACGTTTTGATTGTTGAACCCATCTCATACTTGTGGAGTGGTTACAAGAGTAACTTTGTTTTTTGCATCAAATGGGAGATTTTGGTCTGTACACTGACTTTCTCATGCTTTTGTAAGTTCTGATTTTCTAAGAATCTCGGTGGGACAATTTCTTTTGTCAAAATAATAAGGAAGTTTGATAAGTCAAGCATCGACGATAATCCTTGGATACGCCCCAGCTATCGAAGGAATCTTTTCAGAGTGTAAGCTGCAATGCCCTGAGTCCCCAGTAAGAGTATGAAATCAGCCAACTTAGTACGGAGAGCTAGCTTTGATGCAGTCTGTCCAATCCAGAACCCATCGAATCCTTTGATTAGGTATCGTCATCAAAAGGTCTAGACATTCTGACGCCGTTCTCATTGAGCTGCTTCTATCAATCCTTTTATGATGAGTGACTATCCAATTATTTCCGAATCAACGGCAAGCAGTGGGGAACAGACCGGATGCCCTGTTGAAATGTTCCATTGCCCAAATATGCAGAATTCTGTTAGATAGCATGAAAGAAGTTCGTTCCTTTCTGGCAATTAGTACAGGCAACGAATATATCAGCTAACACAGTAGGCACTATGGAAGCTCTCTGACCCCTGATCCCAGAGAAAAGATCAAACATAAGTTTAGTTATCTTGAAACTGATCTTCTTGTCTTCTCTCGGAAACAAATAGATGCCTGCCATGACAAACCCGTATACCCAGACTCTCTTTTGTGCCCATGCCATCTTGGATGCTAGTGTGAAATCTCTCGGATACTTGTCGAACCCGTCTTTGTCTGCGAATCTATCAAACAGGAACTTTACGCTTATGTTCTGATCAAAATTTTGCACTGCAGACTCCTTCAACCCTGCGAAACGATAGAACTCGGCTTTTCCTAGAAACATATGGAAAGATCACGGTCGTCTGTTCCACTGGCAAATTAAGTAGGCCGGCTACCTCTTCAACTGTATTGGTCAATTCCTTGTCTCTAACCCTAAATGCTGAACAATTCGGGTCCCACAGATGAATCAGAGCTTCTACCAAACACCCGTTTGTCTCTATTTCCTTAAAATCACCAATAGGGCCCTAAAAATACTGCTACTTGGTTGATCTCACTAGGGAAGAAGAAGCCCTGGCCATTTCTGAACCTCTGGCGGGATTGTCAACATCTGCTTGATGCAGTCGCGGGGTACTCATGCTGATTCAAAAATACGATCTGATCAGATTACCTTACCTAAGGTCTCACCCACCAAGATTTACGAAAATTTAAACATGCAATGTCTTTTCAAGGCTACATACCCAAGACAAAAGGATGGTTTCCTATCATAGGATTCCCAAAATGGCATTCCCTCTAGGTTTTACGCATTGATGCCAGTTTATTAAAGCAAGTTAAAAAATGGGAAAATGCCAACTTGAGAAATGTCCTAAAGAGTTTTATCTAATACATGATGCAAAACTTTTCGAGAAAGATGGATCATAAACTGTACAAAAAAGATTGACTCCAAAAATATTTGATTGAAAAAAATCGAGTCTCAAGAGGTTACAGGGACACAACATTGAAAGAAATCAAAATCATGACTTATGCTAGGAACATAAAGCAAAAATGTCAGTTTATAAAGTATGATAAAACATGTTTTAAATCACTTTTGTGCAATGTGGGAGTGGGAGGGTGGGGGATACCGAAAAATGAGCATTATTTTTTTTGAAAACGAATAAATGCACAACTGTGTAAAAATTTGACCACTTGAGTGCATTTATTGACTCTGAGAAAAATTTAGGTTCGGATGAAACTGACAAGTACAACAAAGTTGAGTAAACTATTGAAAAAGATTTGAAATTACACCTCTTACTTAAAAAAATGTGCAAATTGAAATATTAGATTTTCGGGATTTCACGCAAATTTACAACGACTTGACCCTTGGATATTTTGTTTACAATTCCATCTTTCTCAAAGAAATTAATTATAAAAACGAAATTTAAACGTGCTAAAAGAGGGTTGGCTTCTTATGAGAGCACCATGCCAGGGATCTTTATTCTATAGTTGTGAATGTGATCAAAGAATAAGAAAGAACGCGTTAGTTTAATCAACAAATATCATATAATACATTGGATAAAGCAAATAGCAATGAACAATATGACAAAAGAAGTAAAGGGGTGGATTCCCTCCTCTCGTGCCTTAGTGTACCTAATAGGGTAAAGGCTGACTCTATCCTAGGTTGTTCTACATGGATGCATGAGGTTGGGCTCACTAATGCATCTAGACTCAATTAAGGCTTCGGTTCCCGAACCTTCAGACTGAGGGATCCAAAAAGTAACAAGTTCGTCAATTCCAAGGATCCCAGGTCGGTGGTTCGAGTGATTCCCTGGACACTGCTACTGCGCACGTCGGGCCACGGCTACATGTCCAAGCGAATCGATTTTTAAAGCCCAAATCTCTAGACTTGTGGACTCAAGTCGAGAGTTTGGGTGATCTCCTAGACAATGTTACGTGCACGTCGTGCCACGGTCACACGTCTAAGTAGATCGATCCTAATTCCTAAAGGGACGGGCGGGTGACAACCACCAAAAAGATAAAAGGGTAAAAACATCGAATGCACGTATGGAGTGCTCCTTATGAGAGGAGGAATGTAATATTAAACGCGTGGGCTCTAAGGGTGACTGACCCCCTCCCAAATGCAAGCGCGGTCGAATAAAGCAATAAGTAAATAAACATACATCACATAAGTAGCGAGAGACGGGAAGTGTGTGAGATGCAAAAGAAAAACCTAAAAACCTAAAAAAGAAAAATGCAATCCTAACATCCAAACGCGATGGAATAGAAGGGTTAAATAAGAAAAAGATGATTAAGCCTAGTACTCGGACTCACTAGTGATCCCCAGTGGAGTCGCCAAAATCCTGTCGGTCCCAAAATCGCAAGTGAAGGGTGTGTTAGTGGGGTCGTTGACTGTCGCGTCCGAAAAAACGGTCCGGTCTCAGTGACCCTTTCGAAAATAAAGGTTTTTAGAAAAATTGTGCGTGTGTGAGAAAAATCAAATTTTAGTAAAAAATGTATTTTAAGAAAAATGGTATTTTAAAAGAAAACAAGGCCGGGACTAAAAATACGACAAGTTTGGTCAAATAATTTTTGAAAAAGGGTTTTATTTTTAAAAATGGAGTCGCCACTTGGTACTGAGTTAGGGTGTACAAAGTCACCCGAAAATTTGTTTAACAAAATAAAAAATAAAAAATTTTAAAAATATTTTAAAACCCCTTTTTCGACTCCAGTCTACAAAAAACGAGAGAAAAAGGTCTGAGAGTCACATTTGAAGAAAGGGAAGGCAAAGGCTTGCGACCTAAGGCACCCTTTCAACCTAGCCGAGGCTAGTTGCGAGGTTTAATCAAATTTTCCTAAATTAACCCTAAATTCTATCGCGTTCGGATGTATCTATAATGAATGCAAATCCTAAATCTAAATGTGGTATCGAGAGGGTCGGAATGTTCCGTCGAAGCTTGGTCGGAATTATCGCATTAATTGCGAAACCCGAGTCGAGACCTCGAGGGAGTCACGAGTTTTATGCAAAATGTGATGCAAAAGAAAAGAAAATAATAATATATAGTAAGTGAAGAAAGAAGGTGGGTATGCAACATGACGGGTACGGGGGACTAATAACTCGTGACTGAATGTTTCTACTCACGGAGGGGGGAACGGCCTGTACGCCACCGCTTCCCACGTGAGTAGATGACTATTTCTAGTCGAAATCACACAAATGTCCTAATTTCTAAGTGAAATACAACCTATATGTCATTCATTTTAAAAATGTGTTAAAATAATAATAATAAATAATAATAAGAGTAATAATAAAATCATGACAAAAAGAAAACTAAAAGTGTGTGAAATGATATGTGAAATGCATATGAATGTACCTAACACTAAAATGTCCTAAAGGTCTAGCGTTGGACTAGCTCGTTCTAAAAAGTCCCACTAGCATTGGACTAACGGGAAAGAAAGAAGCCACAACTAGCGTTGGACTAGTGTAGTGACGGAATACTATAAATCATGAATTAAACATTAAAGCATGAATTAAAAGTAAATTAGACTTTCTATTACACGCCCTATCTATTACACTTTCTATCTAATTACACAATTTTTGCTAAAACATGAGAAAAGGAATCTAACTATTACATTGATTAGCTAAATGCAAAATATTACATTTTTATCAAAGTACTAATAAAGAAATAATTAAATTTAAAATGAAATTGCATGAAAGAAATAAATACACAAAGAGCATACCAAATGGGAAATATGTGAATAAAATGCATAAAAATCACGTAAGGCACATTGAAGCACATAAAAAGAAATTAATAAGAAATAGGGATACCTCTCGAAGGCCCGGTATAAATACTACTCAAAATGAACAAACAAGTTAAGGCACTTCGGTATAATTAAATAAAACCTAAAATATACAACTATTGACGAATTGGAATAAAAAATGAATTCTAGCAACTAAGGGGCTAAAATTAAATTCAATAAAAACTCGAGGGGTAAAACTAAAAAAATTCACATAAACGGGGGGCAAAATGTAAATTTAAGCCAGTAAAAGGGCACACAACTATAAATTTTAGCAACTAATGGGCTTGATTGCAATTAATAAAGACTTAATTGAAAGAAATTAAACCTAAAAGGGGTCAATCTACAAATAGTAGGGACTAATTTGTAGAACTTAAAAGTATTAAGGGGCACATTAAGACTACTTCAAAAATCCTAAGGGCTGAAACATAAATAACTATCTTATAATAAAATAACCAGAAAAAAGAAATCCCAAAACTAAATTAAAAAAACTAGAGAAATTCACTAATAAATTAACTTAATGCAATCAATTAATTAAACTAAGACTAAATTAACTTGTCAAACACATTTATTAACTAAATTAAGAAAAGCAAATTAAAAGAAATTAATTGATTAATCAAACTTCATAATAATAAAATAAAGAAAAAAATATTATAATCTGGAACCTAAAGGCCGAAAATCTCAATCCCACTTAATTTTTAATCAGTTTCTTATTCCTCTATTTTTCTCTCCCCTTTTCTTTCTTTCTTTTTTTAAACTCTCTGTGTTTTCTTTTTATCTGCTCTGATTTCTCTTTTTCCGTCCCTGATTCTCCTCCCTCATTCGATTTCTTCTTTTCTATTTCTTTCTCTTCTCCTTCGTTTCTCTCTTTCTCTGATCTCCTCTCACAGTTTCTTTCTCTCATCTTGGTCTTCTCTTTTCTGCGTCCTCACTTCCTCTTCTTCCCTTCCTGATTTCTTTTCTTTCCACCCTTGTTTTTCTCTCTTCTGCTGCATTTTTGTTTCCCCAATTTCCTCCCCTCTCTCTATGATTTCTGTCAATCTCTCCTATACGCTCTTCTCTCTCTAGTTTCTTCCTGCTCTTTTTCTGCTCCCCCCTCATTTCTCTAGCTTTCCGTCTCTCTGTATGTCTTTGGAAATGCTTTCTTTCATTCTCTCCCTCACCTCTGTTCTCGGTCTCTTTCCTTCCTCTTTTCTCCTGTTCTGTTCTCTCTCTCACCTTCTTCTCCAGCCCTCTCTCTAGTCTCCCTTCATCTTCCTCTCTCTCTCAATTTTCTTCCCCCTGAATGCACCAGAATCGACTCCCGAGATGGAGGCGATGGAAGACACTGCGAGGAATGGGCAGTGGGTTCTGCAACTTTACAAATTTGAATTTTTTTATTTATTATGTCTTGGCTATTGTTGGAGCTTTGTTTTTGTTTTATGCAGGTTGTAGTTAGTTGATTTTGTTGGCTATGTGGTCTGATTGTGGAATTTCGGTGGATTTTGGGTGTTGATTGGGGTGGTTCAAATGGTGGTTTCGAATGTTTATGACTGGAATTGGGTGAATTATGGTTGCCTAATTTGGGGATGATTGTATGTGTCTGTGTGTGAGTCTGTACGTGTGTGTGTGCTGTGATTCTGCGTGTGTGTGCAAGTGTTTGTGACTCTGTGTGTGCTGTGATTCTGCTTGCTCTGCAGGTGGAACAAATTGGTGATTCTGCGACGGAGAAAGGGGGAGACGGTGGATGAAGTTGATGCAGGAAGGCTGTGAGTCAAGTGACAGGGGAGGGGCGTTTGGACTGTTTTTGGTTTCGTTCTCCATGGTGGATTTGTCACTGATGTTCGAGGGGCTATGGTTGGGCAGGGGAGATTGGGATTGAATCGAGGGACTCAATATGCTAGTGAGGGTGGTGATTGGGAGAAGTGGGGCTATGGGTATTGAAATTGGTTCGGTTAGTGGTCATTTGTTGTTGATTGTGGTGGAATTTGGAGCAGTACAATGGAGATGGGCAGCTCTCTGTGGTTTTGAGTTTGAAAAGAAGGCAGCTCCAATGGCTATTGTTGTGTTTTGTGGGATGAGTTGGGTGGTTGTGGTTCTGGTGGTGAGGATGGAGGAAACTAGGGGGAACCGAGTAGTGAGAGGGAGGTCCGGCGGTGGTTAAAAGGTGGAGATGGGAGGACAGAGAGACGGTGAGACGGTGAAAATGAAAGGAGAAACAAGAATCTAACCCAGAAAACCCAAAAACAGCAAGAAAGAAAGAATAAAAAACTAGATAAAAAGCTAAAATCTAACCAAACATTCAATCAGATTTTATAATAAAACTAAGAAAAATAAAATGAGTCAAGCACAAGAAAAAAGAAAACAACTTAAGATGTTACCTTCGAACCTTGTAATAATCTGAGAATGAACAGTGATTTCTGCTTATGAACAGTGGCCCTTTTGGAGGAGACGATGAACAGTAAATGTACCAGTGAAGAAAACGGTGGGAAGAGTGTGTATTTTTTGGTGTATAGTTGTGTGTGTTTGATCCAAAATTATAAAAGCAAAAGTGTTTTTTAGGGTTTCCTGATTTCTCTTTCCTTCTTTTTTTTTTTAACATCCCAAGTGGGGTATTTATATTGCACAAGTCTTAACCTCCAAGAAATGATTAAAAGACCAAAATGCCCTTGACTACAAAAATTACAACTTTGTCCTTAAAAAAAATCTATTCTCTCTCACAATAATAAAAAATCAAGAAAAATGTAAATAATAAATTCATTAACACTAATTCACTTCCTAAAAAAAAAATTTAGAAACTTAGAAACATGCTTAAAACCTAAAAGCAAATTTGGGACCCCAAAAATTGGTGAAAATGAGTTTGGAATGTGAAATGACAATTTTGCCCTTAGATGATGAAAATTCACTGAAAAATAGCTATTGACCTCAAGAATTATCAAAAATTACTAATAAGCTTAAAACACTAAAAAATGCATTTTTAACTCAAAATTTGTGAAAAATGAATTTAATTTGTAAAATGACGATTTTGCCCTTGGGCAATGAAAATTCACAGAAAAATAGTTATTGTTCTAAAAAAATTATCAAAAATTACAAATAAGCTTAAAACACTAAAAAGTGCATTTTTGACTCAAAATTTGTGAAAAATGAATTTAATTTGTAAAATAACGATTTTGCCCTTGAGTAATGAAAATTCACTAAAAAAATAGTAATCATCTCTAAAAAAATCAAGAAAATTCAGAAATATGCCTAAAGAATTAGAAAAATGAGTTTGAAACTAAAAATGAACTAAAATGGTATTAGCGGGGCAAAATTACCATTTTGCCCTCGTGATGGTAAAAAAATAAAAAATACTAATTGAATCCAGAAAAATTATAAAAAATTAACAAATTTACATAAAAGTAAAAATATGAATTTAAAACCCCCCAAAAGCTGATAGAAAAAATATTTACAGATAAAATTACTATTTTACCCTCCAAATTATTGACAAATTAAAATTTGGCACAAAAGTGCAAACATGCCCCTCCCATGTTTGAAAATAAATGGTGTGTCAAAATTTGGTGTCTGCAGGTCCCACCAAAAGTAAGCGGTGTCACCCAAAAACAATCAAATTATTACTTGTCATCCAATCATTAGGTATCGAACTAAAATTTAACCTTTACAATTAACGAAAGTGGCAGGCCACAAACGTGTAAGATTGAATGTTACAACGTTGGTCAAGAAAACATTACCTGCAACATCCCGCGTCTGGATTGGCCCAATAACTTTTGAGTTTTAAACCACGGGCTCAAAATGTTTAAGTTAAGTTATTTAGTAGCCCAAATGTAGGCTGTTATATACAAATCATTTTGTTTTCTTCCCACTAATGTGGGACTTTTTGAGGGGTCTCACATTCACCCCTCCTTATCAAGCTTTGTGTCCTCACAAAGTCCAATCCATATCATAATCCAGACTGTCCACTCGATTGTATCGGATTCTCGAGGTGGCTTGTACGGACTCTAGAGGTGGCTCCCGCCCTTAGGTCGACATAGCATTTAGCCCCGCGCAGCACTTAGTTCCTTCATTTCCTTGAGTAGTTCAGCCCAAATACCATAGGCCCAATCTCACCCCGTGCAGAGACCATACGAGGTTCGCTCTGATACCATTTGTAACACCTCGCGTCTGGGCTGGCCCAATAACTTTTGAACTTTAAACCACGAGCTCAAAATGCTTAAGCCAAATTATTTAGTAGACCAAACGTAGGATGTTATATACAAATTATTTTCTTTTCTTTCCACCAATGTGGGCCTTTTTGAGGGGTCTCACATTACCGATACAGAAATCTTAGCAAACACTGACTGGATTATTATTACCTTATCATGTTTCAACTTTTCTAAATTTAATATTTATGAAGTACTAATTGTCACAAATTCGAAATTTTATAATAACAATAGAAATCATTGTTAATAAATAACAGAAAAATAAATTTATTCAAAAATTTTAAAGGAAAGAATTTTTTGTCAGAAGAAGTCCACATCATCCTTCAGACATTTTGATGCCAACGTTCTCCAAATTGAGCAGAATAGCCCCCGGACTAAGTATAAGTTGACGGTGAGGATGTTAAACATAATTTCTTAGAAGATTTTTCTAAGGGGAAAAAAAGTAAAAAAGGTAGGTTTATTATAAGGATAAAGGATGAAGTGCCTACTATTATTCCTAAAGTACAAATCTCTAGTTTCCCTGAAGTCTACCTTGAAAACGAAAGGTGGACTTCAACCATGTATGCTTCAATAGTTGATGGAAGACATTACTCTTTGGTGCATTTTAAGTCCCCGTAAACTGGCATACATTCTTATCATTTAGTGGAAGAATGTGAAAACGTAATATTGGGGTAGATTTTTCCTATGCATGCATTTAAGAATGAGCGAGACCTGAAACGAAAATTCCGCATGCTTTGAGTATGACAGGATAATGCTACATAAGAAGCTTTGAGAAAATAGAATTCAGAATGGACAAGCATTGACAATCTAGCCATCTTATCAAGAACAGAACAATTTTACACACCAAGGATTATACTTAGTAAGCGCCTTAATGATTGGATGTTTTGCAACATGGTCCGTAAGGTTTTTGTTTTTTTTTTCCCAGACATTTTACATTGATTAATGATCAAAAGTAACTGTGCTCTTTTTTTGAAAAAAAAAAAGGCAAATTCACCATAAAAAGTTTGTTGTATTAAACCCCCTCAAAGCTTGAGAGTGTTTTCACTTTAGTTCTTTAGAGAGATTTGAATCGTTTAATTATTGAACTTGAAATAATAGGTAGTAGTGTTGTTAATATTGTCCCAAAAAACATGTATTTTCCAAAATAAATATTCTAAATCTCAAGTAAGCCTTTTTTAATTCTAAAAATATAAAGAGCATAGTCAGGTAATTGATTTTATATTTTTTTGATAGACTATTAAAACAGCTTCATCTATGCTATATATATTTGAGTTTAAGTTTTAATTTAACTTTAAGAATTTATGAAAATATTTATATTTTTAATTCAAGTATCGAATTTTGAGTCTTAATTAATTTTTTAAAACTATTTATGTTTTTTAAAAATATTAAAACTCAAACTAATAACGCTTTTGACTACAAATTGCTAAAAGAGCTCTATGGGAAAGTATAGAATCATAAGATATATTGACGACAGTTCGGGGTTTTATTTCACTATACTTCCTTAAAGTGAAAATGTTAAAAACAAAAACATAATTACAACGATTATCAGAGAATTTTTTTTCCTTTCTTCCATTGTGATTCATATAGGTGATCCAATCTCTAATTTTTTTTTCTCTGCAATCCATTAAGAGTTTATGCAAATGTAAAAAATTACCCCAAATTAAAATTTAAAATATATTAAATGATTTCTAACACAACAAGAAGTCCAATTCCTTTTTGTCTAGCGAACCTATTATACATTAAGAAAATATAAAATATGCTAATACTGTGGAAAAGAATAAAGGAGAACAAAGTATGTCAATACATTTTTTGTTCCAGCCAATCCACTATAAATCTATGAAAATGACAAATCTAAATAATAGGCTTACTCCTTTATTTCTTCTACCCAATCCATTATAATTAACTTGAGAAATATAAATATTGGTCCAGGTCATAAATAAATCTAATTAAATTATTTCTAATCGCATATCAAAATAATTACAAAAAATGAAGTATTTATTGAATAAACAGTGAAAAATGAATCATTTAATCAAAAAAGACAAATATTTCTAGCCGCTTTTGATTTTTTTTTTCTTTTTTCAAATATTAGTGAGCCTATTCTTTCCTCCCTTTAATAATTTGTTTTTCTCATTGTTTTTTTTCAAAGGTAGGTTGATTATAAGCGGCAAGGAAGAAGTCTCGACTACTATTTCCAAACTCCACCCTCAAATTATCTTCTGAAGTCTTCCTTAAGACTGAAATCTGGACGTCAACTACTTGTAAGCTGGAAAACTCTTAATCCTTTTGCGGAAGACACCGAGGAAGTGATCTTTGGGCAATCCTTTTTTCCTGTGTATGCATTAATTATATTAGGACAAGACTTCAAACAAAGATTTCCATACACTTAGAGACCGTTGGAAGAACTATTTTTACATGATAATTGATGTACACAAAGGAATTATTCATTGTATTTAGTAGTACAACACTGCATGTGATTACATATTATGCTACATAACAAATACGCTGCCAGTACTTGCACCATTATCGGTTGTAAATCTTCCAAGTCCATAGCAGGTAGATGTGGCAATTTTAATTCTAAACTATTTATCCATCTAAATTCACTTACTCAAATAGTTTTGGATGATAATTAAAATATTACTGGATCTAAAGCTTTAAATGAATTATCTATCTAATCCAATTACATATGAGCATATACACGTGTGTGTAGATGAATCTAAGAGTTTATAACTGTGTGTGATGGGGCAGGTGTAAGAAAAACGTACTAAGCACATTCTTAATTGGGTTGTGTAACGATAACTAATTTCCTTTCATCCACTTGTATAATTTATGAAATAGTTCTAAATAGATTGGATAATTTCATCTTTACTCAAAACTATTTTTAAACCATTTAATATTTTGCCGTGTATGTACCGGAAATTCTACACGTACTAGGCAGGCAAGACTTCATGTTTTACCATGAAATTGTCTTCCAAAACATAAATATACAGATATTCACAACTTTTTGTTTAGATTTTACATAAAACTAGTATTTACCATCTACACGAAAAAAAAATCAATTTTGATTATGGTTTTTGGTTGAAAAGAAACACAAAACAAAAATATATGATAAGTCATTGAGTGGTGAAAATTGCTTAGACATATCTGCACTTGCAACTATTTCCTCAAAATCAACTGTCTCAATGTCGGGTGATGTTTGTTGACAATCGTCTTTAGTCTCTTTTCAATCTTGCTGAATTTTCTGATAATGCTGCCACAAGGGTGAAGATTCGTTCTTGTCAATAAACAGTTTTGATGATTTGTGTGGATCAATAATTCGTATATTTTGGGTAATTTCATTGTTGAATTTTGCTTACAAGACGACAAAGACTTGAAACTTACAGTGACAACAGAATGCTTGGTTTCCACAAAATAGGCCGATATTATCGGCTTAGAATATATTGCTACTAATTTCTCTAATTTCATAATTTTTTGCTTGTGTTCCCAAAATGCAGAAAATACAAAATCTGATTGTGCTGATTTTTTTGGGTAATCTTGATGATCATAGATGTATGACTATTAATTTATATAAATAGTATATTTGAAAATTCATCATTCTTAATTTGCTACAGTACGTTAATAAGGAGAGAAGAATAAATTTTGGACTATACAACTTTCGAAGTCCTCTCATGCCTTCTACAAAAATTCTAAACTTCAGCTCAACCGAAAAATCACATTTATGAATTTCCATATTCTTTGCTATTCCATAACTATTCACATTTATGTTAGTTAATAAAGTCTAGCGCTTGTGAAAATATAAGAATTTCCATATTCTTTGCTCTTGGTGACTTGTTTCTGTTGAAGTAAAAGTATACGAATGTCTACAGCGGAATTCAATGGAAACACATAAATAGTTAATTAACACATCTAAATAGATTTTGTTGTAATGATTAAAATTATATTGATTCAATTAAAGATTAAGGGGGTGTTTGATTTAGGGGAATCCAGGAGGGGAATAGATATCAGTATTAATGCATCCATTGTTGATGTAACTATCACTATCATTCAATCGGTGTGAGAGTTATTAAATGAGTATTTATGATTTTGTCAAAATACTACCTTATCAAACTCATTAACCCTTTTTGAAGGAGGTGAATGATATATATTTCATTACTAAACCAAACATATTTGGAATCATCAAAACTTATACTCATAGTACAATTATTAATAGTCATAGTAATAGTGATTGAAAAATTTTAAAACATACGACTCCTAAATTTTTTTCAAACTATTGCTTTAATCAGGAAAAAAAAATTCAAACAAAATAGTCATTTTAACATGTTAGAAATTGGACTTTAAAGAGTATCCCCACGCTCTCCAAATTTCCTTTACTAGACTTGTGCTGCTTACAACTATTCACGATGGAAAATTTCTTCAAATAACTATCCATCGGATACAAAAATTGTTAGACCTATAGAATAAGCAAATTAAGAATCTATAAGAGCAACGTTTTATGAATTCTTTTAAGATATCTACTCAATAACAATTGAAACATTATTCTTTTTCCGATGATATACAAAGGAAAATGAGAATACCATACTTACATACAATTTTATGCCAGATATTTAGGCTAAATATTGCAAATGAAGCCCATCAAAAGTAAGCGCGGTCACCCAAAAACAATCAAATTATTTTAGCAACTACTGACTAGATTATTATTACCTTATCATGCTTCAACTTTTTTAACCATAATATCTATGAAGTACTTCTATAGTTACAAATTCGAAAATCTAAAATAAAAATAGAAATCATCATTAATAGATAATAGAAAAATTAAATTTATTCAAAAATTTTAAAGGATAGAATTTTTTGTCAAAAGAAAGTCCACATCATTGTTCAGACATTTTGCTGCCAAAATTCTCCAAGTTGAGCAGAACAGCCTCCGGACTAAGTATCATTCTTCAGACATTTCTTAAAAGATTTTTCTGTAGATATTTCGCATCCCTATGCTCAGTCTAGGGAAAATATCGAGGGCCTGCTTCTTGATACACATATTTCCTTCGTCGTGATTTTAGTCTGTTTTTTATTTTTTATTATTATTTTAATGAGCCCTTTCTCTTCTTGCTCTACTAATTTGGTTGGTTTCAAAGAAGGAAAAGAAATACAAAAGGGGGGTTTATTGTAAAGGTTATAGGATGAAGTTACTACCATGATTAATTTCTTAAGCACAAATTTCTAGTTTCCTCTAAAATCTACCTTAAAAACGAAATCTGGACTTCTAGACTTTAGCTCTTAATAGTTGATGGATGACATTACTCTTCAGTGCATTTGCAGTCCTTGCATGCTGGTATACTCTCTATCATTTTGTGAAAGAAATTGAAAAATTTTTTATTTGCAATACTCATTTGGTAGGCTTCAAGTAAGAAAAAAAGAAACATGAAAAAGATCGGTTTATTATAAAGGTAAAGGATAAAGTGCCTACTATTATTCCTAAAGTACAAATCTCTAGTTTCTTTGAATTCTACCTGGAAAACGAAAGGTGGACTTCCACTGCGTAGACTTCAGTAGTAGATGGAAGACATAAGTCTTTGATGCATTCCAGGTCCTCGAGAGTTGGTATGCTCTCTATCATTCTGTGGAAGAAATTTAAAACATAATATGTGGGAAATTTTTTCTATAGTGCAAATCCCTGGTTACTTTGAAAATAAATCTGGATTGCAAGTCTTTAGACTTTAATAATTGATGGAAGTCATTATTCCTTAGTGCATTTCATGTCCTTGTAAGCTGTTGTAGTCTCTATCATTTCGTGGAAAAAATTGAAAACGTAACATGTGGGCTAATTTTTTTCCAAAGTAAAAGTCTTTAGTTTCCTCTGAATTCTACCTTGAAAATGAAATATGGAGTTTTAAGTCTTTAGACTTTAATAGTTGATGGAAGTCATTAATCTTTAATGCATTGCAAGTCCTTGTAAGCTGTTGTAGTCTCTATCATTTTGTGGAAAAAATTGAAAACGTAACATGTGGGCTATTTTTTTCTAAAGAAAGTCTTTAGTTTCCTCTGAATTATACATTGAAAATGAAATCTGGAGTTTAAAGTCTTTGGACTTTTATGGTTGATGGAAGTCATTACTTTAATGCATTTCAGGTCCTTGTAAGCTGTTGTAGTCTCTATCATTTTGTCGAAGAAATTGAAAACGTAACATTTGGGCTAATTTTTTTTCTAAAGTAAAAGTCTTTAGTTTCCTCTGAATTATAACTAGAAAATGAAATCTGGACTTTTAAATCTTTAGACTTTAATTGTTGATAGAAGTCATTACTCTTTAATGCATTTCAAGTCCTTGTAAACTAGCATACACTCATATCATTTTGTGGAAAATTTGAATACGTAATATCTGGCACATTTTTCCAATGCATGCATAATCTTAGATGCTTTGAACGCGACAGAATAATGCTCCATAAGAAGTTTTGAGAAAATAAAGTTTATAATGGACAAGTGTTGGCAATCTAGCCATCTTATCAAGAACTGAACAATTTTACAGCAAGGATTATACGTAGTAAACGCCTTAACGTTTGGATGTTTTGCAATATGGTCCGTAAGGTTTTCAGTTTTTTTTTTTTTTTAACATTTTACATTGACTAATGATCAAAAGTGGCTGTGCTCTTTTTTTTCTTTTTTTTTTAAAAGACAAATTCACCATAAAAAGTTGGTTGTGTTAAACCCCCTTAAAGCTTGAGCGTGATTTCGCTTCAGAGAGATTTTGAATCGTTTAATTATTGCACTTGAAATAATAGGTAATCGTGTTGTTAATATTGTCCCAGAAAACATGTATTCTCTAGAATAAATATTCTAAATCTCAAGTAAGCCTTATTGAATTCTAAATATAAAGAGCGTAGTCAAGTAATTGATTTTATTTTTTTTAATTGACTATTAAATCAGCATCACTTATACTATATATTTGAGTTTAAGTTTTAATTTATCTTTAAGAATTTATGTAAAATATTTATATTTTTAATTCAAATATCCAATTTTCAGTCTTAATTAATTTATTTAAACTATTTATGTTTTAAAAAAATAAAACTCAACCTAATAATGCTTTTGACTACAAATTGGTAAAGAACCCTATAGGGAAGGATAGAATCATAAGATATCTTCGTGACATTTCGGGGTTTTTTTCCTCACCTTACTTCCTTAAAATGAAATAGTTAAAAGAAAAAACATGATTAATGATTATCAAAGATTTTTTTTCCCTTTCTTCCATTGTAATTTATATATAGGATACAATCCCTAAATTTTTACTCGACAATCCATTAAGAGTTTATGCAAATGTAAAAAATTACCCCAAATTAAAAAATAAAGTAGATTGAAAGATTTCTAACACAACAAAAGTCCAATTCCTTTATGTCTCGTAAACCTATTATACATTGAAAAAAATAAAAATGTACTAATACAGTTCAAAAGAATAGAGGAGAAAAAAGTATGCCAAATACATTTTTTGTCGGGCCAAACCAGTACTATAAATCTATAAAAATGATAAATCTAAATAAGAGGCTTAATCATTTACCTTTTCTACCCAATTCATTATAATTAATTTGGGAAAGATAAATGGTCCAACTCATAAATAAATCTAATTAAAATATTTATAATCCCATATCAAAAGAATTACAAAAAATGAAGTGTTTATTGAATAAACAGTGAAAAAAGGATTGTTTAATCAAAAAAATTGTATTTTTTTTATTTGGCTAAACCCGTACACAGGGTTGGCGCCACTCCAAATTTTACTAATAAAAATCAAATAACAGAAGGAGGACATAAATCTTGCCTTCAAAGTACATGGGAAATTACAAGAAAAAAATATTAACTAAAATAGGAGTACTACTTTACAAAATTATGGCATTATCCTAATATTTGGGTAACCTAACTTATCCATAAAAATCTCTCCTTTTACTAGCTTGGACACTTGATTCGATTCCGTGAAATCCATAAAGATTGCTGAGAAGTTCTCTCATTTGCCAGTAAATCTGCAACTCTATTTGCTTGCCTATAGACATGTTGAATCCCTGAAAGCCACGCTGCAGCTTCTTTATTTCATCTACTTCATTGTTGATCTTCCATGGACATAGAGCTAATCCCCGAAACATCTGGACCAAAATCAAAGAATCATTCTCCACCTGAAAATCAACCATACCTCTCTCAAAGCATAATTTAATCCCAATCAATAATGCATGTACCACAGCCTGAAGACTTGTCATAATGCCCAAATTAATAGAAAAAGCCAGCAATAATTTACATGAACAATCTCTCAATACTCCACCTCCTCCACTCAGTCCTGGGTTTCTCTTGGAACAACCATCCGTATTCAATTTTAAATGGCCTTGAACTAGTTTCAACCATTTAATCATTTTAAAACTAAAAGGCCAAGACAAGGAATTAGCAAAATCTGCCAAAGCATCCCACGTTCAGACTTGCCAATTATTCTTAAGAAACCGAATTGTCGCGTCTGAAAAAATCGTGAGTAAAAGGGTGCTAATGGGGTCGTTGACTGTCGTGTCCGAAAAGACGGTCCGGTCTCGGTGACCCTTTCAAAAATAAAGGTTTTTAGAAAAACCGTGCGTGTATGAGAAAAATCAAATTTTAGTAAAAAAGTGTATTTTAAGAAAAATGGTATTTTAAAAGAAAACAAGGCCGAGACTAAAAGTGCGACAGATTTGGCCAAAAAATTTTTGAAAAAGGGTTTTATTTTGGAAAATAGAGTCGCCACTTGGTACTGAGTTAGGGTGTACCAAGTCACTCGAAAAATCGTTTAAAGTGCGACAGATTTGGCCAAATAATTTTTGAAAAAGGGTTTTATTTTAGAAAATGGAGTCACCACTTGGTATTGAGTTAGGGTGTACCAAGTCACCCGAAAAATCGTTTTATAAAAATAAAATTTTAGAAAAATATTTTAAAACCCTTTTTTGACTCCGGTCTATGAAAAACGAGAGAAAAAGGTTCGGGAGTCACATTTGAAGAAAGGGAAGGCAAAGGCTTTCACCTAAGGCACCATTTCAACCTAGCTGAGTCTAGTTGCGAGGTTTAATCAAATTTTCCTAAATTAAACCTAGATTCTATCGCGTTCGGATGTATCTATATGAATGCAAATCCTAAGTCTAAATGTGAATATCGAGAGGGTCAGCATATTTTGTCGAGGCTTGGTTGAAGTTATCACCTTGATTGCGAAACTCGAGTCGAGACCTCGAGGGAGTCACGAGTTTTATGCAAAATGTGATGTAAAAAGAAAAGAAAATAATAATGTATAGTAAGTGAAGAAAGAAGGTGGGTATGCAACATGACGGGTATGGGGGACTAATGGCTCGTGACTGAATGTTTCTTCTCACGGAGAGGAGAACAGCCTGTACGCCACTATTTCCCACGTGAGTAGACGACTATTTCTAGTCGAATTACACAAATGTCCTAATTTTCTAAGTGAGATGCAACCTAGATGTCATGTAATTTAAAAATGTGTCAAAATAATAATAATAATAATAATAATAAAATCACACCAAATGGATAGAAAACTAAAAGTGTGTGCAATGTGAAATGCACACGAATGCACCTAACACTAAAATATCCTAAGGGTCTAGCGTTGGGCTAGCCCGTTCTAAAAATCCCACTAGCGTTGGACTAGCGGAAAAGAATGAAGCCACAATTAGCGTTGGACTAGTGTGGTGACGGAATACCATAAATCATGAATTAAACATTAAAGCACGAATTAAAAGCAAATTAAACATATAAAAACATATAAGATTACATAGGAGCACATAACACATAAGCATAATATTCTAGATGCAAAAATCCTAAGGAAAGCGGTAAAAGAAATAAACACATAATTACGCAAAAGCAAATAAACTCTAACTATTACACTGGGGGCTTAATTTACAATTAAAAGGGAGGAAATTAAAAATGCCCTATCTATTACACTTTCTATCTAATTACATAATTTTTGCTAAAATATGAGAAAAATAATCTAACTATTACATTGGCTAGCTAAATACAAAAATATTACATTTTTTATCAAAATAATAATAAAGAGATAAGAAGATTTAAAATGAAATTGCATGAAAGAAATAAATACATAAAGAGCATACCAAATAGGAATATGTGAATAAAACGCATAAAAATCACGTAAGGCACATTGGAGCACATAAAAGAGAAATTAATAAGAAATAGGGATACCTCTAGAAGACTCGGTACAAATACTACTCAAAATGAACAAACGAGTCAAGGCACCTTGGTATAATCAAATAAAACGTAAAATATATAACTATTGACAAATTGGGACAAAATATAAATTCTATGAAACTAAAGGCTTAAAAACAAATAAAAAACAAATCTAGAGACCAAATAATAAATTCAAGTAAACATGGGGGGTGTGACGACCCAACCAGGATACTCATCATATCTTGATTGAGTGTCTGCCTAGCTCTCACCAGGACTCATGAGTCATGACTTTAAGGTAGATAAATATAACTTATAATTACAAAACTCCCTAAAATAATTTACACAGAGTGTGAGCCATCTAGGCCCCAAATTTACACCACCATAACACACCCACACTATTACAAGTACTCTGCCTCACCACCCTATCTCGTACTTAGTTACTTGTAAGGAAAACAGATATAGCAAGGGTGAGGTAAAAGCCCAGTGAGGTCCATTTGTAAAATCATTTCACATGCCTTGTCAAAATATTTATTTTAAAACAGCATAACACGCAAAAGTAACAACTAATTTGTCAATATCAAATAATAATAAATTCACAAGTAAACAATGGAGGATACAAATGAATCAAGTCAAGCATTGCTTGAGAGTATTTCGAGCGTCATTCAGGAACTATTCAAGTACTGTACCATGGCAAAAGTCCAATAATTCTCAAGTCTTGCACACCAATATTTATTCCGTGGCCACTTCACGCCGGTTGGTAATCTCGAGAGTTACCCAAGTACTTTCCCGTACGCCTCCTTAACCTACGAAACCTCTTCGCAGGTTGGTGGGTGCTGAGATGTCGAGGCAGCCAACAATTGGTGACCAGACCCACTGCTGGCTCAGCCAAAGTGGACATGCACAAGGCGGGCCCAAACGAGTACGCATGCACAAGTACGAATACATTTGACAAGAACAAGTACTTCCCAACACGATAAAGTACACAATTGGGTTTATAGCAAATTCAAGCATAATTATTAAGTACAATATCACGTCAAGTAATAACAAGTCATATCATTGAGCTTTTCAACAAGTCACATAATTTTCATAGAAAATGATGATAATAAATAAAAATGATTTTAGGAAACTCACAGGTATATCAAGATTAGAGGTTCGCCAAATGTTCACTATTGAGATTGCCCGAATCACCTATCATTAGGAGACAATATAATCAATGATCGACTTGAGGTGAATGAATAAATAATAAAATTTAGAGTTTCTCATAAGAGGAGCTTGTATACATATGAGTCTAACTGTATTTTTCCTCCACTAAAGTTTTACCAACTTTGATGCCCATATAAACTAGACTCAATTTAGAACATTTTTCACGAAGACATCCAATTCTAAATCCAATTATAACCTAGCTAAATCTCAATCACAAAAGTAGTTCACCAATTGTCAATGTTCAAGTTATAGTCATCTCAAGTGTCTAGATTCAACTGAGTCTAACTTTTGGTAGAAAACTTGAATTGCTTCACCATTTATAGTTATGGAAACTAGTGTTTAGGGACTATAACTTTCATGAAGAAAACAAATTCAAATTCCCACAATAACAGGTGCAACTTTAAACCAAAACCTAACACATCGTCAACCCTGTTATGCAGGTTTGGTTTTCTTGCCTAATTTTCATTGAATGGTGAGTTCAATCTACAAAGAATCAAGAGTCGTGGCTCATATGGTTAGAAACTACAGGTCAATGGCTACAACTTTTGTGGAGATCATCAAGTTAAATTCCAACAAGAATAGGTTCGAAATTAGCCTACAAATTGACGCTGCACTAATCCTGTTCATGCAGGTTGGATGTTCAGCCAAGTTCATGTCATTGCTGGAGTTAATAAACATAGAATCAGATTGTATCGTTTACATGATTGATAACTCCATTATACACTCTACAACTTTCAGTGAAGAACATGAGCCCAAACTCCAACAAGAACAAGTTCAAAATCTCGCTTAAAGTTAGCCCTTCACTAAACCTGTTCATGCATAATCGAATTTTCAGCCCACTTTATATAATTTCTGTGATTAATCTAAAAGGAATTTCAGTTCATGATTTATACCATTTTAAATCCCTATGAATCTAGTTTCTAAATCAACAAGAATCACCTCGATTCAATTTTTCCTAGACCAAGTTATGAAAGTTTTACTAAAGCTAGGTCCAGCATAACAGGCACACGACTTCATCAACCATAGTTCATTAAATTCAGCACATCTCAAGTTATATTCGATGACAAGTCAAAAAATTTACACCATTTTAAACTAGACTCAACATACAACAAGTTTTGAAGTAGAAATCATGACCTGATTCTACTCATAACCTTGTCAAAATTCCACTACAATACCTGCTACTTTCAGGTTACTAACATATGAGAGTTCTTTTCATCAAGGCTCACCAATCTGGATTTTCTAAAATTCCCAGCTATGATTTCATACTTTATCCACCAAGTACTCAATGATATTATTTTAATAGCTTACAAATATGCTCAAATGTTAAGAAGATTTACCTCGTTTGGCTGGGTTAATTCCTTTCCTTTCTATTGTCTACTTGCAGTCTCCTATCGTCAACGTATATGTTACTCCCTTATTGCTGATATTTCCTTTTGTTTTCAGGTGGCTTAATTGGTCAAAAGCTGGTGATGACTAGGCTATTAGCTTGCTGACTATTACCCAAGGTGTTGACACCACCTACTTAGCTTGGCAAATGCCCAAGCCGAGCTAATCCACCCATTCTTCTTCTTCTTCTTTTTATTTTTAACTTTTCAAAAGATAATAAACATTTCACCATATTAATCTAATTATCACAAACTTACACATGTAATTATAATTTAAAGCAATATCTCTTGGTCTTAGTATTTCAGGTGCTATAACGTAGTATAATAATTTTGCCAATTCAACTACCAATATTACCTATCCTAGCTAATCTTAACATTAATGATATTAAAACACAACTAAATGAATAAATGGTTATACAATTAAAATCTAGGGGTCATTGTGAACAACCGTAGTTTCGGTAAGTTACTTGTATGATCACCATCAGGTGCTAAATCTTTCAAGTATGCAAATCTACCTTCTGATTTTGTGTAATCTAACATTAAGGTTACGGCATCTCTTAAGTCTAGTAGTTGTATATAAATAATGCAACTAAATATTTAAATAATAAAACTACTCGTATTTAATAAATTAGTAACAAGCCTTCACAAGGGCGCATAATTGCAGGTTAATGCTAACCAGGAGGGCAAAAATCAAATCTCAGCAAGTATGGAGCATGAAATGCAAATTCCAATAACTTAAAGGACCTGATTGCAAGCTACATGACTTAATTGAAAGAAACTAAAACTGAGGGGGATCAATCTGTAATTATTAGGGACTTAAATGTAGATAATAAGCAAACGTTGGGGGCACAATCATAATACTTAAGAAAGTAAAGACTAAAGCATAAATATTTATTTTATTAAGGAATAACCAAAATGGGAAATGTGTTGACCTAAAAATATTGCTTGAAACAAAACTAAAAAGAAAGACGAAAAAAATAATAATAACAATATTTAACCCAAAAATTTTGCTCATCCAGATTAATCAACAATTCAGGAATAAAAACAAAACAAAACGGATTAGACTTTAATTAAGCTAAAACTAAAACTGACGACAAGAAAACAAATAAATAAAATGCCCCTTCCCAATCAGTTCTTTCTTTTTCTTTGATCTTCTTTCCTATCTTCTCTGTTTTCTCTCTTCTTCACCCCCGATTTTCTTTTCCTTTTCTGTCCTCTCTATTCTTTCTCCTCCTGATTTCTTTCTATTTTCTCTCGCCTCTCACTCTATTGATTCCCTTTCTTTCTAATTCTCTCCATTTTACTCTCTCAATTCTTGATGTTTCTTTCTCCATCTCCTCACTCTCGTTCTCTCTCTATTTCTTCGCATCTCCCCTGTTCTCTTTCTCTCCCTCTGCTTCTGGTCTCTTCCTTCTCCCGCATCTCTAACTCTTCTCTTCTGCTCGTTGGTCCCTTTGCTCTCTTCACAGTCTGCTCCCTCTTTGCTCTTTCTATTCTCTCTCTCTTTTTTTTTTTAATCTTTCTAACCACTTCCCAAATTGTGATTCGGGTGATTTAGTTGGTTCTCTTCCCAATTCAAATTCCAACTCCAAAACCATGTACAAACCTACCACAGGAACAAACAATCAAATGAAATTTGATTGGAAGAGGGTCGAGAGAGAGAGCTGCAATGGTGAGTTGAGGCTATGGGCAGTCCGAGTGTTGTGATGGTGTTGTCTTTTTTTTTTTTTGAAGGATTTTGAGCTGCGATTTGATTGTGGATGTTGGTGTAGGCGGTGGAATGATTAAGGGTTGTTAACTGAAATTGGAATTAATGGCAATTTGGTGGTGTTATCGAATTGTGATGGCAGGTGGTAATGGGAGAGGTTATTGGTGGAGGCGTGACTTAATTGGCTTGCCAATTGGGGCTGGGAGGTGGTTGTGGATGAGGGCTGTGATGGACTTACGGTGGTATAAAGATGGGACGGTGGGGACATGGTAGAACTGTTTTGTTATTGCGAGTTTTGGGCTGATGAATCCTGTATATATGCGTTTGATTCTATGTTCTATGTGTGTTCCTGTGCGTTCTGCAGATTGTGAGATGGTGGTTTGATAACTGAATTGGTATTTATGTGTCTGTTTTCTGCCTTTTCTTGCAGGTTGTGTTTGGGGCTTGTATGGAGGTTGTTTAGAGGTTTGTGAGCTGGGAGTAGGGGCTGCAACGATGGAATTGGGTTGGTGAATTGGAAGATTGGTTTCGGTTATTGGTACTGAGGATTAGTTCTATTTGTTGTCGATGGTGATACAGGGGAGAGGTCCTGGGCGGTGGTAGTGGAGGAATTTGGAAATTTCGGTGGCTTGGAATGCTGATGATTCTGTTTGTAGGCTATGGTTCCACGTGTTTTTACTAGTAGTGGTATGGAGGGAGTTGTTGGGTAGTGGTTTAAAGGTTGAGGAGAGGGTGGATCTTAGAGGTTGAACGGTGGAATTTGGGGGAAGTTTATAGTGTTTGACGATGGTAGAGAGATCTCATCTGGTTGTTGATCACAGCTCAGATGGCAGACGCTTTATTCAGGGGAGTGAAGGAGAAAAGAAGAATAACCAGAAGACGAAAACACGGGAACCCAGAAACATAAACAAAACCCAGAAAGATAAAGCTCAAAAAATAAAAATGAAAGAAAAAAATTCCAGATAAAAAAGAAAACAAACCAACGCAAGAAAAACTTATGAACAAATCTATTTCTTATTAAAACAAAAATCAAAGCAAAAGGATGTTGGATGAAGAATTACCTCTGGACTTTGTTGCTTGATGATGAATAGTGAATTAACCATGAACAAGGCATGAACAGTAAATTGAAACCAGGAACAGTAACAAGGAAATGAAACTGCGGCCTTAGTGTGTGTTTTTTGGTGTGTGAATATGTGTGTTTGATCTTTTTTAGATAAATCAAAATGTGTTTTTAGGATTTCTAAATTTTTCTTCTTTTTTTCAGCTAATTTAAAAGGGTATTTATAGGCCACTTGTCTTGTTGGCCAAGAATGCTATAAAATAACGAAAACGCCACCGGTATTAAAAATTCTAATTTTATTAAAGAAAATATATTTTAACACTAAAATTAAGAATTAATATAAAGAATCTGACAGAAATCTCTAGATTTTTAAAAAAAAATTCAAATTATATTTCAAAAATAAAAACTAGAGCTAAAAACTGATAAAAACGCGCTCGGGGTATAGAATGACGATTTTGCCCCTAGACAACAAAAATACACAAAAAATAGATATTAGCCTCAAAAAATTGTTAAAAAAAAATTAAGCTTAAAACATTAGAAAATGTTTTTTTGATTCAAAATTTGACAAAAAATGAATTTAATCTGTAAAATGACGATTTTACCCTTAGACAATGAAAATTTACAAAAAAAAATAGCTATTGACCTTGAAAAATTATCAAAAATTAAAAATAAGCTTAAAACACTAGAAAATGCATTTTTGACTCAAAATTGGTGAAAAATGAATTTAAACCGTAAAATGACGATTTTGCCATCGGATAATGAAAATCCACAGAAAAAATAGTAATTGTCTCTGAAAAAATCAAGAAAATTGATAAACATGCTTAAAGAATTATAAAAATGAATTTTGAACTAAAAATGAGCTAAAGTGGCATTCGTGAGGCGAAATTATCATGTTGCCCTTGTGCTGGTAAAAATAAAAACAATGCCAATTAAATCTAGAAAAATCATAAAAAATAAAAAATATGTATGAAAGTAAAAATGTGAATTTAAACCCCTCCAAAACTAATGAAAAAGTATTTACAAATAAAAATTACTATTTTGCCCCCAAGATTATTGAAAAAATTAAAATTTGTCCCGAAAAAAATAAATACCTCCCAATATTTGACAAGTAGATGGTGTGTCAAAATTTGGTGTCTGCACGAATACAACAAATGTGTAACACCCTAGAAATTCATGCCAAAACTATTTATTTTGTATCATGTTCATTAGAAAAAAAAAATGATGGCCGAAAATTGTGGAAAAAAAAATGAGCATGTTGTACTTAGTTCTTTAAGAGTTGTATCTAGCATCTCTTGCAAGACTTATGTGAAGATAAATAACAAAAATTCTTTCTAATTAGTTCATGCCAAGTGTGGTCTTTCATGGAGAAGAAAAGTCAAGACTTCTTTAACTTTGTCTTGTTTTAATTGGTCCATTTTTTTTTCCAATTCTTTTCCATTTCTTTTCTTCCTACTTACCCAATTTTTCTATTCTTTTTCTTCTTGCTGGCCGGCTGCTCTTTCTCCATTTTTCTCTCCATTTTCTTTCAATTTTCTTGGATATTTTGCTTCCATTTACTCATTTTCCAACCATAGAAATTAAGTGGAACTTCCTCCTAAGCAACTACCTTGTCTACCTAGAGGTATTTCCCATGAATTTCTCCTTTAATTTCAAGTGTAAGATTATAGTTTTTAACTCTTAAGTTATGTTTTTATGGTTAAGTAAGATTGATTTTTGGCCATGAATATGAAGTTTTATTCCATGAATATGAAGTTTATGGACTTGTATGACTTGTAGATAGTGATTTAAACTTGAAATGACATGATTTAAGTTTGATTTGGTTGAAGATTTAAGCTTGAACTTAAGAACACCTCATGCTGGACCAGTTTTAGTAAAACTTTCATAACTTGGTGTAGATAGCTTGGATTCGAATGATTCTTGTTGTTTTAGAAACTAGATTCATAGGGCTTTCAAACGGTGCACCAAAAAATAACTTTTAGATCTATTAAGCATCTGACCTGAGACCTTTCATAATCCTTCAAAACATCTAAGATAAGTCGTACAGACCTTGCATTGGCTCCTAAGAAAATAAGGACATCATCTGCATATGCCAGGTGTGCAATAGAATCACAACCTCGCGAAGGAGTAAAGGCCGATAAAGACAACAAAGAATTTAAACCTTTTGAAAGTACCTCAGCTGAGATGATGAATAAACCCAGAGAGAGAGGATCCTCCTGCCGTAGTGCTCTAGAAGAACTAAAAAACCCATGTGAGGCTCCATTAATGACCACCAAAAACGAAACATTAGATATCAACCACCATACCACATCAATAAATCTTTCTCCAAAGTTGAAGGCTTGCATGACTTTACACAAAAACATCCACGAAACTCGGTCATATGCTTTTGCCATGTCAAGCTTAAAAGCCACATTGCTACCATAGACATGTTTGCCAATCCTAGAGACAACCTCTTGAGCAAGTAAGACATTATCAAAAATCAAGCAACCCTTGACAAAGCCACTTTGTTGAGGTGATATAATATCAAATAAAATTCTTGCTAGCCCCTTAGATAAAAGTTTAGAAATAATTTTATTCACAAAGTTACAAAGACTTATGGGCCTAAACTTAGAAATACCTACAGGGATTAAACCTTCAGGATCAACACAATAGACGTGGCAGTGACACTTCTAGGCAATTCTTAACCACTGAAAAATTCAAGAACAGCCCAAAACACATCATTGCCCACCATTTCTCATGACGATGTGAAAAATTTTCTTGTGCATCTGTGTAGACCTGCCACACTATCTCTATCCATACTCTTAACAACCCTATGCATCTCTTCCATAGATGGATCCTTTTCTAAAAATTTATTATCTTCCTCAGACACCAAAGCTGGAATGTGTTTCAACAAATCAAAGTCATGTGGCATATCCCCAGCTTTAAATAACTCTTGGAAAAATCTAACAGCTTCGTCACCAATCCCTTTATCATCTTCCTCCCAATTCCCATGCAAATCCTTGATTCGATGAATCGTAGATCTAACATGCCTTTGCTTCACCATAAAATGAAAGAAACTAGTATTTTTATCTCTCTCCTTAAGCCACTTTATATGGGATATCTGCTTCCAAAAGCATTCTTCTATTGCCATAGCTTTATTTAGTTTTACCTGGGCTTCTTCTTACTCCCTCATGCATGAAATATCACCCCTAGCTTCCCTTTCTTCAATCATCGCTAACTCTTGCTCAGCTACTCTAACATTCTAATCCACATGACCAAAACATTCTTTATTCCACTACAACAAATCCTTCTTCAATCAACGAAGCTTCCCAGCCAAAACCTTTAGTGGTGATCCAAATGTTGGCTCCTCCCATGAATTTTTCACAAGCTGTAAAAACAAGTAATGGTTTGTCCACACATTTAAAAACTGAAATTTTCTAGGTTTCTCATCCAATTTGGTCCAAGTAGATAGTGGCAATGGAGCATGATTTGATGGGTGCCTCGCAATATGCTTAACCGAGATGATCAATGACTCCTCTATCCACCAGTCATTTAAAAGAACTCTACGCAACCGTTTCCAGGTTCTAACTCTGCGACTCCTTGTCGTGTCCTAAAAAATTGTAAAGGAAAAAGGGTACTAGTGGGATCGTTGACTGTCGCGTCCGAAAATACGGTCCAGTCTTGATGACCCTTTCAAACATAAAGGTTTTTAGAAAAATCGTGTATTTATGAGAAAAATCAAATTTTAGTAAAAAAGTGTATCTTAAGAAAAATGGTACTTTAAAAGAAAACAAGGCCGGGACTAAAAGTGTGACAGATTTGGCCAAATAATTTTTGAAAAAGGGTTTTATTTTAGAAAATAGAGTCACCACTTGGTACTGAGTTAGGGTGTACCAAGTCACCCGAAAAATCATTTTATAAAACTAAAATTTTAGAAAAATATTTTAAAACCCTTTTTCGACTCCAGTCTACGAAAAATGAGAGAAAAAGGTCCGGAAGTCACATTTGAAGAAAGGGAAGGCAAAGGCTTTTGCCTAAGACACCTTTTCAACCTAGCCGAGGCTAGTTGCGAGGTTTAATCAAAATTTCCTAAATTAACCCTAGATTCTATCGCGTTCAGATGTATCTAAATGAATGCACATCCTAAGTCTAAATGTGAATATCGAGAGGGTCAATATCTTCTGTCGAGACTTGGTCAGAATTATCACATTAATTGCGAAACCAGAGTCGAGACCTCGAGGGAGTCACGAGTTTTATGCAAAATGTGATGCAAAAGAAAAGAAAATAATAATATATAGTAAGTGAAGAAAAAAGGTGGGTATGCAACATGACGGGAGCGGGAGACTAATAACTCGTGACTGAATGTTTCTACTTACGGATGGGGGAACAGCTTGTACGCCACCGCTTCTCACGTGAGTAGACGACTATTTCTAGTCAAATCACGCAAATGTCCTATATTATAAGTGAGGTGCAACCTAGATGTCATGCATTTGAAGATGTGTCAAAAATAAATAAATAATAGTAATAATAATAATAATAAAAATCATGCAAAATGAAAAGAAAACTAGAAGTGTGTGAAATGAGATGTGAAACTCACACAAATGCACCTAATACTAAATGTCCTAAGGGTCTAGCATTGGACGAACCCGTTCTAAAAAAAATCCAACTAGCGTTGGACTAGCGGAAAAGAAAGAAGCCACAACTAGCGTTGGACTCGTGTGGCGACGGAATACCATAAATCATGAATTAAATATTAAAGCATGAATTGAAAGGAAATTCAACATATAAAAACATATAAGATCACATAGAGGCACATAACACATAACCATGCTATTCTAGATGCAAAAATCCTAAGGAAAGCAGTAAAAGAAATAAACACATAATCACGCAAAAGCAAATAAATCCTAACTATTACGTCAGGGGCTTAATTTACAATTTAAAGGAGGGAAATTAAAATTGCCCTATCTATTACACTTTCTATCTAATTACACAATTCTTGCTAAAATATGAGAAAAATAACCTAATAATTACATTGATTAGCTAAATACAAAATATTATATTTTTTCAAAATAATAAAAATTCAAAATTAAGCAAATTAACTACGTAAATACGCAACAAGTATATAAAATAAGAAATAAGCAAATAACAATAAAAATAATGCAAAAAAATCACATTGGAGCATAATGGAGCACATAAAGAGGAAAATAACAAGAAGTCGGGATACCTTTTTGGAGACCCAGTACCGAAGCTTAAAAAAATGAACACACACGTCAAGGTACCAAAATATAAATAAATAAAACCCAAAAATGTATAAATATTAACAAATTAGAGTAAAATGTAAAGTTCTAGCAATTAAGGGACTAGAATGAAATTCTATAAAATTTAAAGGGTAGAAATTAGAAACTCACATAAGTCTAAGGGGGTAGGAATGCAAAATTAAGTAAATGGGGATAATTTTACAAATTAAAGTAGACTAAGGGGCAAAATTGAAATTCCAACAACTTTGAGGGACCTAATTGCAATTAACCAATGCCTAATTAAAAGAAATTTAAAATTAAGGATTAATCGAAAATTATGAAGGACTTAATTGTAAAAAAAATAATAATAGGGTATTTAAGAAATTGATTAAAAGTTAAAGGAATAAGATGTAAATACTTATTACACCTAAAATTAATTTAATAAATCTTTGAGCCCCTAAACATGAATTCCATAGTATAATTTCAAACAAAAGATCAAACATTCCACCCTTTTTCCAAATCATCTCCCCCTTCCCAGTTTCTTCTCTCTGTTCGGCTTCTCGCTTTTATTCTCTTCTTGATTTTCTTTCTTCTCTCCGTCGTCTTTTCTCTCTTTTCTTTTCTCCTTATTTTTCTCTAATTGTTCTCTCTCTGCTTTCCCTCTCTCTATTTTCTCTTTTTTCTTCTCTTTCTTTCTTCTTCTCTATTTCGTTCTCTTCCAATTTCTTCTCTGTCTTCCCTTTGATTTCTCTTCTCCAGTTCTTTCTTTATTCTCTCATCTCCCTTTTGTTCTCTCTGTTTCCGTCCCTCTTCTCTCTAAATCTCCTTTGCTCTGCCTCCTGTTTGATTCTTCTCTCACTTAGCCCATCCTCCCGATTCCCTTTCTCGTCTCTTTTAGACGTCTTTCTCTGTTCTTTCTCAATCTCTCTCGCGTGCTAATTTCTTTCTTCTCAGTTTCTCTTATCGCTCTCTCAGATTTTCTTCATCTCTGCTCCTCTCTACCTCTATTTCTCTCTTCTGTGATGTCCCCGTTTTTCTCGTCTGTACACTTATTCTCTCAATTCTTTGCTCTCCTACTGTCCATCTCTCCGCTCCTTCTATCCCTACTCTCTGAAATTTCTCCCAGCATCTCTCTTTGTATTCTAGTTCTCTCTTTTTTTCTCTCTTGGCTCTCTTCTCTTTGATTCTGCCCTTCTTTGTTTCGTTCCCGTCTACCACAAAGTCAACAGGATCAATGCCCCCCAAATCGATTCCTGTATTGGAATGGGGAAGATAAGGGGCGAATTGGAGGTGTGGCCATGTTGGGAACTCTGTGTCGGTCCAGGGACTTCGAATTGGTATAGTTGAGGTGAGGGGATGTCTTGAGGTTGATAGAATTTGTGGTCCTTCGAATTGGATTGTTCTGTGGAGTAGGGGAGGAGCACTAGGGTGATAATTGGTGGTGGTGATTAGACTGGGTTGTGGTGAGATTTTCGAGCGTTCTACAGGGGTCATTTGGGGCAATTGATTATGGGGTGCTTCGATTGTAGTTTAGGGTACTGAAATTGGAGTTTTGGCAGTGTTATTGGTGGATGATGAGCTGCTTATGGAGGTTTGGGTGGTGTGTTTGGAGGTGGTTCTTGGACGTGGGGACGGTGGAGCTGTGAATTGAACTTGGTGATGCTGGGCTTATTTCTTGTTTTGCAAGTTTTCTTGTTTTTGCAAGTTATTCAATCGTTGGTTTGGATAAACGTAGCTCCAGAAAATGGTGCAGGAAGACTTGAATTTGCTTGTCTGGGCTATGAATTGCTAATGTGCGCGAGACAATGGGTGTTTTGGGATTGTATTTTGACTTGATGTCTGGCATATGGCTACGAATTGCTATTGGGTCTTGTGGTTAATTTGCTGTGATGGTGGCTGTGATTTGGGATTGAAGGTGGTGGTGATGGAACTTTGGCTAGTTTGCTGTTAATTGGAGAATCCGGTGGCAAGGGAGGCGTGATGGGAGGCTGTAATTGTGTATGCGTGAGTGTGGAGTTTGGTAGTGGAGTGGAACGAGATAGGAGAGATGATGTTGTGACTGTTTTAGTCTGAGGGAGGGTAATGGATTTTGTTTGGGTTGTGTGTTAGCAAGGGTAGGGGATAGGAAATGGAAGATTGTAGATGTTTGTGTGGCTTGTAATGTTTTCTGGGTTTACTGGTTTATGGTTGTGAGTTTAGATAAAGGAACGTTGAAGGTGGTTTCAAGTAGGAAAAGAGTACTGATGATGGGTGATTCCGGTGGAGACTCTGTGGACTGGTAGAAAGCTATGGAAGGCATTGGATTGGGATTCTGGGTAGCTGATTTTAGTGGTGTTGGGAATTTGATGACTAGGGTTTCAAGTAGTAGAGTAATGGCGTTGGGGTGGCTTCTTTGGTGGTTAAAGATTGAAGAAGAAACACAGTGGGTAGGGAATCTGATGATGGTGGAAGAGAGGGGAGATAGAGACGGTGGAAGAAGGGATTGAACGATCGTTGTTAAAATAAGAACAAACCCAGAAAATGAAGGAAAAATCTCCAAATATTCAACTAAAAATTCTAACAAAACAAAGACATTTAATTAAACTTTATAGAAGAATAAAAGGAATAAACTAAGAACTTACCTTTGGAGCATAAAGACAACCCAGCAATGAACAGTAAATCAAACTTGATGGTTGAAGATGATGTACAGTAAAAATAAATTAAGGACGGCGCTTAGTGTGTTTTTTTAGGTGTGAAATGTGTGTGTTTGATTCTTAAAGCACAAAAACCAAAGCGTTTGTAGGGTTTTTCTATTTTTTTCTTTTTTTCTTTTGCTGATTAAAAGAGGTATTTATAGGCCACTTGTCTTGTTGGTCAAGAATGTTATAAAATTACAAAAATGCCACCGGTAATAAAAAATACTAATTTTATTTAAAAATATCTTTTTTAACCTCAAAAATTAAAAATGAATACAAAGAATTGATAGCAATCTCTAAAATTTTCAAAAAGAATTCAAAGTAGATTTCAAAAATAAAAACTAGAGCTTAAAGCTGATAAAAACGAGTTCAGGGTGTCAAATGACGATTTTGCCCCTGGATAACAAAAATACACAAAAAATAGCTATTAACATCAAAAAATTACCAAAAAATAAAAGTAAGCTTAAAACAATAGAAAATGCATTTATGAATCAAAATTTGACAAAAATTAATTTAAACTGTAAAATGACGATTTTATCCTTAGACAATGAAAATTTACAAAAAAATAGCTATTGACCTTGAAAAATTACCAAAAATTAAAAATAAGCTTAAAACACTAGAAAATGCATTTTTGACTCAAAATTGGTGGAAAATAAATTTAAACTGTAAAATGATGATTTGTCCTTGGACAAGGAAAATTCGCAGAAAAATAGTTATTGTCCTCAGAAAATTATCAAAAATTACAAATAAGCTTAAAACACCAGAGAATGCATTTTTTACTCAAAATTGGTGAAAAATAAATTTAATTTATAAAATAACGATTTTGCCCTTGGGCAATGAAAATTCACAAAAAAAATAGTAATTGTCTCTGAAAAAATCAAGAAAATTTAGAAACATGCTTAAAGAATTAGAACAATGAATTTGAAACTAAAAATGAGCTAAAATGGTATTTGCAAGGCAAAATTATCATTTTGCCCTTGTGCTGGTAAAAATAAAAAGAATACCAATTAAATCCAAAAAAATCATAAAAAATTAACAAATTCACATAAACGTAAAAATATGAATTTAAAACCCCCAAAAGCTGATAGAAAAATATTTACAGATAAAATTATTATTTTGCCCCCCAGATTATTGAAAAATTAAAAATTAAAAATTAAAGTTTGTCTCAAAAAGTGCAAACACGTCCCCCAGTGTTTGAAAATAAATAGTGTATCAAAATTTGGTGTCTACACTCCTATTATTACATCAAGTAAATTGTGAGCCTGAAAACCCCACATCTATTAGACTTGCTATATTCATAAAAGAGTAAAAGTCACTATTGGTGCCCAAACTTGTTACTGAGTGGCACTTAGGTGCCCCAACTTTTAATTGTCCCAAATTGGTACCCAAACTATATTATTTGCGTCACATCGGTGTCTTTTTCAATTTTCCGGTGGAAATTCGCAACGAAGGAGGACACGTGCCCAGCACACCTGCAGGACCAGGAGTATTTTAGGAAGAAAAATTAACAGATCAACAGTATTACGCATTAAAAGGGGAAAAATTCCTATCATAAAAAATTCCAAAATTTGCAAAATCCCTAATCCCTAATCCCTAATCCCTAAAATTGCCATACGATTTCCATTTTGTTTTGATAGCAACAAGGAAGAAATAGTATGAACAGGATACATGGCATCTTTGTTATGCCATTTTGATCTTCCAGCAACCATAAGGATATCATGGACCACAGTTAATCCAGGTAAAAGATTCTATGGCTGTTGTAGGTATGGGCAACTGGATGCATGCAATTTTTTCCGTTGGTGTGATGAATGTGGGTGCGATCACTGTCAAGTAATGGTGCCATGGCTAGTTAAGTCAATGACCAAGCTTGAAAGTGACATGGAGAAAGCAAAATGAAGCATAAGGATCATGTGGTTGCTTGTGGTTGTTTCATGGGTTGTCTTCTTTGCAATGTTCATCGGAAGCCTTGCAGGTGACAGTGGTGAGGAAAAGAGTACAGCTTGGGAATTAAACTCAACTAGAATTTGAAGTTGATTGAAAAATTTGTGCAAGTGCATGCTGCAATCTACTAACAGTTGAAGTTTGTCCAAATTGGTGCAAGTGTAGTTTAGTGTGTGAGTTGTAGACACCAAATTTTGACACATCATTTACTTTTCAAACATTGAGGAGGTGTTTTTATTTTTGGGGTCAAATTCTAATTTTTCAATAATCTCGAGACGCAAAATAGTAATTTTTATCTGTAAATACTTTTTCATTAGTTTTGGGGGTTTTAAATTCATATTTTTCCTTTCATACGTATTTTTTAATTTTCTGTGATTTTTTTGAATTTAATTGGTATTCTTTTTATATTTTACCAGCACAAGGGCAAAATGATAATTTTGCCTCGTGAACACCATTTTAGCTCATTTCAGGTCCCAAATTTATTTTCTAATTCTTTAAGCATGTTTCTAAATTTTTTTTATTTTTTCGAAGACAATTGCTATTTCTTCTGTAAATATTGCATTCAAGGACAAAATCGTTATTTTACGGCTTAAATTCATTTTTCATCAATTTTTGAGTCATAAATACATTTCTTAGGGTTTTAAGCTTATTTTTAATTTTTGGTAATTTTTCGAGGTCAATAGCTATTTTTTTGTGAATTTTCATTATCTAAGGGCAAAATCTTCATTTTACAGTTTAAATTCATTTTTTGTCAGTTTTTGAGTCTTAAATGTATTTTCTAGAGTTTTAAGCTTATTTTTAATTTTTGATAATTTTTCGAGGTCAATAACTATTTTTCTGTAGATTTTTATTATCTAAGGGCAAAATTATCATTTCACATTCCAAACTCATTTTTCACCAATTTTTAGGTCCCAAAATTCGTTTTTAGGTTTTAAAGCACGTGTCTAAATTTTTCTAACTTTTTTCGAGGTGAATTGCTATTAAGAAATTTATTATTTATATTTTTCTTCATTTTTTCATTTTTTGTGAGAGAAAATAGATTTTTAAGAAGGATAAAGTTGTAATTTTGGTAATCAAGGGCGTTTTGATCTTTTTAGTCATTTCTTAGAAGATAAGTCTTTTTGTGCACTATAAATACCCCACTTGGGGATTTTAAAAAAAGGGAAAAAATGAAAAGCCTAGAGAGAGTTTTTTTTTTAGTTTTTAGTTTTATCTTTTTAACTAAGAACACCTAGAACACACACTAATACATCTTCAAGCCTACACCTAAAACACCTAGAACACATACTAGTACATTTTCAAACCTACACCTAGAACACCAAGAGCACACACTAGTGTATCTTCAAGTTTTCACCTAGAACACCAAGAACACACACTTTCCCAAATCACACACTACATACACTCACTCTCTCACACACACTACACACACTACTCACTCTCTCTCACACACACTACACACACTCCTCACGCATAAAGACACGCATTCATACACATTGTCCATACACAAACGGTTCACATACGTACACACACCAACTCACAAACAGAGTCTTTCAAACACATGAAGACACACCATTTTCACACACATTACACACACTATAAAACCCAGACGCACACAATCACATGTTCACGTTCACTTCACACACACCCATACAGTTTCTCACACACTTCACAACCTGCACAGATTCAAAAACACACAAACACATTCACATATTCCACATGCACTATCGCACCACAATTCAAACACACACACGCATTCATTAGCCGAAACACACAAAGTTAACACACAGAAACAGCATACAAATTTGCATTCACTTGCATTGACAAACTCACAAACTCCATCAACAAACAGCCAGCCCAAAAATCTAAAATTCCAGTCATCACTCACTCATGACTGCAAGAACAATTGGTCTTATCGCCAAAATTCCCATTAATCCATCATCACCAGAAAAGAAAATCATCAGCTCTCTCCCTCTCTACCCGGAAAACTAACCACCTCCACATTCATGTCTGACCACACGAATCAACCCAAATGGCCACCGGACAACCTTCCACAATCCATTGTCATTGGCATTCAAACGACAATCGAACAGTCCCTTGCCAATCAATACCATCATCAGTCCAATAGCCTCCAAATTCACTGGAAAAACAACCTGCAAAGAAAAACAAAAACAACCAAAGCTGCAGGACAGACCACAAAAAACCATCATCCCGTCCAGCTGGACCACCACTGCATTACAGAAATCACCAACTCGCCACTACCGAGACCCCTTTGAAACTGCCATTTTCTCAGCTGAAAGGTTAATTTCGTCTTTCTACCTTTACATCTTTACCATTAAATTCATGAGATTTTGTATGGGCCTTGCTTGATTTGGGATTAATTTGTTTATAGGTTTTTTTAAAAAACTATTCAAAGTTTCGTTTGCTGGTTTGAGGGGATTTAGTATTGATTTGAGGGGAATTCAAGTTTGGAAGATTTCTTTTGGTCTTGAGGGAAAAGTTCAGTTTTGAAGGAAAAAAAAAAAAAAAAAGAGAGGGATAGAGTAGAGAAATAGACGGAAAAAAAAGAAACGGAAAAAAGAGAAAAAGAGAAGATAGAGAATGAGATGGAGAAATTGGAGTTGGGGGGGAAAAAGTGCTGTGATGAAGATTAGATGGCCGAATAATGGAGGAAATTATGTGTTGGGAATCAGAGGTTTAAAGCTTGAAGCTAGGAAGTTTTCTTGGTTTGATGTGATTTGAAATTCAAGGTTTCAGGATTGGAGGATTTTAATTTTTGATAAAATATGAAGTTAAAGTGACGAATTGTCGAGAGAATTTGCTTTTCTGGAATGGCAGGCTTTTTTAGAAACTTGATTTCGAGTCTCCAGTAACAAAGAAAATGAATTGGGTTGTGGGCTAGAGGCATTGATTTTATTAGTTAGTTTGTATTTCTTAGTTTAGTTAGTTTATTTACTTATTCATTAGTTCCTTTTGGTTTTGTAGTTTCGTTACTTTATCTATGTATTTTGTTATTGATCCGTTTAGTTTAATTAAAGGTTTAATTGAGCAATTAGTCTAGTTAATTAACTTTTTTTTTGAGATATTTTATAATGAAGTAAATATTCATGGTTCAGTCCTTGCTTTCTTGAGTATTGTTAATAGGCCCCCAAAACTTATTGAAGTTATGCAATTAAGTCCTTCGTAATTTCGTATTGACCCCCCAGATTCCATTATCTTTCAATTAACTCCTAATTATTTGCAATTGGACATTAACGCTGCTGGAATTATGTTTTGTTCCCCCCAATTTGCCGCAATTTGCATTTTAGTCCAATAACTTTGCTGAAAAATACATAATCACCCTCCAAACTTGCTGAAATTATGTTTTTTTCCCCCTTGTACTTGCTGTAAATTTTGTCTTTTATCTTAATTTGCTGGAATTAATATGTTTACTCCTAAAATTGTTGAGAATTTACATTTTTATGCTTTATTTTATTTAAATAGTGGTACCTTTAATGCATTTGCTCATTTTGTTAGCATTTTGTACCGGGTCTTCAAAAAAAGTACCCTCATTACCTATTAATTTCTTTTTATGTGCTCCAATATGCTCCAATGTGATTTTTATGCATTATTTTTATTATTATTTGTTTCTTATTTTACATACTTTTTGCGTATTTACGTATTTAAGTAATTTAATTTTGAATTTTATTATTTTGGCAAAAATATAATATTTTGTATTTAGCTAGTCAATGTAATAGTTAGATTATTTTTCTCATATTTTAGCAAAAATATTGTATTTAGATAGTAAGTGTAATAGATAGATCATTTTTATTTTTCCCCCTGTAAAATGTAACTAAATCCCCGATGTAATGGTTAGGCCTTGTGCGTTTTCACGTGCTTACGTGCTTATTTGTTTTACCGCTTTCTTTAGGGTTTTGCATATAGATATTATGCCTATATGTTATGTGCTCCTACTTGACTTTATATGTCTTTATATGTTTAATTTGCTTTTAATCACGCTTTACTATTTAATTCATGTTTTATGTTATTCCGTCACCATACTAGTCCAACGCTAGTTGTGCCTTCATCCGTTCCCCGCTAATCCAACGCTAGTGGGAATCCCCAGAAAGGGCTAGTCCAATGCTAGACCCTTTGGATATTTTAGTGTTAGGTGCATTCGTGTACATTTTACATCCCACTGCACACATTTTAGTTTTCTTTTCATTTTGCATGATTTTTATTATTATTACTATTATTTATTTATTTTGACACATCTTCAAATGCATGACATCTAGGTTATATTTCACTTAGAATTTAGGTAATTTTGTGTGATCCGACTAGAAATAGTTGCCTACTCACGTGGGAAGCGGCGATGTACATGCCCTTCCCCCCTCTGTGAGTAGAAACATTCAGTCACGAATTTCTTAGTCTTCCGCACCTGTCATGTTGCATACTCACTTTCTTTCTTCACTTACTATTTATTAGTATTTTCTTTTCTTTTTGCATCGCATTTGGCATAGACACTCGTGACTTTCTCTAGTTCTCGACTCGAGTCTCGCAATTAATGCGATAATCCCGACCAAGTCTCGACAGGACATTTCGACCCTCTCGATACCCACATTTAGACTTAGGATTTGTATTCATTTAGATACATCCGAACGCGATAGACCATAGGGTTAACTTAGAAAATTTTGATTAAGCCTCGCAACTAATCTCTGTTAGGTAGAAAGGGTGCCTTAGGCGTAAGCCTTTGCCTTCCCTTTCTTCAAATATGATTTCCGAATCTTTTTCTCTCGTTTTTTCGTAGATCGGAGTCGGAAAAGGGTTTTAAATAATTTTTCTAAAATTTTATTTTGTTTTGTAAAAATGATTTTTCGGGTGACTTGGTACACCCCAACTCAATACCAAGTGGCAACTCCATTTTTTAAAATAAAACCCTTTTTCAAAAAATCAATTGGCCAAAACTATCGCACTTTTAGTCCCGGCCTTGTTTTCTTTTAAAATACCATTTTCTTAAATAACACTTTTTCAATAAAAACTCGACTTTTCACACGCGCACGGTTTTTTCCAAAACTTGCTTTTCAAAAAGGGTCACCAGACTGGATCGTCTTCTCGGGACACGACAATCAACGACCCCACCAGTACTTTTTACGATTTTTAGGATGCGACAAGTAAGGTGGATAAAAAAAATTGTAGTATCTTGTTTAGGATTTTGTATGTTAACTGGATGTAGTGATCCTTAACATAACTCAATTTGGATTATGAGTTCTTAAATTAATGTACTTGTATTTTGTAGTAATGAATGAGGTGTTGTAGACTGTCTTGTTTAAGCAATGCATCAGTTGTACAAATTGATGTACTACACAAAGGCAAAATGGAAGTAGAAAACCTATAAAATTAAAAAAGAAGAATTGGGACAAAGTGAATACAACATGAAACGGCAAAGCAATTTCATTTCATTCTTTTCACTTACTGTTCTAGAATACAATTAGTTTTAACATATTAGATTGATCACAAAACAACCTAATTGTCAAAAATACTGTTTAACAATGTACAAAAATCAAAATGCAGTAAACTTGATTCTTCAAAATACAAAAGCTTCCATATTTCAAAATGCTTCATTTATTCACTGAGTTGATGCTCCAGTATTACCTTGATACTGCATCTCTTTTACATGTTTCCTTTTCTTGGTTGGTGAACCACTTATTGTAGCATTTTGCAAAGTAGATAAACTAACACACTTCCTTTCTCGCCAATCAAAAGTCTTCAAACCCGAAATTCTTGGTGCAACAGTAGTTGTAGCAGTTGTGTTAGCCAAAATAATACCAGATGGAAGAGCTCTAATCTTCACATCTACAGCTGCCTAAGATGTTGATGAAGTGACAATATTCATTTGAGCTACTGATATGGTTGGTTGGACACTTTTGGACTGCAAAATGTAGAGACAAACATGGTAAATTACAAAAATGATCAAACCTAAAATAAGATACAGTTGATGGCATAATACCTGGATTGGATTCTTGTTCAATGTGCTACTTCTGAGGTGCGTAGCATATGGACCTAGATCAATTCTATGGGGACACTGGCTTTTATTATGACCAGGTTGCCTGCAAATTCCACATTTAAAGTTGCTTCTATCTTCTTTTTCAACGGACTACTGTGGCAGATGTGATGCTACTGAACAAGATTTTGCAGCAGCTTGTGGTGCCTTTCAAATGATTGTATGATAATGAGTAAGTTGCACTAAAATAAAATTAGCAAGTTATTGGATGTATTACCTCAGTGTATTGCTCAGGTGGTATGCCTTTTTCTAGTTCCATAGAAGTCTCATGTAGTGACTGTTGGATAAGCTGCTGGACTATTTCATGCTGGATGGAAAATGGAGGCTGTGGGACTTTTTCAAGTGGATAGAAAATGAAGACTATGGGATTGCTCCAAGTTGGACAGTAACTGGAGGCTATAGGTTTGCTTCAGGTTGGACAGGCTGTGATACTGCTTCAGGCTGTGATACTGTTGCATGTTGTGAAGCTGATGTAGCTTCTTTTGGTACTGCTGCTCCAACAATTTGTGGGAACTTAGCTCGGTTGTGACCTGCTGTCTTACATAAACTGCATTTGTTGTACCCCTTGCCAATAATTTTTCTAAGCTTATAAGGATTTTTGGGATTAGTGAGATCTTCTCCTAATTCCAACTTCCTAGATTTTTTAGGTCTTCCTGGTTGTGGCCCATAATCAGGTGGCAATACAGTTGGCAACTTAGTCTGTGGCCATGCATTTGGACCATTGATTGGGTTAATCATGTGCTCATACGCAAGTTGGTACATCTCCTTTGTGTAACATCTGTCCACATAATCCTCAGGCTTCTTTGTACTATTGTTCTCATAAATGGCCCTTATTGCATGAGAATATGGAATTCCTGTTAGATCCCATTTTCTACAATGACATGTTCTTGCCTCCAAATCAACTACAAACTGGTCTCCATTTACACAAGAAACCTCAAATTTCAAATCACCAGCCCAAATGGCATGGCAAGAAGATGATTCATTATTCAAAACCTCTAACTTATCTACAATTTTTGGACAAAGATACCCATTGTACTTGCTAATCCATTGTCATTTCATTTGCAATCTTGCCATCAAATATGTCCTTATCCACTCTAACATGACGAGAATTAGTTGGTCCCTTGCTTTTAGAATGGTCGCGTTAAACACTTCACAATAATTATTCAACAGAATGTCAGACTTTGACTTAGTATCAAAGTGTGATTTGGACCAAAATCTTGGAGGTTCTTTTTGCAACCAATTGTAGGGACCTTCATGCTCATCATGAAGCTGTTCCATCAACCTTTGGAATTTCTCCACATACGAAACTTTAGCCAACTTCTGCATTTTTCTTTTCAACAAAAGACCAGGGTACTCTTTTTTAAAATTATTGTGTAAGTGTCTTGCACAAAATCTATGTTCAACCAAAGGCATTAGCTCTGCAATAGTTGGAATTAATCCTTGAAATTAATAACAATATATAGTTACAAGATGTATTAATAGCTTTATTTTATACAAAATAAGGAAATAAAGATTTGTATGGCAATTTACCTTTTGTCTGTCAATTATGAAAGTCCAACCAGGTGTATATGTGCTGATGTTAAGATCTTCCATTAAAGCTATCAAGAACCATGTCCAAGAAGACTTTGATTCAACTTCGACAATAGCATAGGCAATTGGGAACATTGAATTATTAGCATCAACCCCAACTATCACCAATAGTTGACCTTCTTCTGGCCCTTTGATATGACAACCATCAAGTCCCACAAAAGGCCTACAACCCTCAATGAAACCTCTCTTACAAGTATCTAAACACACATACAGTCTTTTAGACCTTGGTAGTTCATCTATATCTTCCTTTGCAGTAGTCATTAGCATAACTGTAGAACCTTGATTAGACCTCCTTAACTCTGCACAATAATTTTCAAGTTTTGCATATTGCTCAACAATTTTGCCTTGAACTTTTTGAATTGCTTTTCTCCTACTCCTATATCCCTGACTTCTACTAATACTTGTCTTCATCTCATTTTGAACTCTAAATATAAGGGCTGAAACTAGCATTCTAGGACCAAATCTAAAGTCCTCCATGTACTTTTCAGCAACTACATTTGAATTTATATTTTTATTTTTCCACACAGTACCACAAGTGTGCCTTCCTATGAACTTTTTCACCTGAAAGTCTTGTTGTCCCTTATATTTTGAAGCATAACATTCCCAATCACAGTTTTGTTGGCATTTAACTCTGACATTTCTTTTGTTATTTGGACCAAATCTAACCTCCCTTCTATGCTTCATTGCATGAGCCCTAATTACCTTTCTAAAAACTTCAACTGAATCAAACAACATTCCCACCCTAAACTGTGGATCTTCCATATCAGTTTCTTCGTTAAATCTTACAAACTTAAACTTCCTATTTTTAGTCTTATCTTCATTAGATGAATCAACACTATCAAAGTCAGTTGATGCTATTTCATATTCTGTTTCACTACCATCTGTATGTTCATTCTCATCAACTCTACCCTCTTCCTCATTTCCTCTTTCCCTAGCTTCATGCTCATTCACATTCTTTTGTTTCATGTTTGTTTTCCCACTAGCCCATTCAACATCATGATCTACAAAATCCTCATACAGCCTGTCATCTTCATCCGATGAAATCTCGTAAATAGAGTCCTCAAAATTATCACAATCACCTAAGTCCTCATTCGGGTTATGACCTGTCTCCATTTCAATTTGATCAGAATCCTTAATTTGCCCTTCTTCCATGATTGAAATTGGCCCCTCAAGATAGATTTCAGCTAACCTATGTTCTGTTAGTGATTTTGACATTTTCATTACATCATCATCATCAAGCATTACCCTAAAGGTTTTTTGCAATATATTCCATTCAGGCATGGACATCATATCTGGATCACAATAATCAAAGTAATCCACTTCACCCCCAACAAACACCATGTTAGCTTTATGCACAAATTCACCCCCATGATGCACTTTGATCATAAACATATTTGACCCAATAGTATTCAATGTTTTATATTGTTAATACAAAAGCACAAGATATATCATATGTTTGTTTTACAACGAATATCACAAATGTGGTAGGCACGAAAACACAAAATTTATAGCAAAGATACAAAGAATATGCCACAACAAGTCATTTTCAGAAGCACACACCCAGGCAAATGAGACAAACTAGGACCACTAATAATATATAAAAAAGGTAAACTTTTTCTAACAAAAAACAAATCATTCTACTATTGATGAAGAATTTCAACTTGCACATGCTTTTTTTTTTTTCACGGGACCACAAAATCTAGCATTCAATTATCCCAATAACAATTTTTTTAAAACCCCTATCCCTAATTTCAATAATAGATTCTTACCATAATCTGGGGCTTCATGCTCCAAATACAGTGATTCTTCATTGTCTGTTTCACGTTGAATCATCTTCCTCTAATGATCGTCTGCTCCAAATGGTTTAGGGATTCCAAATTTGGAAGAGAAAGAGAGTGAGAGAGATAGAGAAAGATAATTTGGCAAAATTGGCGATTTTGATGTTAGAAAGAGCAGATTGAAAATTTTTTCCTCTTTTACTTGTTTGTTAATTTTTCTTCCTAAAATATCCCTGGTCCTACAGGTGTGCCAGGCACATGTCCTTCTTCACTGCGAACTTCCACCGGAAAATCGAAGAAGACACCAATGTGATGCAAATAATATAGTTTGGGTACCAATTTGGCACAATTAAAAGTTGGGACACCAAAGTGCCACTTGGTAACAAGTTTGGGCCCCAATGGTGCCTTTTACTCATTCATAAAATTTAAAAAATCCACTGCTTCTCCAATCTGAAGGGTCTGCCTCCTCTTTTTTCTTGAGCATCTATAACAATATTAAAATCCCCACAAACCACCCACGGAATCCCCATCATATGTTTATCTATTAATAATCCTTCCCACAATGCACTCCTTTCTTCTGATGAACTTCTAGCATGAACAAAAGAAGAAGAAACCGAAACTAGCAGTAGAGGATGGCAAATAGATACAGACATATGTTGCAAACTCTCTTCATATATCGAACAATTAAATGGATGATTATAAAGTATCCGGATAGAGCCCTCCTGATTAGCTAGACAACAATCAAACTTCAATTTCAACCGAATTATTTGAATCAAATTAATGTCTGCCCTAGGTTCACATATACCAACAAGCTGAACTTTATTCAAACGAATCAAATTTTTCAATCTATGCAAATTGGAAGGCCGAGAGACCCCTCTAATATTCCAAAAAATAATTTTAATCATGAGTCAACAAAAGAAAAGGATTTTGAGAAACCTTGGATTTGGACCGCAACTCTCTATCAAAAGGAGCTAGAATTCGGATAGCCTTTTGACTTCTCTTCGGTTTCAAGAATTCTCCACCATGTAAGTCACTAGCCTGATTTTCTTGATGCAAATTTATCTCCAAGGAGATGAATGGTCTCGGAGATAAATGTCTTGCTACCTTCGGGAGATCTGTGCGCAGCCCCATGCCATCAAGGTTATCTTCCTCAATATCTCCTTCGGCTGTCAAATTTGTAGCATCAAACAAAATATCTAAATGTTTGTCAGCTCATTGTTTTTAAACGATTTCATGCATAAATATTTTTATACTTATTTATTTATATGTCTATTACTTTCAAATATAAATTCACCCTATTCTCGAACAATTTGCACTTGTTAATAGATTAAAAAGTACTTTGACAGTAACTACATGTTAATGACTTGTTGATTTAGGTAGCTAGCTGAAAATGCTGAACGACATAATATTGCGATAGACATCATTTTTGCATCAATTCTTCCCATCGAGAACATGGTTTTAGATTTGGTCTTGCAAAACATGAGAGAACGTTTATTTTCTAAAAAGCTAACATAAAAGTTTGACACAATATTGAGCCCAGTTTTATATATACAAGCCAAAGGGCCATGTTTGGATTGGCATCTTTTCACAATAATTTTAGAAAAAAATAAAACTGTAACATTTTTGGGAAAAGTGAGATGTTTTGCGAAAAATTATCTCAGTTTACAGAGCTCAGTTTTTAAAGAAAACTGGCCGGTTGAAATAATATTTTTCTCTAATGTCTCCTAGAACACATGGACGCACAGACAAGCACATACAACACACACGATACGCATTCCCGAAGAATTTGGAGGATGTCAAAGCTAGGATTTAACTTTGAAATTGGCCAACCAATGACGTTTTTTAACTGGATACACAGTTTCAATATGCCCCAGATGACGAAGTAATAATGCTGTCCATCTGTATACTTTGGAAATTGTGGTTAATGAGGAACAAGCAACAATTTGAAGGAGAGTTGATAGAGTATGACGCAGTCATTTGTGAAGCCGCAATTATGACTAAAATGGAATGTTCCACCTCTTTAAAGATGGAGCTCCATTCGAATGATCATCAATATTCAAGCCTGACAGATATTCCTCAACTAGCAATCGAGAAATGCAAACAGCCAAAAAAAAAAAAAAAAAAAAAAGAGAGAGAGAGAGATGCAAACAGCACCATCTCTGGAGCAAGATTCATGATTCAATCAGCTTGAAGGGAAAAATAAATAACACTTAAAGAATATTGGTGGATGGCAGCTTTGATGCAAAAACTGTGAAAGCGTCGATAGTTGGGTAATCCTTGATTTTGCGGGTTTGTGTGTTAAAGATGGAGGTCAAATTGTTCATGCAAGCTCATCTGTACAGGCTGAAGCAATCGCATTATTAAAGGGAGTTCTTGTAGCACAATTAATGGGACTGCAACTCATCTCAATACACTCAGATTGTGAAACTCTGCTCAAATAACAGCAGGAAGATTGCAAAGTTGATGTTCAGGTTGCAATCATAGTACAGGATGTTCTAGAATGTTTGTCTTCCTTCCATTATGTACTATGCATTCAGACTGATAAGACTGCTGTTCAACAAGCATAGGATCGGGCTTTACAAGCTTGGCTTAATCTTTTGTAATTGTTGTCCTTCTTAATATAATATGGTTACTTCAAAAAAAAAAAAAAAACACACACACACACACACACGATACGCACAATCGCCCACAACACTCACTGGTATAAACGATTTTCCAAAAGACTGAAGGGTTTTGAATTTTACAAGTTGAAAGAGTATCCTTGGCGAATGTGGTCCATTCAATGGAATATTCAAATAGGAAATTTAGCCCAAATAAAATTTTCAAAAATACATTTTTCGTGCACAATACACCAAAATACTTTCAGTTGCACTAGTAAAATCATATTCATACAAATTTTTATTGATGCGATTTGAAGGCAAAAATATAGTTGCTTCGATTTTCTTGCAAATCATTCAAGAATATAAAAGTCAAGAATTTTGTGGTTTTACCAGTGAATATAATAAAAAATACTAAGTGAGCAGAGAATAAAATTCAATTCAATGTTAGTATAAAATTTATAAAATGAATTTAGGCATCTCAAACAAACCTTATGAGCTTTTTTGGTGTTTTTAGTGAGATTTAACTAAAAAAATGTAAAATGCGTGATTATTTTGTGCTCAGAATTCAAATTTTTGGTGTTTTATCATTCTATAGAGCTTTAGGTGCATTTTAGAGTTATATGAATTCATTGGGATTTTCTAAAAATTTTAATCTAAATCTGTGGCACAAAAATTGAAGCACCATTCGATTGTAATTTTATATTCAAGTTGTATCAATAGTAATTATTCTGTACTTCTTGTGTTTATTACATGTACTTTGTTGTATAATATGTAAACAAAACTTATCTAAAGCACAAAGGACATAACCTTGATTTCCTAAATTGAGAGAGGAGTGTGTAATTTTCCAATTTTTATGTATTTTGTTAATTTCTCTTGTATTTCTAATTCGACGGTATCATTGTGTTTGCACATATATGCCTAATAATCGTAACTTATACAGATGTTTAGGTTAGTAGCAAATCAAATTTTCGTTCAATCAATTTAGTACTATTTTCTCTTCATTTCTCTTAAGTTCATTTCCTTGAAACTAAGAACATGTTTGGTTTGTTTTCCGGGACCGGAATGGGAATGGATATGATAAACCCCACAGTCACTTCAGGAATTGGAATGGGTTTCAAGCAAAGTTTATGATAAGTGATAATTTTACCTATTTTAGCATAGTATTTTATATATGTTTTTAGTGTTTTTTTAGTATTTTTGATATAAAAATGGTTCGAATTTATAAATATTCTCCATGTGAAGAATTTTCCAAGAAATTAGGGTTTTTACCCAATTTTTATAGTTTTGAAGCAAGATTTATATTTTGAGAAAATTAATGCACAATCTTTATACAATCTTGCAAGTTTTATACATTCAATCATAATTTGGATCAATTGGAACACAAGTCATCACATTCATAGTAGATTCAAGAATGATTGAATTTGGAGTTCAATGGAATAACTTTTACATTCAAACTTGGAGGATTGTTTTGCTCAACTTTTGGAACATGTTTTTCAACAAATTCACCATGGAATTAAAGGATCAACATCACAAAAGGTCTCAAGGGCATAAGAAAAATAATAAGCAAAAGAGAAGAGTAAAGAAGCAATAGAAGTGAAGAAATGGAGAAAATTAGGGGTCGACAACAATGATACATTTCAGTATTTTGGCAATAACTTGAGTTACAAATATTGGATTGAGATGATTCTTCTTGAATTTTAAAGCTAAAAGGATACTCTACAATTCTTATAAGACATCAAAATCTGGTTCGCACATTTTCATAGCCAAAAATCCAAATTATTAAAGAACAAAGCTATCCCAACCATATTTTGAGGAAAAGCTGATTCATCCTGCTTTTGGGAGCAATCTGTTGACCAACAACCCGCGAATCTTGCATGTCGGCTAGAAAGAAATAGATTCAACTTGCAGCTTATCATCTAGCCTTTTTTAATGACTTTTTGAGGATTCTCTGCACCTGCACTACCCAAGAAAATATTGCAAAATTCAATGAAAATCTTTTTGTGATTCCAAGACAACTTTTCATGCAAGTTGTTATGCAAGTTGGTGAGATGATTAGAGTGAATTTCTCTTAGAACAAGTCTTGAGGGGAGGAGCACTCCCAAAGTAGCTAATTTATTAGTTTTCTTGCCCTCATGGAGATGTAGCAGTCCTTGCGAAGATGATGCAATCAGACTTTGCGATGCATTTCGTAAAGCGGGAAGCTTCCTAACCTTTATGCAGTGTCTTATATTATCTATATCATTATGTGTGACAGAATTTTATACTGGTTGTCAACCTATCACAACACTCCTCCTTTCTCTAGGCTTGGGACCGATAGTGTTACCATATCACTAGCGGAGTTAGAGATGCTTCCATCAAAATAAATAAAATTTTTGCTTTTCCATATTTGAGTGATCATTATAAGTTTAATTAGCTCAAAAGTGAAAGATGGAATTGGAGGGGCAAAATAGAAGAATTTTCCAAGGAAAAAAAAAACAAATTGAGGAAAAAAGGAAGTTTTTGAAAACTTATCTAAAACACAAAGATCCTGACTAAGATTTCCTAAATTGAGAAAGGAGTGTTTAGACATTTTAGAGCAAATTTTCCAATTTTTAATATATTTTGTCATTTTTTTAAATATTTTCACTTTGTCGTTAACATTGCGTCATGCGCATTTCTGCCTAGTAGTCATGATTTATATTAATGGTTAGGTTAGTGGCATATCAATTTTTGAGTTCAATCAATTTAATACTATTTTGTCTTTATTTCTCTTAAATTTATTTCCTTCAAACTAAGGAGGTGTTTGGTTTGTATTCCAAAATAGGAATGAGAATGCGTATGATAAACCCCACAATCATTATCTATTTATGTGATTTTCTCCTATATTTTTTGTTTAGCAATAAAATGGGCATCATTATAAAACTAATTGTTAGGTTTACTTATGCGCAGGAATGTGTTTCAAGCAAAGTTTTTTAAAAAATTAAAATTAATTTTTCTGTATTTCAAATAGTAGGGGAAAATGGAAATGGATCAGAGCCTATCTTATAAAATTTCCAACTCCAACTTATCATATGCTTTCTCTCTATCTAATTTTATAGCAGCAAACTTTTCTTTCATTTCTTAGTGCTAGTAGCTGGCTGCCAGTAAAAAATTAAGATTAATTTTTCTTTATTTCAAATAGTAGGGGAAAATGGAAATGGATCAGAGGCTATCTTATAAAATTCCCAACTCGAACTTATCATATGCTTTCTCTCTATCTAATTTTTATTGCACCAAACTTTTCTTTCCTTTCCTAGTGCTAGTAGCTAGCTGCCAGTAAAATAAACAATAAGCAAATACGCGTTGCTACTAGCTAGAACATTTCACCTAGCAACACAAATAGCTACCTAGTACAAATTACACTACAAGAAAAATCATCATCAATGACAACAAGAAGTCACTGAAAAATGAAAAGTCGTCACTAATGATGTTTATTGACAAGAAATATGTCGCCACTGAGTCGTCAGTAAAAGACCCTCACTAAATGTGAATAGTGTCAAGGATAAAGTCGTCACTAAATATATAATCTTTTGTGACAACATATGTTGTCACTAATGATAAGGAAATTTGTGAAGAGAAATTAAATGAGTAGTTGTCACTATTTATCCAACTATTAGTGACAACATGGGTTGTCACTAATAAGTTATCTGTTCTTTGACAAAATCATGTTGTCACTAATAATGTACTTTTACCGGTTTGCCTAATTCACTGATTAAATATTTAGTGACAACTATAGTCGTCAAAGACAACTTACAATTCAATGATAACATTAAGCCGTCACTAATGCTTTAGCTAAATATTCTATGACAAATGCTTCTTGTCATTGAACTTACTATTCAATGACCATTCTAAGTCGTCACTAACACTTCAATTTGGGCTGAATATTCTATGACAAATTTTTTTTGTCACTGATACTTTCTTCAGTGGCGACTTTCGCCATCACTGATATCTTGCCTATTCAAAAACACAGCTTTGTCGTCACTAATGCTTTCATATTGAATGACAAAGGAGTATCATCACTAATGCATTTTTGAATGATGACGTTTGTCATCACTGATAATTTATTTAACAATCTATTATTATCACTAATATAATAAGTCATCACTGATTATCACCCATTAGGAATAAAAATTTACCAATATCACAAATTAATCACAATATCATCTATACTAATATATATAAAAATGCCATCCCTTCAATTGCCGAACATAATATCCAAAAATGTACAAAAGTCATTTAATACAGCATTTCTACAATACATTCCTTCAATGCACAAAACAAAATATAAAGAAAATAAAAAAGTTAGAACTATAAGGCAATAAGGTAGTACTCTGCCTAAACACTCTGTAGCATTACAAAATAACATTAAGTCAATCTAAATATCTCAATAACTAAGTTTTGACAAAAGCAACCAAAGTAAGAAAGATACACAACAACTTTAAACATCCCTTATTGTCAACTAGCATATTGAACAATCTTTGTTTCAATTGAAACTTTGTCACCTCCACCAACCTTGCCAATCTGCTTTCCATTTTCTGAATGGGCATTGATGTCACTGGCCAGAACTAAGAAGCATTTATGTCACTGCTTAACAGTAAAGTTAAAATTAAAAATTAAACAAATTCAACAAATAAAGAAATAAAAAACGTATAAGAACAACTAGGCGGGTAGCACAGCCACTGCCCACTGCACATGATATAAAGGCTGCCATTGAGTTGTTGCAACTTGCAAGTGTAAAGAAACGTATAGAAGTAAAATTTGATCCTAGAAAAGTGAGAAGGTATATGAACGCAGGACTATTAGAACTGCAAGCCAATTAGCTAAAGTGCATCAATTACCTTGAATAACATTAATATCGTTTATGTTAAATCTGCAAGGAAAGGTACATAAATTTTGGCTGAAAAATTCAGTAAGTACATTGTTTTATTAACGACCAAAAGTGGAAGGCAATTAAGCAAATTTCAAGTCAAATCAAGAATGTTATAGAATCTTAAAAAAGCAGAATGTACATCATTATTCAGTTACTTAAAAAGGCCTGGCATTTTGAGTTAATGTGATTGGTAAAAGAATGAAAGTAGAATAAAGTTGACAAATAATCAAACATCCAAAAAGATGACTAATAATCAAACATCCAAATGAAATTAATATAATTTTTGCTGCCAAAGAAAGCCCATCCTACATTTGTGACTACATTAGAAACATATTAGAGAAATTCTTAGGCTGTTCCTGTAACTTGGAACAGAAGCTAATCGGTTTGCAATTCCAGAGAAAGAAAAACTTAAGATCACAAACCTCTCAAATGAAAATGTATCTAAACATACATAAACAACAGTAAATGAGTATATGTTTTAGCACAAATCTTATTCTGTCTTCCAGTTTGATATATACTAATGTTAATGGTGCCTGCAGATGTTCAACTACTACATTGTGTTATAGAGACAATACCAATATGGTGGTATTATTAAGTTAAAAAAAAAGCTTAAAAAAGAGCCAACCATGCAGATTCCATTCTCCTGATGGCTAATGAAGAGTAATCCTACTAGTGTATTCTCCATATCCTTGGAAAAAGTCCATTGTTTGCAAAGCAACCCAACTGACCAACTCCGCAATGTAGAAAAAACTTCATAATTATAAACAGTTCAAACACATACAATAAAAACATAGAAGTTATTAAAACATATAAGAATGCTTGAAGGTTTTAGAATATAGAATGAAGCCAAAAATTAGAGTTGAAGAAAAAAGGACAAAGCTGACAAATTTGGCAAATATAAATCAAAGGCCAAATTTGACACATCCCATATCGGATTACATTGTCCTGTGGCAATAGAAAAGAGAGGAATCCCAATATTAAAATGGCTAGATATTGAATACCCATTGATTTACCTCCAACCTTCAAACCAGTTCAACACCAATCATACACGGAAAGAACTGGCAGAAAGCATGATGATAGAACCACATAGGGTCTGCAGAAGGGAAGGTTCTCAAGAGCCTTGCCATGATGACACCAACGGGAATTTCCTGGAATTACAACATTCAGTACACCATGTATATTTGCAACAAAATTTTCTCGCTTTTAGTGATTTTATAAAAGCAAAAAACTAACTTCAATATACCTGTTGAAAAGTTGTATACTTTGCAATTTTTGACCATAATATCACACGACAGACTAATAAGAATTTGGCAGCTGTTAGCTATCCATGACAATAATTAATCATAAATTCAACGAACAACAATCAATTCCAATTCTACTATTCAACTATTTCTATAAGATTCCTTACAAATATTGTATATTAAACCATCCTAGAACTGAATATTGACGAGTAAGAATTCTTTATTCAAGAAATACTTTCCAATTTATTTTCCAATTTTACAAAAATAAACCAAAAGCAATATTGCTATCCTCTTAACAATTTAAATCACAACTCAATGTTCTACTATTCAACTATTGCTATAAGATTCCTTACAAATATTGTATACTAAACCATCCTAGAACTCAATATTGACGAGTAAGAATTCTTTATTCAAGAAATACTTTCCAATTTATTTTCCAATTTTACAAAAATAAACCAAAAGCAATATTGCTATCCTCTTAACAATTTAAATCACAACTCAATAAACAAATAAATTTGTAAACTTTAATAAAAACTCATGAATTATGCATTCTTCATCGAAAAAAAATGAAGAAAAGCTTACATTTTTTGTCTTGGTCCTAGAATCTGAAGAAGAATAAGAGCCACCACTCTCTCCAGTTGACAAATCCCAGTCCCTTTGGTACTCGTGCTTGCCCGGCACCCTGTTTGTAACCGAGGCACCACCTACCAAACATGATCTACGGACATTTTACTTTTTTCTTACAAGACCAACATGGCAAACAATAAAAAGCACCACATCTCAAAGATCTAAAGTAAATAATAGGCCAAAATTATGAAAAGCTGATATATTGTTGTGTGACAAACCTGGAAGAATGGGACCAAAGGAAGCTCCTTACACACTGCAACAAACACACAAACAAATAAAAGAGCAGTCAAATGGCAAGAGAATAAAAACCTAAATCAAATAAGTAGGGACCACAAGAAATTAAAAATGAAACTTGCAATCAAAAAAATATGATGAAAACCAAAGAAATCAGGTATGAGGGATTGGGTATTGAAGGGACAAAGAAATCAGTGATGTGGTGGCAATGTTTTGGGTTTGGAAGACAAAGAAATCAGATGATTGGGTATTTAAGGGACAATGTTTGACAGTAAAGGTGGTGGTGGTGGTGACGGAAGTTAGGAAAATCAGGTAAACGGGGAGATGGTGGCTTTGATAGGGGTGAGGTGAATGGGAATTCAGATGTGGAGGTTGATAGTTGAGAGGAGTGGGTGAAGAAAAGGGTAAGGTTTGAGTTTTAACGTGACAAGCTCCACCAATATTAAAAAAATCTTTCTGTGTACATTGTCAAGCTAATAGTAGAAATAACATTTAAACTCTTGAAGCATTTAGATGGTAAAAAAACAAAATTCCACAGAGACTCCAAAAAGGAAAAAACTTCCACAGAAAATTTATAAAATTTGCAAAGGCCGTTTCCATGACCATGACTTGGTAGCCACCAACGGATTAGAACCTCCATAATAGGAAATTTTTCTGGTCTCGCAATTAATGTTCAAGACTCTCGGGGACAAGAACCTTAAATACCAAAAGGTAAGTGGCAGTGACAGAAATAACCTGAATAAGTTAGTAACACACACTTCAACCCAACCTCTCCCTACTCTCTTAAGAAATATACAGTCCAACAACACATTTTTAGCAGAAATTGGAATATACATGGCCATGCTTAAAAAATGGAACCACAAGGACTAGATTCTAGTGGTGTCATAAGAAAATAAAACACAAAATCACAACACTCACAAAAAATGACACCACCACAAGTAAGTCTTCGATAAAGCAAATGTAACGGAGACATGAAATACCAAATTAATAAAAAAACAAATCATACATTTTACCCAAATAAGAGATGAGAATACCAACCACATAAGTTTAAGGACAAAAATTGAAAGAATGCAAAGCAAATACTCCATTGCACCAACAGTATATAACCACAAATATAATACCAAGTTATACGGCATGAGTATTTTATGTATTATCTACATAAAACTGACAATATAGCCACATCAGATATTCATTACAATGAAAGTAAACAGTAGAAATCAGGCTAGCTAACTCACAAAGTTTCAATAATGACCATATCAAAACTACATCTCAACTTTAGTTTGCCCTTCTCTCAACAGGTAAAGTAATTTCCACTACTATTTTGATATCTTTCTTATTTATACACAGACACCAAAGTCAAACACCTCGATTTTTAGACAAAGAACCTATTTAAGCCCTCAATTGCCAATAGGAGCACTATAATAATCAATGCCATTTGCTATCTATCGGGTGCGTAATAAAAATACTTTTACATGTAAACAAATCCTCTCGTTATCTTATTCAGTCTAAAAGTCTCATTTTTTCAATATATATCAAACAAAAATAAAAACTTAAAAACACTTGAACTCCAGATTGACATTAAAGTAGCCAATAGCTTACACAAAAACTGAATTATGGTATGACAAATCTAGAGCCAAACAACCATCAAAGAATTTTGCCATTCCTAGAATTGAGAAAAATCAAATGACAACATTAATGACAAAATCACTGTAACTAAAAATAAAATGCATAAAGTTAAAGAAAAATGCTATTTAATTCAAAAAAGTCTTGCATAATTCATTTGCAAAAACACTATATAGAAATTATGGAGTGCAGTCTATCAAAAGCAGATACACAAGAGAAACAAAGCGGATTCCCTTCACGGTAAAATGAAGTGAGGTTGTGGAACAGGCAGGGTAGGCTACCAAAGCCATAGGTCAAGATGAAGGTATCACCAAAAACATGAGCAATCTTATGGCATGCCTTATTTAAGCAACCTTACATACAAAAGTTCCAACATCAGCAAATGCGTAACATTCTATTAGGAACTTCATCCCCCCCCCCTCTCTCTGTAAAAAAAATAATAAAAACTTAAAACAAAAAAACGACCCAAAAAAAATCCCAGAAAAAACTAGAAAATGAAAGCTTAGATTACAAGTGATAACAAACATCTCAAGCTTACCTTTAGGAGACCCTCTGCTATCAAAGTAAGAGTAGGCACATTTGTGCCCAGAAAGCTGAGCCATCGGATAACCCGAACTAAACCCTCCACTTCCAGTGCCACGGGTACTGTCTCCACCACCTTCACCAAGATAGCGGGGATGGCAATCGAATGCCCAATAGTAGTCATGAGCTCCACCACCTCCAACGCAACAATTATTGGCAAAAGAACTAATATTAAAATTATTAGGGCTACGGTGGTGGTGGGGATAGTGGTAATGGTGGTGGTTTTCATAACTACTGGAGGAGAAATAGGAGGAGCAGGAAGGATAAGGGGGCTCACCTCGAGAGTATTCGATGCTATTAAAGTGATAGTGGGTGTCCGGCTATTACTGTACCGATCTCCCCCTTCTCCACTATGCCTTTCCATAGCTAAATTGCAAAAAGAAAGGAAGAATTGAAAGTTGTGGAATTTGGAAGGGAGTGAGGAAGACAAAGGAAAAGAGAAAAGGGAAAGAGGGCCAAGGAAGAGAGGACGGGCGGAAATATTGAGGAGGGAATTTGATTTTTGGTGAAAAATTTTAGAGGGAGAGTGGAGACATTAAGGATGGCGGAGATACCACTCCCCTCAAAAGTATGCAAGAAGGGATTTTTTTTTCAATACAGTCAGTGACGACTTGGAAGTTGTCAGTGAAAAAGCTTTCTTTTCTTTTTTTTTTTTCAATATTGAGTGACGACTTGGGGGTGTTATCAGTGAAAAAAAAGGTTAAAAAGCTTTCCGTGACAACAAAGAAGTTGTCAAAAAATATTATACGTTCATAGGTTCTCAATAATACCTTGATATAAATTTAGCTTATTTACAAAATAATACATATGTAGTGGCAACTTATTTTGGTTATCAAAAAACATTACCGATTTAGAGTTTGCTTGTTTGGAATGAAAATATTTTTTTGAAAAATATTTTTAGAATTTTCTTTAGTGCCAAATACAAGAAAATATTTTTCTGTATAAAATATTTTTTAATTTTTCTCTCCTTGGATGAAAATAACTTACATTCTTAATGTGTGTGAGTTACTTTCTTACGAGTTCAATTAAATACCTACTTTTCTAACTTCAATTATCATACTAATTTTTGTTTTTAATTCTTATCAATTAATTTTTTTTACTATATTGGGCTCCATAGTAATATAATTATAGTTATATATATTTTACCATTATATTTTTTAAAGATTAATTATAAACAAAATAATATATAGTTAACTCTAATTACTGGTCAAAAATTAATTACAATTGTTGCTAGTCTTTTTAACTCATATTAACAAAAAAAAATTAAAAAACCCACAAAAGGTTCTATATTAAAAGATTTTCACATTGTCATCCAAACACCAAAAATTTGTAGGGGATAGCATTTTCCATCTAAAATGTTTTCCTTGAAAAATAATTTTGTAAGAAAAATATTTTACATCCAACCAAATAGACCTCGGTGACAACACCTATTGTTACTAATTCCTTACACATATTTAGTGACAATATAAGAAAGTAGTTAGAAAAGGTGGAGCATCTATGACAACATATGTTATCACTAAAGTAATGGATGTATTTTAGTGACAACTTTTGTAAGTTGTCAAAGAAAATATAGTTTTAGTGACAACATATTGTTGTCATCAAAAAATATTATACGTTCAGTGACGACATAAGTGGTCACTAATACTTTAGATATAACTTGTATAATGTGTTTAAAATAATGTTCTTATTTAGTGACAACTTCTTGTTGTTGTCAGAAATTGTTAAATATTCAGTGACGATCAATGTTGTCACTAATACCATAGAAATGTTTTAATGACAACTTTCAAAAGTTGTCAAAAAAAATTTAGTTTTAGTGACAACGTGTTTAGTTGTCAGAAATAGGGCATTGTTTCAGTGACGACAAGTATTGTCATTAATGTATTGTTATCATCAGTGACAACAAGCCTTGTCACTAATCTCTTCAACAAATTTTCAGTGACAACTCGAAGAATGTTGTCACTATAGACTTTGTATTTAGGGACAACATTTAACTCTTGTCAGTGATACAAATTGGCGCCAGATGGAGGGATGCCATCAGCGACGACATTTTGATGTTGTCACTGAAGATGCATAAATATTGTGACAAGATTTTTGTTGTCACAAAATTGATCTTTAGTGACAAGATTATGTTGTCACTAAAATTGTCGTCACTAATGATCTTTTTTCTTGTAGTGTTTAAGAAGAAACTAAAATCTAGTATTTATTAGCACAACACTTTAGTAGCAACTTAGTGGTTGCTCTCCAGTGTTAAAAAAATTCTGTCCCACATCGAAAAGTTGTAGAATAGGTTCTGGGTTGATAAGTTTGATGGGCTGTACAAAAGGTTGGATCCATTTTGTACACCTCATCTCTCCTCTTTCAATTCTTTCCCTTCCTCTATCAACTCTTGATAAAAAAAAAATTAGCACAGCAATTTTAACATCCATCTTCCGTTTCGTATCTCTTAGTTTGCCTGTGCTCTAATTCAGTTATAAAATAAATACTATAAAAAATCCGGCACATTGTCTTCCTGAAATAGTACTCTGATTTTTACTTCCAAATATATTATTGTCCTTTAATGCTGCAAAAGGTATGGAAGAAAGTTATGTACCTAGTCTAGAAATCTTAATTTTTGCCTGGGATCCATTCTGGTGCAAGGTGGTCAATTCTCAAAATACCATTTGACAGAATTGCATAAATTCAAGATCTTCAAGAACTTCGCTAACAAATTCACAAATTCACATGATTCCGCCCTACAAGCTCTCGATTTACAAGACGTCTAGAATTCACCAAACAATAAGAATAAATTACATAATTCCCATTCTGATGGAAAGTACATCCTGTTTTTTGGATCATTTATATAAATATCTAGCCATCAGCCAGTGATTACTCAACATCCGCGAGAAACACATTTAAACTCAATAAAGTGTTGACTAACTACGAAACCGCAATTTCTTAATTGAAATAGACGACATATAATCGAGCAGTAGTTGATTTTCCATTTACATTAACGTGAAAGAGATTATCCCCATGAATAAAAAGGTTAGCCAACATTTTCCGCAAATATAATCAACCAAACAACCAATGTAAGAATTTCATTCAATTGTACTCGAAACACCACCAGAGTAACCGTATTGGAAGTTCAATAATTTCTCAGCTATAGGAACTAAAATTAATGTCAACTTACTAATTCATCAAAAGACAAGCTTGAAATTAATAATATAACGAGTATAAAATATTCATACTACCAAAAAGAAATAATAGCTGGCAGCTTGAGCTTCTGTTTAATTTGCAGAGTTTCAACTGCATTAAAATAAAACTAAAATGAGGAAACATAAATTCGTTATAGTGCGACTAAGCATATGCACGTGCAAGCTATTTTTATAAATGTCTCACTGATTCAATACCGAAATAATGAAAACCTTCAAGTATATATCACACGTATATGACTAATATCATCTCAAATTTTAGAAAATATTAGGACCCTTTGATGTTCAAGTTACACGAAATTTTACCTTGAGCTACTTTAAGGCCATAAGGCCTAGTATTTGCATTTCGAAGCACGAGTCCGTCATGTGAAAAACCTTCCCTAATCAGGCAATCCATACGTAAATTGCATATGCAGTGCACAAACACCTAGGCTTGTGCTCAACAGGAAGTGTCACACGAACTATTGTCCCATCTAATGAGCCAAGGATGCTGCATTTAACATCATAAAAACCAAAAAAAAAAAAAAAAAAGTAGTTTAAATAATTATTTGAATATAACTTTCTTGAAAAGATTAAAACATTTCCAAAGAAATACTTTGTAGCTCGAAACATTTCCATTGGTTATCCATGCAATCATCAGAAATGGGTTCAGGTTTCTTAAGTAACATATGGTGTAGTTTTTTTTTTTTTTTTTTGAAAAGTAACATATGGTGTAGTTTCAAAACTGCTAGAAGGCATTGATTAAAGTGACGACTCATACTTTCTCCATTCCTCAAAAACTTATGCGCAACTGTTCTACCTTTTTATGGCAAGTCAATACATATACAAACACTGCAACAATTTCTTGTAATGTCATATTTCTAGTACCTTTTAGCCTCCAATATCTTTAATTATTTCACATAATGTGGATAAAGTGCATCTATCTATACGAAGTTGATTAACACAAGCAACACAACTGTCACTAACAAGCCTAGAAAAATATTGCATTCTCTCGACCCTCTTATCTTCTTTACTTATTATACGCAGCTTTCTACATTTAAAACGCATATGAATAGCGTAATTAACACCATAACCATCGCACATAAGATGCAATTGATCTACCTGTGCGTTTGTCTTCTATTTGCAATGGGAAAACGTACAATTTCTGTGTAAATAATGTAACAAAACAAATTTTAATAGTTGCATTATAGTAAAAGATAGAACAAAGATGTTTGTCATAAACTTCATCTTTGTAACGGAAACTGTATAGTTGTCTGTCAAGGCTTGATTGTTTTGAAATTAAATTTTGATAATCCAATCTAATATTGCAAAATTTCTGGGTAATGAAGGAAGGAAAACCTACTTTATATAATATTCTCATTTATGGCATGTTAATCTTGTTCTTCCATAAACTCAATACTCCAAAATTATATCAAACTTCATTTTTTGGCAAAATTCACTGTTAGAAATGTGAATGTAAGCCATGTGAAGGCAACTCATAATCAGGTTTATCACCACCCAGTGACAAATGACGCAGTCAGAGTAAATCGGCACTAAAACAGAGCCAACCAAATTTTGAAATTCAATCAGCCTTAAAGTTTAAGCACTTAAAGTTATATAGTTATCTTCTTTTTTACATTTGTTGGCATCAGCTCAATTTTATTTTATTTTTTTCCAACTTGAACAGAATTTTTTGCATTTTCTTTCACAAACATTTTTGTGCAAGTAAATGCAAGATTTAGTGGAGCCCTAGGAAGAAGTAGAATAAAGATAAAACCACATAAAAGACCAACAATTTTCCCCCAAAAACAATAGTTAAAAAAACCCACTACACATACACAATATTTGAATGTACAAACGCGTATCCTCAAATTAAAGCCCAAAGGGGTCAAATAATTTTGTTAAATAAGGCAGATAACATAAACAATGTAGTCTTCTATGAAGCAAAATTTTAAAATAACATAAACAATGAAGTCTTCTATGCAGCAAAATTTTTAAAAAATGAAATTTTAAAAAATATAAAATACCCGCAAGGTTTTGGGAGATGGCAAAAAATATAAAAATAAAAGTAAGAAATTTTAATAAATCGCAATATATATTGAGAAAAAAATATAATGTAAAAGAAAAATCAACAAAGATGGCATACTAGACCAGTCAGATTTGCTCGATCTGAAGGTTGATGCTGATAGGGTAGAGAGAAGGAAGTTCTCTAGGTGAATGGAGAAGAGAGAAGGAAGGAGAAAACTAGATTGACTGGAGAAGAGAAAGAAAATGGGGAAGAAAGGAAGAAGGGCAAAAATGGAGGATCCGATCTTTTGAAAGACTAATTGATAAAATGGGTCAATCCGAGTAATAGGTAAGTATATTGACACTTTTAACTCATGTATATTTGCAAGAGTGTTGTAACAAAAAATATGAATGGATATGATCAAGTTTAAAACCCATTCCTGAACCACAAACTCCTAACTAAACAGATCCAAAAACCATTTGATTTTGCATGTTCAATTATTTTTTCTTTTTTTTTTTTTGTCAAAATGCAGGAATTGTATTAATATTAACCAAATTGTACACATGTACAAAAGAAGGGGCGACTGCACCCAATTGTCAAAAGGATCTACTGGATCCTAACAGGAAATTACTTTCCCACAAAATTACAAATTTCAGTTCACTAGCAAATTTTGCTATTCTACTTGCTTGTTCTATTCGAGTGGTGTTAACATCCTTGAATGAGCAAGACTGAAACAACACACTTACATCTTCAATATTTTCAATGATGGTTGCACAGTTGGCATCATTGGTATTTTTCTGGGCAAGCTTCCTGAATAACCTTCTGTTGCTTCCTTGAATCTGTATAGAGGACCAGCCTTGCTCTTTTGCTAACATTAGAGCTAGCTTAACAGAGTTTGCTTCCTCCATTGCCTGCTCCCATTCTCTCGATTCCGCAGCCTAGACCATCTTTACTTTTCCGGCTTGATCTTTTGCCAGAATGTAGTAGCCAAATTTGGTTTTAGACCTGTGGGGTTGTACACTGATGCTGATATCCATTCTGCTATCTTGGGAGTGTTCCCTTTCACTTTCTCACTGAATCTACACTGTTTCTCTCTTGCTCAACCATGCTGGATCGTTGTTAACTTGATCAAATTCCCACCATTCCTGTACAGCTTTCTGAATTACTTCGTGGCTACTCTTGGGATCATTTTCAAACTTCCATTTGTTCTTGTTTTCCAGATTTGCCAGAGTATGTTGACTGTTAGCTCGATGTGCTTCATTCCACCCCTTCTTTGTTTTGCCTTCATCAACTTCCCCATCCATTCCCATATGTTGTGTCTGGAGTCTTCAATCCTATCCCACTGAATCGGGGCTAGTCTCCAGATTTCTTGTGCATGTCTACATTTCAGCAGTGTGTACTCCACTGTTTCTATTTCCTCCCCTCAATAGTTTCAAATTTCCTCCCGTCTTAACTCTTTTCACCACTACAGTGTTGACTGGCAAGATGTTGTTTAAACAATTCCACATAAAGTTTTTCAACTTATGTTTAATTCTCATCTTCCAGACAAAATCCCAGATCTTCCTCTCTCTGCCAGCAATGCTTTTTCTAGTCCCATTTTCATTTCCTTTCTCCCCAGCTTGCATCAGCTTTGACTGCATAGCCTGATTTGACTTTATAATCTCCATTCTCACTATTTTTACAATAATATCTATCCTTCCTTCCACACAAGCTAATTGGAATTCTAATCATTTTATTTACCCCCTCATCACTAAACAAATTATTCAAAATCTCCTTATCCCAGCATCTATTTACCATTAACTGGTCAACTTTCTCAAACTGACAGTTTATATGTTAGGCTGATTTGACTCTCCCATCCTCATAAAAAGGAATCCATCTATCTTCCCATATGTTAACCGTTTTACCATCCCCAATCCTCTTCCTCAGGCCACCTTCCATCACATCCTTTGCCGACATAACACTCTTCTAAAGCCATGAAACATTATGTGATGGCTTGGTATTAAGAAGGTTTTGTCTTGGGAAGTACTTTACTTTAAGGACTCTACTGACCAGCAAGTTTGGATGACATATCAGTCTCCAAATATGCTTGGCCAGCAAAGCTTTGTTGAAGCAAATATTGTCTCTAAACCCCAAGTCACTTTGTTGCTTTTTTGCTGCCATTTTCTCCCATCTGACCCAGTGAATCTTCCTCTGGTTTTCAGCACTACCCCACCAGAAGGTTGCCAGCATATTACTGATTTCCTTTGCCAACCTCTTAGGAATAGCAAAATAGGACATAACATAGTTGGGGATTGCCATTAGCACAGCTTTCACTAGTGTTTCTTTACTAGCTTTACTGAGGAATTTATTTTTCCAGTTATCCAACCTCCCTTTTATTCTGTCTTTGATGAAGTTGAAAAGTTCTCTCTTTGATCTGGTGAATGCCATTGGAAGTCCCAGGTATCTCCCTTGTGCTATTTGCTGCACATTGTCCAGTTCATTGCAGATTGAGTTCCTTTGCTCTTTGTCTATGCTTTTGCTGAACAAGGCTGGTGATTTTTCTAGGTTCACTTGTTGTCCAGAAGCTTGCTCTTAGACCTGCAGAATTCTCCTTAGCTCTCTAGCTTCTTTAACATTTGCTTTACAGAAGATCAAAGAGTCATCAGCAAGCAATAAATGAGACAAAGTTGGTCCTCCTCGGCTGAGTTTGATGCTAGACAAATTTTTCCTATTCACTGCTTTTGTATTAGGTTACTAAAACCCTCTGCATATATAAGAAACAAGTAAGGAGACAAGGGGTCCCCTTGTCTTATACCTCTACTAGGCTTAACAAAACCCAATTTCTCCCCATTAAAGCATAAGTAACAGAGGAGATACATTTCATCATCCAACTGACCCAAGTCCTACAAAAACCCATTTTAATCATCATTGGCACAAGATAGGACCATTCAACTCTATCATAGGCTTTCAACACGTCCAACTTAATAGTCATGCATCCCTCTTTTCCATTACTCTATTTTTGAAAAAATGTAGGACCCCATGAGCTATAATCACATTATCTAGAATCTGTCTATCAGGAATGAAAGTAGAATGTTTGTCACTGATGCAATGGCTAAGCATAGGTTTTAATCTGTTTACCAAAATTTTAGATATTGCCTTATACGGTACATTACACAAAGCAGTTGATCTAAACTAAGTCACATTGGTAGGGTTATCAATTTTAGGAATAAGGGAGAGCAATGTTTCATTGATAGTGAAATACCCAAAACCTTGGGGGCCTATATTGCAATTTAGCAAAGTTTTGCTCTAGCCTAAAAGAGATTGCAGCTTTCTTTTCTTTCATTTCCATTTTCTCCTCTTTGCTCTCTCTCACGGTTTCTCCCTTTTCTTCTTCTCCTTCTTGCTCTCTCTCTTCTCTCTCTCTCTCTCTCTCTCTCTAGAAGAAGAGGAAACTTGAAGCTCAACCCAATATCCTACCAATTAAGGTAATTTATTGGAAATCCCATTCTCATCTTTAAGGGTTTTTTTGCCTAATGATTGTATTATGAGTTGTTAGTGTGTGATTTGTAATGGAATAAGAGGGGTTAAGCTTTGATGGGTTCATTTTGTATTATTAATGGTGGTTATGCTTAAGATTGGTTGTGGGTTTCCTATTTGGTATGTGTAAGCATGGGTAGTTGAAACTTTGGGTAGTGGATTGTGATTTTGGTGGGGGTGATTATTGGGAGAAACTCATGATATATGTTATAGATTGAGCAATGTAGTGTTACTTTGACATATTATGCTATTTTGGAGTTGCTTTGTTGATTGGTTTAAGCTAGAAGGAGATGAATAGTGTTGGGTGTGAGTTTGGGTTGTTGCAGGTCGTTTTTGGGCGTTTCTGGTGCCATCCGCGGCCCCATCCGCACCGCGGATGGAACCGCGGATGTTGGGACTTCGTCGCTGCCTTGATCCGCGGCGTGATCCGCGCCGCGGATCAGGCCGCGGGTGATCTCTGTGAGCCGCGGGTGATCTCTGTGATCCGCGGGTACTGATCACCCTGGTCCGTCCGCGGATCACTCTTCTTTAGTTGGGTTTTGCTTTGTTTTGTGTGTATAAGTTTAGGATTTGGTTTTATGCACGATTTATGGATAGATTAAGGTTATGATTAAGTGCTTAATTATATGTTTAGGTGAAGACGGTGATAGTATCTTGGATTAATTGATTAGCTTGGACCGAGGTAAGTAGTACTTGTATCCTTTATTATTTTGAAAATGTATTTGTTACAATGATGTTTTCCAACTTATTTTGCATATGTTAAAGTGGCATGAGTATGGGTATATTGATGATTTCCATGGATATGTAAATGTGGTCAAATATGAATGAATGAATGTTTTGTGATCGAGCTCTAGTGTAGAGTAATTATTGACGGGACTAGTTCCTTAAAATTGATGTTTGATGTTTAATGTTTAATCTTTGACCGCGCTAACCGGGGAGTGTTAGCTTATTTGTATCGAACCGTGTTAACCGGGTTGTAGTTAACAACTGGATATCCAGGGTCAATGTGCTCTATTACTTGAGCTCCTTCTTTAGTATCTATATGAAATGTTATGTGGACCACATTTATTTGAATGAATTATGATTAAAGTGATGATTATTTAAATGATAGCATGTATATGTAAATGTAACATACTCAGGCCAATAAAGTGATACCTGTGCTACTTACTGGGTGAGTTTTCACTCACCCCTTTGTTTTTATACGCAGAGAAGGATGATTTTGGATTCGAGGATTTGGGTTAGCTTTTGAAGCTTTCGTCTTAGAAGATGTGAAGTAAGGCTTGTAGTAGTAGTATTATAGTTTATTTTGTTAACCTTGATATGTTATATTAGAATATGTTTTGGGATTTTAGAACGTTAGAATATTGGTTGTGTATTAAAAGGTTGGAGGTTATTATTTTGGGATTTGTAATATTTGAGATTTATGTATTCTTTAATTTGGATAATTAGGATTGATGTTTATCTTTATATGTTACTTGGGATGTTTGTTTAGACGCTTTGACCTTTTGAGCCTTGTGACCCAGCTTAGCCTGGTCACGGCGGTGTTATGTCCCGGGCACGGGGTGTGACAGATAGACAGTAAAATGAACCCAAAATGAAAGAAACTTTTGACTGCAAGGATAATGTCTTTGCAATTATTTTTCCACTTGACCAATATTAGCTTAATTGACAATCTTGCCCTGTAGAGGTTTGAATTAGTGATAAAATATTCCTCCCCAAGTTTATGTCTCTGACCATGGATTTAATGTATCCCAAACCAAAATTAGTGATAAAAAAATTTGTTTTCTTAATTCTTACTAGCTTTATTACATTCATCTCTTTTCAGGGTTTGATTTTAGGTTGATGTTAATGCCAAAGCATATATTATCTATCCAAAGCAAAACTGCTTTACTTAACAAGATTGCCCTCCCATGTTAAATCTTTTTCTCTTATCAATTCTCCCCCTTCCTCTCTCTCTCTCTCTCTCTCTCTCTCTCTCTCTCTCTCTCTCTCTCTCTCTCTCTCTCTCTCGATTTTGTACACTTGACTCTTTCTTTTCTTCACCTATAAAACTCATCCGTACTCTATTTTTCAGCCCTTCAAAACTATCCAACAAGTAGCCAACTGGCCTTACGGCCCACAAAGGCATCTCCCTTCCAATTGAAATCACTTTCCCTTACCCCTGTAATTGTCACCTCTCCTCTCCTCACCTTTTTACTTTCTCAAGTCATAAGACCTAACACTACTTTAAATCAATTAACTCTCAATGTTCATATTGTGTTTGTAGAAAATTGCAATTTTAGTACCAAATGTTTGGGATATCGGCGGTTTTAGTCCCTAAAGTTTGGACAAAAGCAAATATAGTACCAAATGTTTCAATTTTTTAGCATATTTAGTCCTATTGACCAGTTTTAGAAAAATCTTATCGGAATCTAGTCAGGTGATACTCATGTGCCGATCACAAAAATATTCAAAATGAATTAGATTAAAGGAAAAAATTTAATTGTCAAAAATTGTAATTAAAACCACTAATTTGAGTTCATATATGATAAATAAATAGATAAAACTGAAAAAATCCACCTAGATAGTGCATTCATGTGTATGCCTTTAATTACAAATTATGGCAATCAATTTTTTTAATTCTTTTTAAAAACTTTGGTAACCATCACGTAAGTTTCATGTGACCGGATTCTGATAAAATTTTGAGAAAACTGATCAATAGGACTAAATGTGCTAAAAAATTGAAACATTTGGTGCTAGATTTGCTTTTGTCCAAACGTTAGGGACTAAAACTGCCAATGCTCCAAACATTTGGTACCAAAACTGCAATTTTCTCGTTTGTGTAAATTGACTCAAGGAAGTGGGTTAATAAGACTATATTTTGATGCTAAATTTGATATCAAATTTGTTGAAGTTTTAGGCCAAAGAAAGTTGGAGGACAACAAAAAGAAAGCTTCTTTTGATTTTGGTTGCTAGAAGATGATGACAATCGACCACTTTAAAACATTAGGCTAAGTTGGGAGAAAAAAACTGTTAAAGCAAAACTAAGGTAGAGGGGGTGAGATGAAATGGAAACATGGGCAAGTTGGGAGAAAAAAACTATTAAAGCAGAACTACGAGAGAGGGAGTGATATGAAAAGAAAAAATGGTATTGCCTTCGAAGGTCATCTTGTCATATAGTAGAAATTTGCTCTGGTTGGATAATAATTGCTTTGTCATTAACAAAATCCTTGATTTTATGATAGTAATCAAGCAATGAAATTTCAAATTCCATCATTTGAAAGAAAAATAAATATTTTTTATGGCATCAAAAAAGCAATCAAAGAAAATTCAAAATGTACCGATCAAATTAAACAATTTCCTAACAAAACCAAAAGCTAAATTTAAAATTTCACTAATTTACACTAGTTTATCTGATTGAATGGAAAATTTTCCAGAAAAAGTTTTCCTCAACTTATCATGTTCGGTTGGATAGAGGCAAGTGAAAATATTTTCGTCGGTAACATGTTTTACTATTATGGGTGTAAAACAACTTCCTTTTTGAATTTACTGAAGTCGTTTTCTCTCATTCAACAAGCATTTCAGCTGAGTAAATTAACTTTGGAGACATATTAGAAACAAATTAAGAGATCTTAAAAAAAGTTCACCAGTTATCCACTGGACTATCTCCATGCAATTCCTACGTCTTCCTCCTCCCTTGTGTCTCTTGTCCCTTCACTTCTCCTTTGACCAACACTTCCTCTTCCTTTTATCCTTTCCATCTCTCTTATTGTTTTTTCTCAAAACCATATAAAAGCAAATAAGACCCGCAATAGATCTAAATAAATAGGTAAGGTAATTTTAGACAAAGAATTAATGCAGAGAGAAAATCAACATCTTTGGACGAACAAGAAGTGTGGGCATTGGGAAGATGGTGTTGGTGGTGCTGCAGCTGTCAATGGTGGTTTGGGGGTGGGTTTGGATGGTGAACAAAATAGATAGTAAGATATTTTCGGGGTTATCCTATGTGAAGAAAATATTTTCAAAACTTTAACCAAATATTAGAAATTATATGGAAAATAATTATTTTTTGAGAAAATAATTTTTAAAAAAATATTTTCGCAAGGAAAATATTTTGCATCCGATCCAACGGATCTTAAATTTAGTTATGTTTTACATAGCCTAAAATTTAAAAGAACACGACCATCAATGAAACAATTACGACCAAGAAGCATCAAAATATTCACAAATTTAAGATAACTATAATACTTGTACGAGATATGGAAATAGAATTGTGAGGATTAGGAATAACTGGTATTTGAACAGAGATTTCATGTAGGGAAAAATTCATAAAGAGTTTGCGACTTGCGAGCAGTTTGCAAAGAATTATCAATGGTTGGGGAGGTGCGAAGGGGCACGGGGATGGCAGAGAAGCGGAGACAAGAGCTGTCATGGCCAGCTTATCTCGTGGTCTATGAAAGTAATGTGTGGCTTAATATGGCTTAAGATGGGTTAATATGACTTTTCATGCCGAATAAAATGGACCAAAGTGGCCATGGGCTTCACAATTTCCATTTGCAACAAGTTTATAGTTCAGATTAAATAGATCAACATTGAACGACTGAGATTAGGTCATACTGGCCAAATTTAAAGCAAAAACGACTTCATTTTGAACTGAAAAGTGGCTACAAATTTTCACTGACATCCACATTTTAGCTTGTTTGCTTCTTCTCCCTGAATAACTTGTCCTACCCTCGCCCAAAGTTCATCCAATGTCTTAGGGTATTGCTCATGCAATTGAGTTATAAGTCTTCCAGGCAACAACCCATTGACAAAAGTAGCAATAGTAACTTGGTCATTTAGATCAGGGACTTGAAGTGACTCGTTAATAAAAACGAGTAAGATATTTCTGAAGTGATTCATTGGCATGCTGCCGAACATTCATTAAAGAGGCAGATTTTTTATTGAGAGGTTTCGAAGACAGAAAACGAGCAACAAACTTACTTGTGAGCTCATCTAGACTACAAATACTATTCAATGGCAGAGACCAAAATCACTTTTTTGCATTTCCAACAAGATAACAAGAAAGTGCTCGGCATATTACTGCGTTTGAGGCCTGATACAGATAAAATGCCAAAGTAAATGCATGGACATGGTCCTCGGATCGTCATACCCATCATAATAGGGAATAGTTAGTAAGTCAAAATTTGCAGGAAGAGGACCATCATTGACTTCGGGAAAAAATGAAGAAGCCCGGTCATTGTTCAGTGAGGGGAAAGCTCGTCTATTGGAAGGATGAATTTCATCATTGTCAAAAATATTCTTCGGAGGGACTTTGGAATGGGCTCTCTTAGATGATTGCTGTTCATCGTGCCCAAAAGAGTATTTTCTTGAATGCTAAGGGGAAGATTCCCTATCATCTTCGTAAAGAGACTCCAATCGATGCTTAGAAGTTTCTACTTGTTCCTTACCTTTTTTCTTAAGAAACCTCCCCAATTGCTCAAAGATATTGGGATTTTCCTTAACGAACTTAGCCATTTTTGCTATGGCATCTTCGTTTGTTGGAGATTCTCCTCATGGGATTCTTGAGGATTTTGTGGACCTTCAACAGGTGAAGATGGTGGATGATCTTGAATTATGAGAGTTCCTTTATTCTTCTTGGTTCTAGGGGGCAGGATTACAACTTACTTAAACCTGGAACTTCAATTCTGACAAGATGCTGACAATATGAGCAAAACCTCTAGTTGTTCAATAAATTGTTCCAACAGACGATGTCAATTGATGTGTTTGAAATTAATAGTGTCCACGTAGATGTAGAATCAAGTAACCTACAAGGCAAGATATCGTAAAAGCACAAGGAGATTTAACCTCCAAATTGCTCCGATGCTCAAGTCAGTAAAATTAAGAAATAAAAGAAGTTTAATATAAAAATATTGTTGTATTTTCTTGTGTGTGAAGTCTATGTACCTAAAGAATGTAAAAGCTTTTTATATAAAGTGAAACAGACCTATAAAAAGATGTGTTCCCTGACGCCAGCGCATTAAATGCATTCAATGGGGGCGTTAGGTGAACTCATCAAAATAGCCAAAGTTGACAATAGAAAAACTATGCTGACTGTATACTTTCGGTCAAATCGTTCCAGGCTAGAAGTCAAATGTCCAAATGGATCACGAAGTCAAGCTGACGTGGAGCATTGTCAAACTAACCTCTACAGTAAACTTTTCTGTTTGACAAGTCTTTCGCTGATAAGTCACCCACTTCAATGTAACTATTTAGGGCAAAAACACTAACATGGCAAGAATGTTTTTGAAACCTCAAAGATAGGATAATATCCAATGCCGTAATAAAATGAACAGGGAGATTCTTATAAAAAATATATACTCCATTTCTTGATCAACTATTGCTGTATATTTAAATTTTGGGACCCTTGTGAAGTGTGATATCTTACGTGTGTAAACTAGTCTTTGTTCAAGAAGACTGAAACTTTATCGTGTATAGGGAATTGGATTCTTGTTAAATGGACTCTTTGGGACAGCTACTGGATGTACAGTTTCTGTGTAACTACCTTATCAGTATTGCTTCTTGATTTCTAAATCATTTCACTTGAACATTTAATTTAACAATATGATATACAAAATAGAGAAAGTATGGGCCTTCTTGGAAGTACTCGTGTTGGTAGCCATGGAGTTATCCAGGTATCTGCTGGGTTTGTGATCTTTTTCTCAATTCTACGTACGTTACAATGGGCAGTGCTCTTCAGGGAATTTTGTTATTATCATGCTTGCGTAGTGAAATTTAATCTGCGAACTATATGCAGGCAAATTTGGAGCACTATTTGCATCAATAATCTTCACAATATTTGCAGCCGTAAATTGTGTCCTGTTTGGTCTTGTTGGTAAGGAAATATATTGCACTGCTATTGTTCTTCTTTTTATTTCTCTTTGGTGGTTGATAGCTTGTAAACATCTCCAGCTTCTGTGGGATTGTCCTTCGTGCAATTTGCTAACATGAATTCAATCAGGAGCCTCTTTATCACCGGTGTTTCCATCTTCCTTGGTTTGTCTATTCCCGAGTACTGCAGGGAATATATAAGAGCTGCTTTCCATGGTCCTACGCATACAGAGGCTGGACGGGTAAGTTAAGGTATTTAGTTGCATATACCACACGTATGTACATAAAAAGTGGAAGGTGAAAAATAGGACCATGAATTGAGATTGATATCATATTAATAATAAAAATTTGCGGATATATCGATAAGAATTTAAAGAAAAGGCCTGTAAATTCTTTGCACTGGCTTTTTCAAGCTATCTGTACTGCTCAGATAGGCTCTAAAGGACATATAAAGCTGAAGAAATCTTAGACATGCAAATTGAAGTTTAAGGGAAGCCTATTTTGCAATGTTTTCAAAGTTTTCAGAGACAATAGAGAATCTGAGAGTAACTTCCCATTCAGCTGAGTGAGTGCGTTTCATTCAAGTTTTAGGGTCAAAGGGAATAATAGAGTATATAAGAAGACTAATAGCAAACAGAACTTTCCCGCAATTGCATTGGCTAGAAGATTTATTTTCATGCCTAATGTGCGCAAAATATGGCAGAATTTGATTTCAGCAAGTTCTTATAGAATTTTTCATACATTGCTTCTGACCCAAAGGACATTTCCATGTCCAGCAGTTAACAAAAATTTATTCTAAGAAATGAAAGATTAGAGGAAAAGATTCATTAAAAATAAATTAAAAATATGGGTCCTGTTCCCTCTTGACATATTTAAGATACTAACAATGCTTTACTGTTCTCTTGGTTGCAGTTCAATGATTTCCTTAACACCATTTTCCCTATCCTCTCTTACTGTTGCCTTGATCGTCTCTGTATTCCTGGACAATACACTTGATTACAAAGGCAGTGCTATGGATAGGGGAATGCCACTGGTGGGTAAAGTTCAGGACATTTAAGGGAGACAGCAGGAATGAAGAGTTTTCACACCCTCCCTTTCAACCTCAATCGCATTTTTCCCTCCATCATGAATTATGTTACGTGAAGGAAGAGATGACTCAGTAAGGGATTTCTCAAAGAATTCTGCTTACAGGAACCATTCATGAAAGAAGGTACAGCGAGAGTCTCAGAGAATGACAGATTCTCCTCCTTTGTCATTAGTTTTTCATTGATTTTAAATGCGCAGTTTGGATTATTCAGGATTAATCCAAAAGAACATATTGCTTTTTTCTTACAGCTTGTAATATAAGGTTATCAATTTTCTAGGGAAGTTCTTTAACGTATGTGGCCATATATTTATTATATATGTGTATACAACACACACACACACACACACACACATTCACACTCTACAAACACTTGAGAGACTGAAGAGAAATGCTCTAATTTTCTGTAGCTCTGCAGAAATGTGATAGAAATCATTTAGCTTCTACCCAGGAATAGAGGTTACAGAGAAAGAACCCGATATATACATATATGAATAGAGACACAGAAAGCACACAAAGCTCTCTAACAAAAGACTTCTTATATGTAAATATCTTATGAGGTTGCATCTCATAAATCAAATTTGTATTGCAATAACGAGAATTTGTGGAATGCAAACGTATAGCGTTTCTGTTGTATGATCGTACCATAGCAGGGAGAATAAGCTATCCATAATTACAGATCCTGCAGATAATGCATCATCTACCGAAGTTGAAAAATCTGACAAAATTGGAGACTAAAACCATCAGAATTCTGAACCCTATACAACAATTTTTATGATTGGCTTGATGGTCTACTGAGAATATACATCACTGAGCTTACCAAAAGATTATGGAAGGGACACATTTCATAAAACATGCATCCTAGATCATGAAAAATGAAATTAAGAAGCTAGTGATGCTTGCATATGCATCCTTTGCAGCGTGGAAGTCTATAAACACTACGATGGTAACACTGTTGATGGACTCTTTGACGTTCCTCTATCATCTTCCTAATTTTTTGCTCGAAAATATTCTATTTTATGGTTGCATTCTGCGTCTAAACTGCTGCAAGCCTCTTCTTCAGAGGACTCAGAGTTGGTGCATGCCGACCACCATAATAAGCTCGGAAACCAGACACGAGGAAGGATAGCTGGCTTCCAGTGTCGGTTTTGGCAAATACATCAACCGTTGCAGATGTTATAAAGTCCAAGGCTGCAAGCTGCATTCATAGTACTTCTGCTGTAAATGAGTTCCAAAGCAAGCATCTATGCAGAAAATGAGAGAAAATAGATACCAAGGCCTTAGTTTTATTCCAGGATCAGGTGAAGAAGTAAATAAGAGGCATCTCTGGCTTGTCCCAAAATGGTAATGGAATGCATTGATTTTATGTTCTGGAAGAACAAAGGAGAAGCATTTCTAGTTTACAAAGGAGATTTACTTACGGTATATCATTAAAATCATTTATCGAAATTAAACTGTTTGTGCTATGACATTTGACGTCATTAGATTTTTCGGTTCAGGATTTTATGTCAGTATTGATTTTGGCTTTTGAAATGAACTGACTTGTCATATAATTGGGAAACTTTCAAGACTTGATTTCAGTATTTGATTCATGTAAACATTTTAAGGTCTATGTTGCCTATCTAGGTCACATAGCACAGGAACCACCTCTGGCTAGTTTTGTAGTGCATATTAGTTGTGAAGAAATTTCTCCCACAAGTTCCCTCACATGGCGTGCTTGCACTTTTGTAATAGGCTGTTGAAATTAAGTAGTAATACAGCTAACATGTAAGTTCATGTTCTTTCAATATCTAGTAGCAAGAGTAAAAACTTGAACCTGTCCATGACATGCAACTTTTGTTTATTACAAATGGTTAGTCGTATCCCTTAAGCTAATCTCTGATCAATTAACCATATCAACAAAAAAATACCTCCGGACAATGGCGGAGCCAAGACCCGGAGTAAGTGGGGTTAAACTTTAATATAATAAAATTTTTACAAAATAAAAACTATGAGATAAAATGGACAAAAAAGTGCAAAATCTCGGATCTGAGGAAAGATTAGCCAAATTAATTGGTGCTCTTAATTTTTTTAAAAAAAATTGCAAACCACTAGCAAATTAATCTTCTATAGGTTTTCTTTTAAGACAATTTTCCATAATCTGTTACAAATACAAAATCATAAAATAACCTAATTTAGTGTAATAAACATGTACTTCAGCGTTTGATCACATATTAAAGTTGAGCACAAATAAATAGTCCATTTAAAAAAAGGAAAAAAAGTATGTTCAAAGCTAGTTTAAGCATTATTTATAAGGTCCAAGGGACACTTGCTAATGCATATAATAATAATCCAAAATTTCAAATCCATAATTCAAAGTAATCTTCAATATTCCACTTGAGGAGTATATAAAGTATAATAATGGTAGCCAGACTATCTATTACTATATAATATATTGATGTATTCATGTTTCTTCCTTTTTTTGTCAATCCTAATATACCCTCATGTAATTCTATTATTCCTAATCTACCCTTGATCACTTAGAATTGTTATTACATTACAACTCTAAAACAAACGAATCCAGAAATTCCTAACATAAAATTCCCAATCGTTGACGACTGGAAGAAGACTTGCCAACACGATCTGAAAATAAAATTGTAAACTTTCAATCATCTCTAATCAGCAAAACATCAGAAGCTGTTCGGTTCGGTTTATAGATGTGCCCAATCCATGGTGACAAACTGATTCCAAGACAGTCTAAAATCACACATCAAGCATTGAGATATCCATTCTTTAAAACACTTCTCCAAGCTTCTCAGGTCACCCAATTTGGAGAGAACCAACAGCATCATTAGTATATCAACGTTCGGTTCGGTTTCAGGTAATATCCCATGTGATGTTTAATTTCTGGTGTGTTGTATTCTATAGGAAACTTAATATATATATATATATATATATAATTTCTGGTGTGATGAAAATGCATCGAGTTGGCTACTGGAATTCTAAAGTTTTATCAATAGTTTTAGGCTTGGATACAACTTAAGAAACATAATACAAGTGATAACTTGGAAGATCAACCTCATTAATTTGATAATCTTTAAGGGAGAATCAGAATAGTTTAGTTGTAAGCTATTGCAATTGATTAAGCAATGCTATTGAAGAGGGAATGAGAGCTTCATCTTTCCACACAATACTCAGCCTCTTCACATTGTACAAAACCCTGTTAGAAGTCATTAGAACGAGTGTTAAGGGGCCATATAGTTGCTATGTTTAATCACATATGAATTTGATCAAACTACAAAAATGCTGGGACTTGAATTAACTTCACACTGACATAAAATGGAAAACGTCATAGCAAAAAAGGCAAGATTCATTCATTATAGAACTTACTTCCAAGGAATATCGCCAACACTCCATTGGTCATTTCTGTCCCAATGTTTCTTCCTTTTTTTGAACTTCTTAAATTACCCTTACTAATCTTATCCTTCACTGTATCCTCATAGAACTAAACATCCATTTTTATTTAAATATGAAATTATAAGTCCCACTTAATTAAACTACTAAACTACCAAAATTTCAGAAGTTCTAAGATGCAACTAAAGTGCTAATATAAAGCAACTAATTAAACTACCAAAAGTAACGTTTTAATGCAAAACTTAATTAATTTGGTTAAGGATTTAATTACAAAATGTCCCCAATGCCTTTTCAAGACTAAGCCATGACCACAACATCACTTTTAAACTACTAAAAATAAAGTTCTCATATAAAATTCAATTACTTTACGTACAAAAAAAACTTAATTAATTTAAATACTAATTCAATTAGAAAACGTCTAGGATTCCTTCTCAAAACTAAGCCATCGACCATAACATGATTACACTAAGTTATACCAGCATCAAACATCAGCTTACACTTTTTATTTCTAGAGAAAAATAAATGTATGTATAACAACACCAACTCAAATAAATACAAGCCTTGGGTGCTTCCATTTTATATACGATATAGAAAGCAATTGATCATGGAGTTGTTTAGACTAAGTATATTTGTTCATTTTCATATTAATGGATTTAGCAAACTTTACATAGATACTACCATACGAGATAGCAAGTTTCAAGTTCACATTTTTCAGAATCTGTGTATCAAGTGAACTGTCACCAAAACAAAAGATGTTTATCTATATGGATTTACAATTGATGCCAAGCCAAACAGTGATAATTCATGCATTTTGCTAAAACAGTAAAGAGCAGTGCTCTTCAGAGGAAATGCTAAACATGATAATTGTGATCTGTATTATGTGCTTAAAAGTTGATAACAACTTAAATTTTGACACTTAAATACTTGCTTATGCAATATACAATCTCTTCTAAATGCAGTTGATTAGCAAAAAAGTTTCAAATTGCATAGATTTCATTAGTTTGAGTTGTTATTTTTATATGCTTGCAATATAGACTGTATCTTAATAAAGTCAATTTGTTGTATTACAAATTTATTGTTTCACAATGTTGATTGCTTCCTTAGATTTGTCATATTTTTATATTATAATTATCGTTTATTCCAGGAAATTGAGTATTTTAAGATTATTGTCAAAGATTGTAGCTTGAAAAGAACTAAAGAAAAAACCGAGATTCACTAGCCAGAGGCCAAATACAGATTGTTTCCCTAAAAAATAAGCAACATTCAATGAATGATTACAAAGAAGCTTAAGCTTTAAAACTACAGTTAGAGATTCTCAGAGCATACAGAACATTTCTCCTACCATAGGAGTCTTGATTTAATCATTCAAGACTAGAAATAAGACTAGAAATTTGTGCTCATGAACTGAATCACTTCTAACTCTAGATATTGTGGTGCATGCTAAGTGAGAGAGAGAGAGAGAGAAGGAGGGGTAATTTTACTTAGGTAGACAAAAAAAAGCTTTGTTTGTATAAAAATCAAGTGTCAAGAAGAGCAAGCATTTAGACAATTACCTTAATGCTTAACGTGTGTTGAGCCATTAGATACTGTTAAAAGGACTACCCATAGAAGTCAAGACTCTATAGATGAGTCGTTAAAATTCAATGTGCTTTTGAAATAGGATTAATGTAGCCTAAAAGCCCAAAAATTATTAATAAGATAAGAGGTTCCCGGAGATTCTATTGCCATATTTTCCCATCCTATCAAAATCAGCTAGCTTTAGCTCATTCCTATCATTAAATATATGTTGTCAGGCTAAATATCTTGGTGAGCTATTCTTAAGCTGTGACAATAGGCTATTGACTCCATTAGTGGCCTCTTGCAGCTAGATAATTAGAAAATATTTGCATGACAGATTATTATCTAGGAACTAACAGCTTGCTGAATCAAAATATTAAAAGTGAACAACATTCATATTGTTGATATTGTTTATGAGCAGCATTATAGAAATCTAAAAAAAAAGTAATTTTGATGGTTACCATACACTCCAGATTAACACATTCCTTGCCAAAATAAAAATATCTGTAGACATAGAAGACATATGCAAAACCCCAGCATCAAAGTACAACACTTCTGGTTTTCACCTAACCTAACTACAAAAACATATAAAGAATCTCATACACCTAAAGTTAATGTGCGATAGGACTTTAAAAGGCAAAACATGATTTACTTTCTTTTCATTTCTTGGTCGAAATAAATCACAGTCTGAAAGCTTTGATAAAATCTCTACTCCCATGAATCACTGTTCCAAAATAAGTATTTAATTTTACAAGTACTGCAAATAAGGTTCTTTTCTTCCTTCTTTTTCCAGTTTCCAATACCCAAAAGTACTACTCTAATGTCATAAACATGATGTGAAATCTAAAAAGATTGACACTTCTTCAAAAGCTCTTCTTTCCTCTTTTTTTCACCATCTGAACTTGAGTATAAAAACCATGTAGATCAAGTCAGATATGAAACTTTAAAAACTTGATCAAAGGAGCTTGCAAAAAGCAACAAAGACTACAGAAAATTCTTTGCAATCGAATCAATGAAATCCAACAAATTCATGGAACCTTGTCAAAAATTAACACCATTGGCTCATAATTCACCGCAAGCAAAGATTCTATTGAGTATTAAAAAAACTGTCAAAAGTAAAATATTCACGTTATTGTTCAATTTAAAAGCCACTTAAAATTTCAGCATTATGATTGTCATACTAAAGACAACATAGTGATTACCCTTGAGTACCTTATATAATTAACAAAAAATCAAATTCCTTTGCAAAAAGAGAATGTGTAAAAATCTGTGTGCATTTGAAGAGTATTCTATCGAATGTGAAAAAATATGTGTTACTAGAAGAGTATGCTACCTTCAACCACATGTTTCATGCTTGATCAAAGGCTTAAATTTAATGAAAGAACCATAAAAGAATAGAGATATTTACCTAATTCCAGTTGATCACCAATAACTTTCATAAGGGATATGTGTTTTCTTATGTTATTAGGCTGTAATCTTTGTGAGATGTATTCAGTAAGCTCCTTTAAAATTTTTGAAATCCTATATAGTTTCCATGCAAATTGCACCTAAATAAGATATATTCCATAGTTACTATTTCCATGTTTATGTCTAATCTGACAAGATTATGAACTATACATGTCTTTTGTTGGCTATAGATAACTATTTTACAACCAGAAAATGAGGAAGTAAGGAATCCACAAATTTATATTTCAGGTTAATCATTTAACTTTATTTCTTTATTTACTAATTGATTTTCCTTGCTCTATTTTGATACTAAATATTTGAAATATAATACAGAAGCTGCTCGCAAGCGCAAATTGGACAAGATGAAAATGAAGTATGCCAGCTTATCTACGGAACAACGTCGCGAGAAAGTACAAAAAGCTACAGAAGCAAGAAAAAATAGAAATTCAGGAAGAATAACAAGAAATTCTGTTATAAAACATGTAGCATCTAGAAAAACCAACACTACATTACTCCGAGCTGCAATGAATCCAACTCAAGTCTGAAGGTTAGTATTATATATATCCACAAATTTTTTTAAAACATACTTAAATCTATATTTTTGATTATTTATTCTTTAAATTTTTGAATAGGTGAAATATCATATGATCCAGTCTGTTCAGAAGCACATGAATTGAATGAAATGCATACTTGCATGCACTGTGGTGCCAAAAAATTTGAGAATGAATCACCTACATTTTGTTGTGATAATGGAAAGATAAAGCTTCCTTGCCCTGAAATTCCAGAAGAACTGCACGATTTGCTAACTTCCCAATTAGAAGAATCAGTTGAATTTCGAAGAAACATCCGTGCATATAACAGTATCTTTTCTTTCACATCATTTGGGGTTAAATTGGATAAAGGTCTAGCCTCTAACAAAAAAGGGGTTTATACATTTCGGGTTCAAGGGCAAATCTACCATGACCTTCCAGGTTTATTGCCAAACGAAGATGGTCCTATCTATTTCCAGCTATATTTTTATGATACAGAAAATGAAATCCAAAATAGAATGAAGATACTTCCAGATGGAAATGTTCGGCAAGAAATTGTAGAGAAGTTGATGAAGATTATGGAAGCAAATCCATATGCACAATTCTTCCAAAAATTAAGAGATCTCCCTTCAATCAAGGATGTTCAAATTCACATCACAAAAGATGTCAGACTAGATCAGCGAGTTTATAATTCACCTACGACAGATCAAGTGGCTGCAATTTGGATTGAAGGGAACAATCCAAATGTCCCATATGAGCGAGATATTGTAGTACACTCACATTGTGGAAATAGATACCGAATTAAGTACTACTTTGGATGTTATGATCCTTTACAGTATCCACTTTTATTCCTTAATGGTGAGATCGGATGGCATCCAGACATTAAAAAAGTGGGTGCAAAAGGAAAGTAATGCTTCGGTAAAAAAAAACCAGACACATTCACCAAGTTTCAAATCTGCTAAAGATATAATCGATCGTGAGGAAAAAGGTATTTCTATCACACTACTAAGCTTAACTTTTTGTTCTCTCTCTTTTTTTTTTTTTTTTTTGTTCCTCCTCTAATTGTCACTGCTTTAAAAATTAAACAATTATTTGGCATATAGGCTGACTTATCTTTAGATCCATAAGTAAACTCCAACTTTTATCAACTTAGTAATATTTGGCACACAAGTTTTAATATTATAAGTCCAAGTTCCATTCAGACACCAAAAAGAAATAAAAAATCAATCAGCTTATGGATATTAATAAACATTAATGTAACTCTTTACAAATTGTTGTTTCAATTAAAGTTTGAAATTATTTTGATATCCATAGAATCAATAGTAGTTTAATAGAAACTACTATTTCATGATTTCATAGTATGATCATACTCAACTTAGTCATGGTAAGTAGATTGAGTATGCTCTTATCTAACTTTTTAAATTTTAGGTTTTGTTTGAACTTCTTTATTTTGTTTTGACTTCTCTTTTATCACCTTCAACAGTTAAAGAATGTCCAAAATTCTTTTTTATAATTTGTAATACAACGAACATATGTGACTCAATTAATTACAAGTTATTGGTATACCAGATGAACATTTAGCATGCTTCCTCTAATTTTGCTTATTTAATGGGCACATTTATATTTAGTAGAGAGAGCACAAATATTGATCTCTTGCTTGCTTTTCAGATTATTGAATGATATCTAAATTGGAGGACTCAAGTATTCTATTAGAAAATGATATATAAATTGGAGGACTTAAGTATTCTATTAGAAACACTTCACGTATCCATTAGATGGCATACTAAGTAGCTTTATAAATATGATAATTGACATTTTAGACCATTTGGACAACATAGAATAGAGTCCTAGAGTCTTGCATGAGTAATAAATTCTATTCCTACAACATAGAGTCCTAAACTAAGTATTACTTAGACTTAAATGGGGAAGTATGTAGAGATGGTTTGAACAAAAAGTTTGACATAAGTATAGCAAGGCAAGTGAAGAATACATACGTGCCAATACCTATGCCTATACCTGCACCTACATCACTAACACATAACACTACATGAGTATGGTAGTGTCATATGTGAGCTAATAGATTCCTATTCTACTGTATACCAGTTGACATGCCGAATCTTGAGTTTTGTGGTGCATTTTTATTTACATGGGAAACTCATGGGTTGACCCCTAGGTATGAAATAGTCAAAAAGAAAAAAATTCGTCTTTCAAATTTTAAAATGATTGATGATTAGAAGAATAAGATGATAAGATAATAATTGTGCAATAAATAGTGTTAAACTCATATCTAATTAACAATCTCGTATATTGATTTTATTTTTATTTTTTATTAATAGAGATATCAATCTTCATGCATTCATTTTTAGTTTTAGATGCTAAATATGTAATGAAAATATGTATTCATTGTTTTATTTTGTTTTGCATTCAAAGCTGCCAAAATTTCTCTTGATAAGGCTTAGTATATTATTTATATAATACTTAATTGTCATAGGACCACGTGGAAAATCTAGTGAAAAGGTATCATGTAGAGAATATTACAGCTACAAATTCCAAATAAGACAGCCAAGGCAATCAACATTGTTACTTGCTGGAAGATTGTTCCAACAATATGCTGTGGATATGTATGTCAAGCTTGAAACTTCTCGGTTGGAATACTATCGAAGGAATCAAGATAAGATGAGAACGAAACTTTATCAAGGAATAGTAGACAGTGTAATGGCAGGGGAAACAAGAGGATGCAAAGTTGGAAGAAGAATTGTGCTTCCAGCCACATTTATTGGAGGACCTAGAGATATGAGCGCAGATACCTTGATGCCATGGCCTTGGTTCAGAGATTTGGGAAGCCTGATCTATTCATTACGATGACTTGCAATCCTGAATGGAAAGAAATACAGCAACATTTGCACAAAGGACAACGACCTCAAGATAGGCCCGATCTTACATCAAGAGTTTTTCGAGCTAAATTGGAAGACCTAAAAGATCAATTGTTCAAGAAGGATATTTTTGGACAAGTTGCTGCTCATGTACATGTGATTGAGTTTCAAAAAAGAGGTTTACCTCATGCCCACATGTTAATTATACTCAAGTCAGAGTATAAGATCGTCACACCGGATGAGTTTGACAAATTTGTTTGTGCAGAACTTCCAGACAAAGACAGATTTCCTGACTTGTACAAATTGGTTGTGAAACACATGCTCCACGGGCCATGTGGTGAAAAAAATGCACATAACACTTGCATGGTGAATGGAAAATGCAAGTATCATTATCCACGGCCATTTTGCAGCAAAACGATGCAAGGGAAAGATGGCTACCCAATTTATAGGAGGAGGAATGACGGAAAGCTGGTCAGGGTTAGAAGAGCAAGGTTGAATAATCAATGGGTTGTACCATACAACCGTATCTTCTTTCAAGGTATAACTGTCACATTAACGTTGAAGTTTGTTCAGGAGTCCAGGCAGTGAAAGTACCTCTACAAATATATCTACAAGGGACATGATCGAGTTGCTGTATATATTTCCCACAGTGAAGGAGATAATGTGATTGATGAAATTCAACAATTTCAAGATGGTAGATGGGTGTCAGCACAAGAAGCTATCTGGAGAACATTTAGATTCACTATGAATGAGATGTGCCCATCAGTTACTAATCTACAACTCCATCTTCCTGATAAACAATTTCTTTCCTATTGGAAGCATCAGAATTTGGCAGCCCTTCTTGAAGATGAAGATTTGTCAAAAACAATGCTGACAGAATATTTTCAAGTGTGCAAGGAATCAGACGAAGCTAAAAAACTTCTTTACAATGAATTTCCAGAGCATTATGTATGGAACAAAGAAACCAGAACATGGATTCCAAGAAAACAAAAGGAGGTTATTGGGCGAATCAATGGAGCCAATCCAGCAGAAGGTGAAAGATACTACTTGAGATTGTTACTAAATCACGTAAGAGGTCCAACTTCATTTAATGATTTATTAACAGTTAATCATGTACGGTGCACAAGCTTCAAAGCAGCTGTTGAAAAACTTGGATTATTAGATTCAGATCAAAGCATATCTGAATGTCTAGATGAAGCAATAAACTTTCAAATGCCGCATGCATTAAGGAGATTGTTTGCAACTATTTTGATTTACTGTGAACCAACAAATGTTCGCACTTTGTGGAAAAATATTTTGCAGCAATGTCAGAGGATTTTCATTTCCAATAGAGAATGGAATTTCAGCATCATCGTCTATCGCAATGTGCTTGAAAAGTAGTAATTCTTTTTGGAGAGCATGGATAATTCCTTTTTGGAGAGCATGGGAAAGGATATAAGCCATTATGATTTGCCAAGTATACCTGTCAAATCAGAGGATTGTGAAGCTATATATCCAAAAGAAATTCGTGATGAGATGTCCATAGAAATTCCAAATGATGATTATTGTGCAGAAATAAACCTGAATCCTGAGCAAAAAGCTGCATTTTCAGCAATACTTAATAGAGTAAATGAAGGAAGACCTGGAGTATTTTTTGTGGATGGACCAGGAGGTACAGGAAAAACGTATTTGTATAGGGCATTGCTTGCCAATTTGCGTTCTAGGGGTAAGATAGCATTAGCAACAGCAACATCCTGGAGTTGCAGCTGCTATTATGCCAGGAGGGCGAACTGCACATTCACGTTTCAAGATACCAATAATGGCTAATGAAACCAGCATGTGTAATATACCTATGCAAAGTGGCAATGCAAAGCTAATACAAAAAGCAAGCTTGATCATATGGGATGAAGCACCAATGGCTAAGCGTTGGGCAATTGAAACGCTTGACAGAAGTATGAAAGACATCATGGATAACACAGAACCATTTGGCAGAAAAGTAGTTGTATTTGGTGGTGATTTTAGACAAGGTGCTTCCTGTAGTACCTAAGGGGACAATACAACAAACAATAGAAGCAAGTTTGGTAAAATCATATTTGTGGGCATATATGGAAAGATTGACTTTGTCTAGGAACATGAGAGCAAGATCAGACCCTGAGTTTAGTGAGTTTCTGTTACGAGTTGGCTCTGGAGAAGAACCAATGGATGATGAAGGAAATATCCAACTTCCAAAAGAAATGGTTATTGGATATGACAACGATGATGAAGCATTCAGAAGATCGATTGATTAATGCTATATTTCCATCTTTAGAAGAAAATGCTACCTCCGCCACATACATGACAAGTCGTGCCATACTAGCAACAACAAATGAGAATGTGGACAGATTGAATGAGAAGCTAATTTCAATTTTCCCGGGTGAAGTAAAAACATACATAAGCTTTGACTGAGGCAATCGACGACACTAACAATTATTATCAGGATGAATTTCTCAATTCATTAACACCGAATGGTTTGCCTCCACACAAGCTAATTCTCAAACAAAATTGCCCAATTATTTTGTTGAGGAATTTGGATCCATCAGAAGGATTGTGCAATGGAACAAGAATGGTTTGCAGAGGATTCACAAATAGAGTTATACATGCTGAAATCACTATGGGTCAACACGCTGGAAAGCATGTATTCATACCTGCGCATACCACTTTCTCCAGCAGAGAACGAAGGATATCCCTTTCAGCTAATCAGAAAGCAATTCCCAGTGCGCCTTTGTTTTGCAATGACCGATAAACAAAGCACAAGGACAAACAATTCCATGTGTCGGAGTTTATCTACCCCAACCTGTGTTTTCACATGGACAGTTGTACGTGGCTTTGTCTAGAGGAACTTCAATGAATACTACAAAAGTTTTGATCAAACCTAAAGCCTGTACCAACAGTTCATTTACCAAGACTAGAAATGTAGTCTACAAGCAGGTGTCTACGTCCAGGTACACATATTGTCTTAAATATGTTCACCATGTTCCAATGCATGATATTCATCAACAAACTAATTAATTTATATTCATCATTACAGCACAAAGTACAGATGACACTTGACAGTACCTGTGATGAATAAATACCAGCTCAATTTCATATTATACAGGTAATACAATCCTCTATTTCATGTTCCATTACTTGATTCGTGTAAGTTACAGCTGCATTGCATTCTATATATTAACTTTTTACATCCATTTTCTAGAAAGAAAGTTAAACTGATCCATTTTAAGAAAGAAAGTTAAACTAAATTTTTTTAAAACTCTTTGTTGTGATACTCTCGACATGAATTTTGCAAATTGCAAGTGGTGTTAGCAGTAGAAAAAAGTGCAGCTTTGATATTTTTAGATGATTATTAGGAAGAGTTTTTGTTAGTAAATTACTACCACAAATACAAATATAGAAAGAGTAAAACCACCATACAAGTCTTCTATTAATTTCCACGAGTGACAGATAGTACCTTTCTCTATTTTCTTGATACTTTAAAACAAGAACGCTTGGATTTTCATAGCTTCACAATTAGGGCCTTAAACAGGTGCTAAGAAATTGATGTGATAGTTCTCATTTTAGATATTACAAAAAAAAAACTTTAAGAAAATTTCAAAAAGAAAATTCAAATTCATTATTGGACATCGTGTGAAACTATTAGACAAATAGTTTTAGATTCATTTCTTTTCTTGATTAGTATACCTAAACTTGAAGGTATTTATGTATATGACTAGAATTTTTTGATTTATCACAATTTTGCAGCACAAAAGAGCAAGTAAACACTTTAGAAAAAAAAAATCACAAGAGCAGCAAACAAGCATTCTAAACATAACAATTAAGTATCCAGAAAAAACTAATGACTTAACTTGGCAATATTTAATATTATTATCCATTTTTTCTCTTGATTTGGCAAGCATAATCCATGACACACAAATTGTTACTGCCACTTAATTGCACCTTTCCACTGCTAATGAAATAAAGTGTATAATATTAACAAAATCACTGATTAATTTATATAGGCATTAAGTTATTTAGCTAGTTCTTTGTGTATTCACAGTCTCTTGCTTAATATATTGACAAGGGAGCAAAATGAGATGCACACATTAGAATGTTATTCTCTGTATTCCTTGTGTAAAGTATATATTACGTGCGTCCAACAAGCTAGCAGATACTCTTTAGTATAAATTACTAGGTGAAGCACATCATGTTTCCAGGCAATGTGTATGAACTTTGTCTCATATCTTCACGAAGCCTATGACTAACATAATTATGAGCAACTTGGAATCCTTAAAAATACTTCTGAACTACATAATTTACTTGATTAAACTGAAGGGTGAAAGAAAGCTGAAGAAAAAAAGGTTAAAAAAATGAACTTCCAATAAATATATAAAAAAATATAATTATTGTAGAGGTCTGGATGAATGGATTCAGAAGTTGGAACCATAAAACAAAGTACAAGTCCACTGCACAGCAAACAAAAATATGCCCAACTATTACTCATTTCCAACTGTAAGAACATCCATAAATCAACAGATCTAAGACAGATAGACATATAGGTTCTACTGATTTCACATCCTCATTGTGCACAACTCCTGAATTTTTATTACACTGTACAACATTTTCAATTACCTCATATTAAATAACTAGAAAGCTAATTATTTTATATTGATCTTTATAGTACAAGTTAGATTGATAGCTCTTCTGATGAATATATAGCAACCCCATTTCATATGATGCAGGTAATACACTTGCCCCTTTCATGTTTCCTTAATCAGATTCATGTAGTTATAAAATATGCACACTACAATCTACATATTAACTATATCAACACACAGGATTGGTGTTCCAGCTCAATTTACAACGGCAATCAACCACTAAATGGACTCCAATCACGAGCTTTGTTAGCTTTCAAGTGATACTTTCTTTTGCCCCTGAAATTATAGACGTGAGAACAATTCAGACATTCTTTCACATTTATTTATTTGACACTTTTTTTGCTTTATTTGTCCTCATTGCTTTAACATTATACGAATTCTTGACTAACAAGAAAGTCAAGATTCTCATCTTTCTGTCGCTGGAGTTTTAAATGTCTTTTCTCAAGTTTGCCTTCTGGACACAATAATAAAAGGGCTGCTAGATGTTTTCATAGAAAAAAGCACATTATATCCCACTTAAGAAACAATAGACAATTTTTTTCTCTTGCATATTTAAAACTTAGTTAGGAAAGCAAGATTGGAAAAAAATGCAACCAAGCTTCCAGAATAATGATCAAAACTGAGTACAACACAACAATGTAACACGAGGATTACTAAATATTACAGCCTGTTGACTTCATTGCACCAAAAAATTAAGAACTAAGATATGTCGGATTTTACAGCAAAAGCAACCATATGTTGTTAAATTACTTTGTTAGTTAATTTTAGTGTGCAACTCCAGTGGTAATTCATTCCAATTACAATGAATATCTAGATCATACAATCATGTGCCACGGATGCTCTGAAGATTCTCATATGAAGACTTGAAACCATGACAAATAACTTCAGTAATAAACTTAGTGAAGGAGACTTTGAGTTGTCTGTGAAAAAACTCTAAAAATGGTTTGAAAATAGCAACAAAGTTCATGGACAGATTAGGCTTTGCCAAAAAATTTTTTTTTTTACTAAAAGAAAAAAACAAAAAAAAAACATTTTTTTACTAAAAGTCAAAGGAATTGGGAGATGTCTATATCGGACAAAAATCTAAGACTTTTTTTTATTAAACATTGTCAAAAGGCCTTGGGAGATGGGAAAAATTAATTTTTTGATTAAAAAAATACAGTGGACACTAAGAAAAATTAATTTTTTGATTAGAAAAATACAGTGGACACTAAGTTCAGCACTAATTTGAGGTGACAGTGTATGAATCCAAAAGAAATCAAATGATTCGATGGCTAAAGCAAAATTGACCGCTTGTAACATGAGCAATTGATGTGCGTTCACAGACTAATGAAGAAGTAGTTGATTATGAATGGGCTTCCAAGTAAGCAAAATTGGTAATCATTAGGCTTGGAACAAGATAGACAGCATCTACTAAATGGTCAAAAGTGTAGATCATATCTTTTAATTAGCTAGCATTCAGGTTCCAATTTTGATCATAGGGCTTGTATTAAGGGTATATTAATATAACTACACTATCATTATGTCAATTGGATCTAATATCAGATGATGAAAAGTAACCAAATTCGAGATTTTTGAAATAATTGGTGAGTAGATTTTAACATTTATTCATTAGCTCATTAACATGTGATTTGTTAATTTAATGTCATATTAGTATGCAAATGATAACTAATATAATTGAGTGCTATGCCAAAGAAAGGAAAAAACAAAAAAATCACATAATCCAACTCAGAAAATGCAACGTGTTGGTCCATATTGAACGATTGATGGTGGTTGCCACCAATAATTGTAAAAACTTAACCCGCACACAAACACAGTGATAGTGTCCACAAGGATACTATAGATGCATAGCAATAATGTTGGTTGGGATTCATGAAATCGCAAGATCTTGATTTCTACCCTATTAACAATCTTAATATTTAAAACAGAAAGGGAAGTGAATTATGAATTTTGCAAGAAGGAAAATAAAATCTCATACTTTTGCTTTCAATGTACAAAGAATATGCATGCATACATATACCCGGTTGGCAAAGATTGTTTATTGTAGGTCAATATAATCAATCTTGACCTATATATGATAAATAATACGATGGTGGTAGCACTACCAACAGGTTGCACCCATGAAACCAGCTGGGAATTTGTTGTGGAGACGACAATTACTATCTTTTCAATATTAAATGTTGAAAGTTCACCTTGCAACTAATAAGCATACCAGCCATTGTTGGTGTTAATTAATTAAGAGTGTCAATTAAAGTAGAAGAATTGGAGTTCAAACTCAATGCATAAGTAGTTAAATATTATGATATTCAGTCAGTTACTAATTCATCTACTATTCTTTTTTTCCTCCATTAAAAAGTTGCATATTTTCTCCCCCCAAAACTAAGAATAACTGATGTATGTCAATGTTCACATATCTTTTATGATGTGCCATTGATGAAGATTTTAGGTACCCCATAATCATAAATTTACAAGTCTTTCCAACAAATTCACTTCCTTGATTTCTTAACGTTATTTCAGAAAAGCAAATCACCAAATTTATAAACTGTATCCAAATCTGCATTTATATTGCATGAAAGAAATTAATTCCAGCTTCAGTAATGTTTTCTTCATTTGCACTTCATATAACTGTTAAATGATAAAAAGAGTATAGCTAAAGACATTTTTATTAACTCCTTCTCATGTTCAACTATTCAGATGTCAACTTAAATTACAACTGAAATTCACAAATATATAATTTTTATCAGGTTTATAATTCTTAACAATATGCATAAAAATATGTATCCTATTTTCCAAGAATATAAAGTAATTAATAATCAATAGTATTTGGGACCTAAACGAAATAAACATCTTCACACAAAGAATAACAATTAGAATACAAATCTGTAAATCTAACCTAAATCACAAACACTTCTAAACCCAATAAAAAAACAATGGATAGAAACTCAATAAATACATACAAAAGTCACATGATGCAAAGTAAATCTCTTCTTCACCAACCACTTCTCCGTCCAAGTCCATCTTCAATAAACTTCCTTCTCGCAGCTTAATAAAAATTTTGGTTTGTTGTCTGGTTTGGTCTACAACAGATCTGTAGATCCGTCTGGCAACCTTTCATCTCCAGATCCGCACCAGATCCGTAGATCCGTCTAACAACCCTTCATCCCAGACAGCTCACGTTCAGTTTATAGATTTGCCCAATCTGTGGCCACAACACCTAATCTGCAAGAACCGCAAATTAGTTTTACCTTTTTCCCCTTCCCTGATATTTAATTTTTGGTGTTTTAAAGGATTGAATGATATGTTTTCTCAATAAATGTTTGTCTACACCTTATGTTTATTAGTGGCGTTGAACGCCATATTCCATATTCACTATGAGTACTACTGTTTCAGATAATGTATTTTTAGAAAATTTTTGAAAACAAATACTCTAGAGTACTACTATTTTTTGTAGGTCTAATTATATATGAAATATCAAAATAATTTATAAACATAAAAACAAAATAATATTTACGATAATGCTTAAATAACCGAAGTGATTTTTGTTTTTAAAAAAAAAGAAAAGAAAATGAAAATTGCTTGAACATGTTCATATCCAAAGATGTATAAAACAGAGTGATTTTTGTTTTTAAAAAAAAAGAAAAAGAAAAAGAAAATTGCTTGAACATGTTCACATCCAAAGATGTATTGGTCCTTATGCCTAATTGACATGAATAGAAACAAAATACCAAAGTAAGTTTTGGCACATAATTCATGGAATTAATTATTTTTTAATTAATAAAAAAGAAAATTGCTTGAACATGTTCATATTCAAAGATGTATTGGTCCTTATGCTTAATTGACATAAATAGAAACAAAATACCAAAGTAAGTACATAATTCATGAAATTAGTTATTTTTTAATTAATAAAAATAAAATTTTAACATAAAAAACATGCTAAGTTTTTGGCTTCCATAAATTAACATAAGAAATTATGCAATCATATAAAACATGATTTCTTTTAATTCTTTTATAAGTAGCCGTAGGACTGATTACAAATATACATTATTTTTTGTTAATTCAAACTAAATTCAATGTGAGTCCCCAAAAACATGTAATAACATTCGACATAAAGCATACTTTTGCATTGTTTAGAGTTTTCAAGTACTAGAATCAATTAATTATGGAATTTGTCTTAAATAAATAATGGATATGATACAAAAAGATAGAAACTTGATTTGAAACTTGATCCACTATTTTACTACTAATTTACACAGGCATATGATTTTACTTTATTCACTGTAGAATTTACTTTTCAAAAAATGTCTCCTAAAAAATCTCAAAAAATGTAATATTTATACTGCTAAATGTAGAACTCACTATACTTATTAGTAAGATATAATGTAATATGCTGAAATGGAACGTGCTTGGGTACAAACGTAAATAGTAGCCCAATTTGAAGCCCTATTGTTTAGTCGTTGGTTGTATTTCTTTGCTGGATACTTTTTTGGGTTACCTTCTTATGGGCTTATTGCATATCTGGGTTTAGATAGTCTCATTCGGATTCATCTAATTCGTTGCATAAAACTGCTTGTAAGGATTCAGGTTTTTTATATTGTACCAATTTTTAAAATTTTTAAATTAGTTTTTAAATAATTACAATTTCAACTTTGGAATTTATTACTTTCAAGTCTAACATTCCAAATATTGCAGTTCTATAAATATGGAAACAATAATGATAAATTCTTTGGGGTTCAACAGAGCCAAACTAGCACCAACTATAAAGTTGGTAGTTTTGTGCCTTGGATTGCTACATAGTTCTTCAAACGACAACAACAAAAAAATAAGAAGGATGATCTACATGGATGGAGAGGTGATTTCAAATGACTCAACTATTTTAATAATATGGCTAGCTCAAATGAGTTATATTGTCTAAAAGTTTTTTTTTTTTTTTTTATACACAGGGTACTGAAATCAAAGTATTGGTTTTTTCTAACATGATTCAAATATTTCATGACTCTTTTTTATTTAACAAGACTTATTTGATCTCCAAAGCCATGCTTCAAGAAACTAACAAGCAATTCGGGACAATCCATCTAGAATTTGAAATTCATCTGCAGCATTACATAATGGTGAAGGAAATTCAAGATGAAATATCTCCAAGTATTGTGCAGTTCAACTTCACTAATATCAACGACATAAGCTTGGAGCAACATCAAAACAAAACACAACTTGGTAATTCATTTATTACTTTTGATAGCCATGTTAAGAGTTTAAACTACTTACATTATTCTTTATACTAATATATTTTATGTGCAGACGTTGTAGGATTTGTGACAAAAGTCACAAATTATTGTCCAATAACAAAGCAAAAGACTGGAGAACTTGGCCACAAGAGAGAAATCCATCTAATGAATGATCAGTAAGAGTAGTTACTTTAACACACTAAATATTTTTTCATATCTACTCATATTTAAAAAATCTATGCTTTCATTAGTAATAGTACTTACTTTAATATAATAAATATTTTTGAATATCTACCCATATTTAAAAAATCTATACTATAGATTGGACATGATCACAATAACATTCTAGGAAGATATGGCTTTCGATGAAGGACAAGAATTGCAAAACATTGTAGATGAGAAGCCAGTTGTTGCAATTAAAAGACTAACAACAAATTTATTCCTAGGTATATATGCTATATTTTTATATAAATTCAAAATAAAACATCTCTATTGCACATTACACATGACACATATGTATCATGGTTTTACTATAACAGGAGAAATGCAACTGCAAAGCAATAGTCTTTCAGCATTACATGTGCAACCAAAATGTCCGAAAGCAGAAATTTTGAAGAAGTGGTAAGTATACTCCTTTGCAAAAAATATCAACCCAACTCTCTATCAGATTCAATTTCAACTAATCATTTTGACACAAATATATTTATATCTTGTCCAGGTTAAAAAATTCAAATGAGGCCAAACAAATTGAGGAGCTCTCAATGAAGAAAAGGATCAACCAAGCCACAAAAATAAAGCTTAGCAAAATTATCGACGATCCAAATCTTTAATTCAGCTGTGATTGTTAATTGTTTATATTCACATATCATATTCAATTATTTATCAATTTAACAATTATGATGCATGAATGGTGAAATTCTTTTTGTCATATATGCAAGCTTGAAGTAAATCTATAGAAGTGAAAAAAAAAGTATAATAAATGAATTAGTAACAGACTGCATAATGCTCTTCATTTGTTTAAACGAAAGAAGGGGCAAAAAAAAGTCTATAGGAAAGACAAGAATTTACTTATGAATTTCTAGATAGGAAGTTTATTTTTGAATCAATATTATCCTATTAAAGTTATATGAATTCCACCCTTGAAGATTTTTTTTGATGAAAAAATTTCTTGATTCTTTCATTCAGTAATTTTTACCATGGAAGAGTTCATTAATTTTTGGAATATCATTTTTTGCAATTTTTACAGTAGCCATTCGAATACATAGATATATTACTAAAGAAGGTTTTTAGTTATGACATCAATGTCATGCATTAAGCATTTGAATTTACCAATTTTTATACTTCTACCTCTTATTTTGCTTGGACGTTAGAATAGGAAGCTAGGGAAAAGCACGATATGGATGAGATCAAAGAATGATTAATGTCTAACAACTCAAAAAATTCAAACGACTTTTTTTATATCACTTTTCACTGATGCAAAAGAATTACTAATGTTTATTTTTCTAGCAAGTCATGTTCTTTGGAATTTATTGATTGCAACAAAATAGTGTAGGATATAGGCCATAAGCTTAGTTTAAATTAGCTTGAGTTTCTTGAAATTTAGTACTCCTAGTGAGTTAGGCACATTAGATATGTATCTTTACATTAAAATATATATATATATATATAAATTCTTCCATGCTACAGAATTGTTATTTGCACAAAAAACAAATGTATGAAATTAAAATTGCTTAAAGTAACTGACAATGACAGAAGGACACAAAAAAACACGTACTTGATACGTGTAATTAAGAAAAATTAATAAAGTCCATACAGTCTTTGATACGATCACTGGGAGAATTTCTAGACATAGTGATGCTGTTTGGAAAAAGCCATACTTTGAAGATCCAATACAATACATTGTCATGGCGTGAGCTATTAGTATAGAGAAAAAAGAGTCTGATAGCACAACTGAGATGACCATCATTACCAATCCCAGGCTGAGTCATGCAACCTCTTCTATTCTCAAGAGAAACTTTACCTAATCAGGATTTGTAACTGAAAAACTTAAATGAGGATCATCCACGAAAAATTTCTCCAGTTAGCTAAGCAATGGGGACATCGAATTACATTATCAGTAGTGAGGCGATGGATGCAGGACTAAAAAGAAAATTTTTACTGTCCTAGAGTCTAGATAAAAAGAACTCACAAGATATCAATTAGAGTTGTTCATCATCCTGAATTTATACGGGCTTCCATAAGCAGTGCAACAAAGATTATGAAAAAAAACCAAGTAACAAAACAAGGTGCCTACCTTCAGGGAAAAACAGTAGCATTAGATTCTGTGCTGCTTCTACTGGTGGAGCAGCAACAACATTGGTGTTACCAATCTAAGTACTTGGAGTTCTTGGGGTTTGGCTGCACACTTAAGAAGGCATGATTCCGGAGTATGAAATGAAGAGCTTTAGGATAACATGAACAAGTAAATACTTCTTAGGATGGCTGACCCCTTGTCTATTTTGATAAGTGTAATGAAGTTGAGAAATTACAAGCTTGCTGTAGGGAGATAGGCTTCTGAAGCTAAGCCCATTATTCCAACATTAACCTCGTGATTAGCTTCCTCAAAGCAGTGTCTCCTGTAGATTTGTTACTTAGATGTATAATTTCATATTCTCAACAACTGCCTATTATCTCATCTAAAATAAAATTCCCTTTTTGTAATGTATTCCATTTGACTTATGCTTTTTTTAGTATTCCAAATTCTTTTTGTATTTCACAAAAAAATTCTTTTTTTTTTTTGTGAGATGAAGCAACAGTCAATATTATTTTATGTGGCACAGTATGCTATCCTTGTTTTCAATTTCATGCGCTTAAGTTTCACTGTGGATTAAAGCATGCTATTGCATTTAGTTAACCAGTTTAATTAGTTAAGTATTCTATTAAGACTTTAATTGTATGTTAGATTAGTGAGAGATTTTAGGGATTTAATTAGTTAAGATTTATATTTCCCATATTTAAGTAAATAACGTTTGGGTTGTGTTTCTTTTCAATTGTTTACTACTTCTAAAAATAAAACATAAAAAATTATTAAATTCATTTTAATTTTGATATCATTTTATATATTTAATGTAATAAAGAATAACAAAGTTCAATATTAATTTTTCATGAATTATATGTTGTATCATAATTTAGTATTAAGTATTCTATTGACCATATACTATTTCATTTTCTCTTAACTAAATAAATATTTTTAATGACATAACCTTGCAGAACAAATTCTACTGGTTCAGAGCTGTGGTTGATGAAGTACAAAATATATACAATCCGTGGTACAATGCATGTACAAAATGCTTCAAGACTGTCATAATTACACCTTCAGGATTATAGTCTAAAAGTTGTGGAACTGAAAAAATTGAAGAAATATATTCTTACTTTCTGTGGTTCTTTTATATCTCTTCAGCATTGTTACAGAGAAGCTAATATGGTGGCTAACGAATTAGCTAAGATGGGTTGCATGGAAAAGACAGATATAATTTTTCAGAATGAATTGGAGCTTCCACGTATGGTTAGAGGAAACATGAGAATTGATAGGCTTGGCCTTCCTTCTTTTAGAAATGTAAAACTAGTTTCATGGCCATTTGAATTTTGAACTTTCTAGCTCCACCGTTTGGTGGTGGCGTCCAGTGTTTTGCTGTGCGCTACTGTCCATCATCTTCATCCTTTTGCTCTATTCGGATCTTAGTCTTGGTGGGTTTTGCATGGCGACTCTATCGTCAAAAACCCTCCAAGACATCCCTCCTCCTCCTTCTCATCCTTCTCCTACTAAACGATCCTTTGCTGATACTGTTGCTGGGAATTCTGTTGAAATAGCATCTCCAGTGTTCAGCTTTATCGTGGCTTACCTGCTATTTCCTTTTCTGATGAAGAAGTGCAACACTTAGCCAGCTCCTTTCAAATTTTCGTTGGTTGGGAAATTCTCTAAAGGGCGTCCTGCGATGGAAACCCTCTGAAAAGATTTTAATTCCATTGGGTTTAAAGGCCCTTTCTCTATAGGCCTTTTGGATCATCGCCATATTCTGATAAGGTTTGATCTTGAGGATGACTTTCCATAGATGTTGGCTACTGGGTATTTGGAACTTCCAGGATTTCATCATGCATGTGTTTAAATGGACCCCTTCATTCTCGGTTGATTCTGAATCATCTATGGTTCCTATTTGGGTTTGTCTCCCTCATCTTCCTATTCATTTGTTGGGAAAGGGGCCTCTTTTTTCAATTGCTCGGTTGGTTGGTAATCCATTGCGTATGGATTCTTCCACGATCAGCCTTGCCAAACCAAGTGTTGCCAGAATTTGTGTGGAAATTGATCTAATGAAACCTCTGCCAGAGAAGGTTTGGATTAACAATGGTTCCTGTGGCTTTTGGAAAAATATTAAATTTGAAAATATTCCAGATTATTGTGTGCAATGTGGGAAGTTGGGACATGCAAAAGAAGCATGCAGATCACTGCATCATGAAACAATAGGTGAAGTGAAACATCACCAGACTTTGGATACGCAGAAATAGACATGGGTGCCAAAACAAAAGGAGCCTATGTGCATTTCGAATGCTTCACCTGGAGACAACAAGAATGAGACGATACCTCGCTATGATCAAGAGGAAAGTCTTTCCAAAAAGAGGAAGCTGAAAAAGACAACATTTCTTCAGTTCAACAAAACGTAGGTTCGGGCATTATACAGGAGGGTGAAAAAGAAATTCTAGATGCAGTAAATTTACCTGTTACTGATGATCTGAACTAGGCACAGATTGCTCCTCAGGATGCTCCTTTGGCTTGTGTGGAGGCTAATGATTTTGAACCAGATTTGCTACAGCTTATGCCTGTGTAGTCTGATGACATTGAATTGCCATCTTCAACTGGGAACCTTTCTCCTCGGAAGGTGTCTTTTAAGGTCCCAGAAGTTGGAGTAGTCTCAGCTGCTGGAAATCTTGATTCAATGGTGGTGTGAGTTGCAGCAACAAGAACAGAGAGTTTTCGCAGGTCTTTGAGTGAAGTTCCTTTCAGAAAGGAAGCTGAGATCTTTGGTAAAATCCTCACTTACTTCTCTCCCATTGTCTCAATGATTTAGTCCATGCTTTGGAATATAAGTGGTATTTCTAAACCTCAGAATTTTATACGATTAAAACGCTTGGTTCAGATTAATAACATCCAATTTCTGATGATTTGTGAACCCAAAAGAAATAAAAGTATGCTGGACGTATATAAGACTAAGTTGTGTTTTGAATCGGCTATTACAAATGATGAGGGTACCTTATGGATTTTTTACAATTCTCCTTTTAAAAGCTCTTTGGTAGGTCAAAGTGAGTAACACATATCTCTCCTTGTGGGTCACCAGCAATTTTCTTCTGAGTATACTTTGTCGGTTGTTCATGCAAAATGTTTGGAGGTTGAGAGGAAAGAGTTATGGTATTCTCTTTTGCAAGACATGCCTTCTTCTGGTCCTTGGATTATGTGTGGAGATTTCAATCTTGTTGTTGATTCTATTGAAAAGCATGGAGGGAGGCCTTTTAATCCCTCAGAAGCTGCTGAATTTTCTATCATTTTATCTATTGGTAGTCTATTTGATGCAGGTTATTCAAGCTTCGAATTATACGTGGTGCAACAATCGGAATGGTAGAATGCGTATTTCGAAATGTCTAGATAGAATGTTGATGAATGTTGCTTGTGCTGAGGAAGCTTGGTACCTCAGTTACGCATTTACCTAGAGCTCCTTCGGATCATGCTCCACTATTGATTTCTTCCGTCACTCGTTTGGATAATAAATCCAAGCCTTTTCGATTCCTCAATGCTTGGCCAAGTCATGAGGGATTTTTAGATGTGGTTAAGTCTTCATAGCAGGTTCCTCTTGATGGCAACTACCCTATACAGGTTCTTTGTGCTAAATTGAGACGCCTCAAAGGTGCATTGAAACAATGGAACAAATCCTCGTTTGGCAATATCTTCCATAATGTTGGAGAGGTAGAGAAATCACTTGCCTCTGCTGAATCACGGTTGGAGTCTGACAATTCTTTGGAGGCACATGCAACACTGGATCAAACTAAATGTATATTGCAGCATAATTTGTTCTTAGAAGAGCAATATTGGAGGCAAAAGGCAAGGGTTAAGTGGCTTCAAGAAGGGGATAGAAATACTAGATATTTTCATAACGTGGTAAAGCAGCGACGTTCCCAGGTAGTGATTCATCGTATTAAGAATAGGGATGGACAATGGATAAGCTCGGAGATCGATATTGGGAACGAAGCTGTGGATTTCTTTCAATCTCTCTTCTTTGCTGAAGGAACCTCTTCATCATATAACATGCTCTAGTTGGTTCCTAAACTGGTATCTGAAGATGATAATTAATTGTTGTAGGAATTTCCCTCTTATGATGAAGTACATAGAGTTGTTTTTTCAGTGGATGGTGATTAGTGCTGCTGGGACCAGATGGTTTCTCTGGTAAGTTCTTCACATCATCTTGGGAGGATCGTTGGCCAGGATGTTTATAATGCTATTCTCAGTTTCTTCTGTGGTGCTGAGTTGCCTAAGAGTGTGTCTGCCACATCTATTGTATTGATTCCTAAGACCAAAAGTCCGCAGGATTTCTCCCAGTTCAGGCCAATAAGTGTGTGCAATTTTATCAACAAAATTTTCTCCTGCATTCTTTCTGAAAGACTAGCTGGTATTTTACCTAAGATTATTTTCCCTAACCAATGTGGTTTTGTTCGTGGTAGACTGATATCGGAGAACTTTCATGCTTGCTCAAGAAATGATTCATGGGATAGGTCAGAAGAGTAGAGGTGGAAAATGTGGCTTTCAAACTTGATATGGCGAAAGCCTATGACAGAGTTTCATGGCTCTACTTAACAAGAGTTCTTAGGGCATTTGGATTTTCTGAACGTTTTATTGATATGATTTGGAGGTTAATTTTCAATTCGTGGTTTTCTAGTGATCATAAATGGTTCAAGTTTTGGTTTTTTCAAATCAACACGAGGTTTACGGCAAGGGGACCCTATTTCTCCCTCTTTATTTGTCATTGGAGCTGAAGGTTCTCACACGTACCTTAAATAATATGGTGGCTGCCCGTCCTCACTTGGCATTTAAGGTTCCCCGTTTTTGCCCTTTGGTGTCTCATTTGGCGTATGCCGATGATAGTCTAATCTTTTGGAATTCTTCTAGCCTTCGCTTTGAAGTATCTTATGCAGGTATTAGAGGAGTATCAATACGTTTCTGGATAGAAAATCAACCCACAGAAGAGTTGCTACTTTGACTTCATGATCGAGTGTCCTTACAAAAGAGGTTACTTATATAGCGGTTAACTAGGCTTCTTTGGTAGGTCTTTTCCAATAAAGTACCTGGGTTGTCCTTTATATTTTGGGGTTCCGAAAGACTGTCTATTTTGCTGAATTTGTGTCAATCAATCATCTCTAGAATTTTATTATGGCATAACCGCCTTCTGTCTAGTGGTAGAAAATTGATACTTATTAAGCATGTTCTGTCATCTATTCCAATTCACATTTTAGCAGCTTCGGCTCCTACTCAGAGCATCTTTTAGAGAATTGAGAGGGTGATTGCAGATTATTTCTGGGGTAAGTTTGAGATAAGAACTAAACATCATTGGCTGCGGTGGAATGATCTTTGTTATCCGACAGTTGAAGGAGGTCTTGGTGTTCGTGCATTGAAAGATGTATTCTTGGCTTTTTCAGTCAAACTATGGTGGATGTTCCGTACTTCCTATTCATTATGGGCTAAATTTATGAGGTCAAAATATTGCTTTTGGGAGAAACCCTTATCTCGTTCCAATAAGGCCTTCATCTTCCCTTATTTGGAAACGTATGGTTAGGGTGAGAAATGAGGTAGAAAAATATATGCTTTGGCAGGTTGAAGATGGATTGAGTGAAGGGATGTATTTGGACTCTTACTTCTTCTAGGAAAATGCTTGATTTCTTCTGCTTTTGACTTGGTCAGGCAGTCAAGGTGTTCATCTTTCATGCATGAAAGAATTTGGCATTCACGCATTCCAAGTTAAGGTATCAATCTTTATGCTTCGTCTCTTAAGACAAAAACTTTCGGTTGATAGTGTTATGTTTAAGTTTGGTATTCAGGGACCATCCAAATGTCTCTGTTGCCATAACTTCTCACGAGGAATCGATTGAGCATATATTTACTGAAGGTGACTTGGCAAAGAATGTGTGGAGTTATTTTTCAGCTGAGTGTGGTATCCTTGGTGTTCCTTCATTCCATTCGGTCTATGCTTGCTTCATGGTGGTTTAAGGGTTCTCGCAATCCATACTTCGCTTTTGTTTTGCAAATTTTGCCAATTTCCTATTTGTTGGCACCTTTGGAAATGGCAGAATTTGGCTCGGTTTCAAGGTGTACATCTTTCTTTTCATTCTCTTGTGAAGCACATCCTTAGTTTTGTTCTTGATTTATTTTCTCTTCAGTTCCCTATGGTACAAGTTTCTGGTATGGATTGGGTTTCTTTCATTCAATATATTGTCTCCATAGCAGAAAACCAATTTCTTTTGTCTTGGTAAGATGGATTCCACCTCCTTTACAGCAATATAAGCTAAATACTGATGGTTCATCTCGTGGGAACCCCAGCCAAAGTGGAGGGGGTGGGGTTTTAAGGGATTTCTGCTGGAAAGTTAATCTTTGCTTTCTCTTCTTACTTTGGAGAAGCTACGAGCAGTTCAAGCGGTGTTAAAAGCCTTGCTCCAAGGCATTAGATTGTGTTCGCAATTTGGCATCCATAGGTTTCATGCGGAGTGTGATTCGAATATTCTCATTTCAATGATTCCAGAAAAAAAGTTTCTTGTCCATGGGCTTTACAACAAGACAGTTAATGATATTCTTACTTTCTATGGTTCTTTTATATCTCTTCAGCATTCGTTACAGAGAAGCTAATATGGTGGCTGACAAATTAGCTAAGATGGGTTGCATGGAAAAGACAAATACAATTTTTCAGAATGAATTGGAGCTTCCACGTACGGTTAGAGGAAACATGAGAATTGATAGGCTTGGCCTTTCTTCTTTTAGAAAATGTAAAACTAGATGATGTTTAATTTAGGTTTATTTTGTAAGGGAGTAGTACTCCTCATTTATTTAAATTTTAAAGTTTTTTAATTATTCATGTACTTCCTGCTTTTTATTAATAAAATAACAAGGAGTGGCGCCCTCCCCCATTTATGGGGTTAGCCCAAAAAAAAAAAAAAGAAAAAATTGAAGAAATTCTTAGGTAATTAAAATCATAGCAAGTTACATTTTGCAACTAACTTCTTAATAATGTAGAGTCAAATACATTGCAGGTATAGATTGAACATACATGTCAAGGATGAAAGTCATCATGCAATTGTTACGCTATTTGAAGATACAGCAAAGCTGTATGTCGGTTGTCCAGTCACTGAATACAAAGAATCAATTGAAAAGGTATACTAGCAAAAAATAAAAATATATTTTTTTGGCATTTTTTATTTTTTCTATTTTTTTACAATTCTTACACAATACAACAATCTAATTTCACAGGATGACACAAAATCAAAATACTACATGGAATTGACAAGATTTGATGACCAAGAATACAAATTTTTATTCAAAATGAATGAAAGGATTGAAGTTAATAATGGAGAACTCAAAAACACAACAGAGGCAATAGAAAAGATTCATAATGAAAAAAGTACAAAAGTTAACGAAAAAGAAGCAAAGATCTCCACCTCAAAAGAAGGAGCATCGAGACAAAAGCAACACTAACACTACAGCTACAAAAACAACAATGAAAAGAGAAAACTCCAGGATCCAACAAGGACAAAAGAACTATTGACAACAGATGATGATGATGAGAAGATCGCCACTTTGAAAATGACATCGAGAACTGGAAAGAAGAAGACTTAGTAAAAATCTTGAAGTATTAGGTTTTGCATTTATACTTTATTCAATGCACATTTACATTATTAGAATATTTGATTTCAAGCTTAGTCATTAAATTTATATTTATTAAGTTTATTCATTATTCCTCCTTTTTCGTATTTCAATTTTCAATAACAATGTCTAACTTAATTCGATAATTTTATAAACCAATTGACACATACCAAAAGCATGTGCAACACACATGCACTTTACTAGTTTCTTAATCATTTTATTGTTTCTAATCATGTTCAAAATAATTAGTCTCCAATTTGTATTCATTTTAGGTAAACTTAATGATCTTTAATTAGAATTCAACCCAGCTATCCTTAAAATGGAGAAATAAATCCATAATTAATTATACAGTTTCATGATATTTAATGGACAAAATAAATAGAAAATAGATTCACATAAAAAGACCAAAAAATAACACAATCAAACAAAAAAAAAAAAAGTAAACGAAAGATGAACTAAACCAAGCCCCCCCCCCCCCAAAAAAAAGGAAAAAATAAAATTATTACCAAGATTAGTGTAATATTAACTTGTTAAACGATGCTTGACTTCAATAGGAGAAATGAAGGAATATGATACAAAAATTTGAACTTATTATGACAAGCTCAAAACGGAAGTTTACAAATGAAATTTCAGCAAAAAGTAATAAGAAAATACAGGCTAGAATACCAAAAAAAAAAAAAAAATGTAAGACAGAGAAAGGCTTTTAGTCTAATATGAGACGTCTGCTTTCTGAGTTTTTTAATTTTCTATGAAACAAGCCATCTACTTTGCTAATTTTTAGTTCTCTAAATTTATTAATTGAATTTTTTACCTCAAAATATTTTTTTTTTTTTTTTTGTAAAGGGTCAAGCAAGAATTCATATATATAATATATATACATTTTTAAAATTTAAGCGGGGTCATTTGACCCCACTTGGAGCCATGTGGCTCCGCCCATGCCTCTGAATATGCATGTATCCATTCCTTGATGCATTTTTATAATCAGAGTGCTCAACTTACCTGAGAAGAGAAGTTCTTAAACAGGGCAAGTTCACTTGAGGTGAGAAGATCTTCCTTTGTGACCACATTGGGGTAGAGGCTGGTCAAAGGATGCATCCTGGATTCTTCTGCATAAATTTCAGAGCCTGCAACGTAGATGTAAGTATCGCTCTTGAATCCAAGAGCAGCAAGAACAAGTGCTGCTTCTTCAGGTGTCAATGGGCATCTTCCCAGGTTTCTTAGGTCTGCTGGGAAAGGATGCCTATTTCAAAAGCAAACAAAAAAGACTAGTCAAGATACTTAAGACATGTTTTTATAATATATGGTGCGAGAAATTGTAAAAATAACTTGATTATTGCAAAAACCTGCTCAGAAATTCTTGCACTCTCAATGAGGACAGGGAAACGGGCTTCTCTAAATGTTTGAAGTTCTCCTCTCATTTTCTCCACCTCCAAACTCACACATAGAGTAGGCCACCATATCAACTTCAAATCTCGCATGTAATGCAAGATACTTAGAAGGGCTCTCTAGGGTGTGATGCTCTTCTGATGAAGCATCTAAAATGAAGTTTCCAAGGAGTTGCTTATCCAGCATGCTCCTTGCAACATTATATTTTCGGATCTGCCTAACTAGTAATGAACCCACCTGCTAAATCCTTGGCACAAACTTTAAAGCATGAAAGTTGCACTTACATCTAAGTCTCTGCAAGGAGTTTACATGTCTGTTATTACATAAGCATAACTCTTGGTTTTCTAAATATGCATTTACCTATAATGTTTACAGGACAGCAAAATGATCCATAGATGCTAACTTGAATCAAAATAAAATGATGTGTCACTTCTAGACCTAAATCGTATTGATTTATGGCAATTCAAAGTTCCAATCAGAACCTAACTTCTCATAAACAAAGCAAGAGAAATATTCTTCGCCAAGATCACATGAACAAGACAAAGAAGCAATAAAGAGCTTATGAAAGGATTTTGTTGGTGTTGGGAAATTGGAAATGCACCAGTGATGAGCACCTTTATAGGAATCAACATCTTATGAATTAGAATCCAGGAGGAAGAATAAGCTTGGTCATATACTGGAATAACGATGAAGGCTCTATGGGTGGTTAAATTGAGGAAATCATAGCCATGCGGACTATGATCATCAGGTTAGAGAAAATGGCAAGTAGCGAGGGACCAAGTGAAGAAAAATGTTCTTTTTTGATTAACAAACTCAAAGTAGATAATGTTGCAAGGTAACATAGTAGATTCCAGTCTCCCAAAGAAACATTAAAGCTTAAATCAATATTATTCTAAGTCGTTTGCTGAGCGCAGTTCAGATTATTAGCATGTTGAGGTTTGTAAAAACCTTGAAGTATTCACATTATAGAGGAAAATGAACGCTTATGAGAAGTTATCATGATGTCACTTAATCCCAAGTATGGGTGCAGGTGATGAATCTTTCACTTAGAAAGACAATTAGGAATTTCAAGCGTGGCATACAGATACTGCAGTTTGGTACAGACTTTTGTCAAACTACAAAAGTAGGACATAACTGCGCATGTCCTACAGGAAAAAAAATGTGTGCAGGAAAAAAAAATGTGTACATTGATATATGGAATACAAGAGGGGAAAAAAAAAATTCCCCACTTGAATTTCAACAGGGAAAGGGTCAAAACCAAGGCGGTTCCCAAATCCGAGGAAGTGAACAACCCCATTGCGTAAAAGGAGAGGAAATATTTTTGCAATGTACTCCCGTGGTGTTGCCTCCTTTGAAAGATCAGCATCGGTTACCTGATAGAAGAGGTGAGATGGTTAACAAATTGTCCTTAGCCCAGAAAAGGAGAAGTCCTCAAGTATTTACGGGGAAAAGTGACACACTTGACTGCCAATAGCTTCTAAATCTAAAGATTTTAAGTCTTGGGGGAGCTCCTTTACAATGTCTACATCATTCTTCAGCATACTGATGAAATAATCCTCGTGATATATGTCATTGAATTGGCTGCATTTCCAAGAAAATAAATATGTAACTCTTTGCTAGAAAAAAGAATATGGTAATGAAGCACCAAAGTATAAAATTCATGCCTAAAAGAAAAGGAATGAAATTTGCTTTTCGCTGGTTACAGGAGCATAGCACACAGATAAACATTAATAAGCACATATTCAATTATCCAGTTAGGCAAAAATATTAGAATGACCTAAAGATCCTCAAATGTCATGTGATGATTCGTTTTTGGCTCATACAATCTGCCTATAGATCAGTAACTTTGACTACTTATTCATTTTGCATGGATTAATTGATTAAGCAATAAGCCAAGAAACAACTTGAAATGGTTGAAATGCAACATCAGGTGAGAAATCACATAAATAGACATTTCCTAGTATTGTCCTTTGCTTGTCATACAAAATTAAATAAGATCAAGGATACCATCACAATAACTGGAGTTATTCAACCGAAGCATTTATTTTGCTGAAAGGTAAATGTATGAGGAATTTTTACCCTGAAATGAGTTATATTTGTAATACCCGGGCCAAAATAATGGGCTTAGGTAAATTAATTACTTTTATCCTTAAGTTATTTTTGGCCTATGGGGTCATTAGTTTAAGCCCACAAACCTAAAAGTTAAATAAATAGTTAGGTTTCATTAGCATTAATATATTCTTTTCTTTTAAGAGGTTTAGAGAGAGAAATTCTTAGAGAGAGGCTATAACACCTTGGAGAACGTGGGAAAGATCAATTTGTTGCTGTTTTGGGCGATTAAAGGTAAGATTTTAAGCTTTTTATGGTTATTTTGCATTTGGGTGTGATTTGGGTATAGTTTAAACATAAAAAGGGAGAGAAAACTAAATTCCGGCAAGATTCTGGTGAGATTCCGGTGACCAAATTAGTGTCAAAAGATTCTTCTCTTCACTATAAATCTAACCCACTTTACGGATTTCAATTTCGTTGGGTAGATTGAGAGAAATCAATTTTGAAGTTTAAAATCCTAAGTTTTCCCAATGATTGAGGGGTTAATTTTTGATGCCGTAAAATTCCTTACCAGCAGTGGTTACCGGCTAACCTTGGGTGGGTTTTGTAGAGGGATTTGAGATCTTTCATTTGGCACCAACCTCATGTCCATAGCCCTTTTGTAGAGAGACATATGAAGCCATGAAGTTGCACATCTGAAATTCAAAATTTGGAAATTTTCGATATTTATGAAGAATAGGGTTTGCAAAACCCAGTCACGGGTTGAGGAGAGTGAGGGAGAGTGTGAGTAGTGGGTAACTCTGATTGCTATCAAATTTTGAAGGAAACTTCTATTTTTCATTCTCTATTTATGTATATTTTTTTTTGTAATTTTTCAGAAGCTATAACTTTGATAGAAAAATCAAACACCCTTGTTATTTTGGAGAGTGAGATTTATCCTTACAATATTTTGATCTACAAAAATTATAGTATATTTAAATTGTATTTTGGAACCTGTTTCTAGTGGTGGTGTATCTCACCTCCATTTACAATTTTCGGGAAAAAATATACGAAGTCTTATTTGGATATAGAAAAATTACAAAAAATTCAAAAAATAATTTTTAATTAGTTCTTTAGGGATTTTAGCTATACCAATGGGTAGCTGAATGTAGGGAGAGGTTAGGGAGATCATGCATTGTATTCTTTTGTGAATCCATAGTCTATTTATTTGTGTTAATGTGTCTCATTTTAGGATTTTGAGCATATTAGTGATATTGTTGAGCTTTGGAATGTCAGGTAAATGGTGATACCTTTCTATGGGATTGAACACCCCTGCAAATGGATTGAAAGTAACTTTGATGCCCCTTTTACTTTTTGAATAAAATTTTGGTTTCGAATTATGAAGAAAGCATGTGTTTTGATTTGAACATTATTGACTATTGATTGTTAAATCAAATTATTTATGTTCTTTGGGCTGTATTGCCTGGACCCTACCTCAAAGGGTTAACTGTGGCATTTGTGTGGACCCAGGATCCTTGTAAATATGAATATGAGTTTGTATATACGGCCTTAAGGACAAAATATTGAGATTTGACATTGTTTGACTATGAATATAGATTTTATTATGAAAATTTGTTTTATGGCAAAATGTTTTGTTTTGTTTGATCCTTTAGTTGGGTTGATCTACTTACTGGGTATCTTTACTCATCCCATTATTATATTTTTTTCAGAGGAAGAAGAGTCAACATGAGCAGTGGCATTTGGGGAGTGCGCTAGTAGCTTAGTAGACTATAACAATTTAAATTTGTGGAAACTCTCTTGGGATTGTTTAATTCATTTTGAGGATTATTGAGAGTTGTTCATGATTATTTTTTGAACATAATCCCAGCATTGGATTTTATTCAAGGAAGTTTTATTGATTTTATTTTTTGTTTTATGTAATTAGCCTTACATGCTTATGTTGAAGCATAAGCGTGTGGCGTTGTCAGGTTCTTGACTTTCGGGTCAGGAGCATGACAATATTACATCTTTTACATGAGAAAAAGAGTAACAAAAAGGAATAGCATTCTTTGTAAAACATCAAATAACAATATTAATTTTGGGACTTCTAGAACTACAAAAAGGTGTTGCAGTTTCTTGCAGCAAACATAAATTGCCACTCTCCTCTTAGTTTGCATAAGAAGAGCCAAAGCAGGAAGAGAGGGGATATAAATCAGTCTAACCAATGATAATGCAACACAGAGATTGATGTATTTTCAAACCTGGGATCATTCCATACATTGCTATAAAGGAATTTAAGAATCACTAGTGTAGCGTTTAGTAGGGATGCAATTGCAACAGCATTACAAATCTACAAAAGTGATGGTAGCCATACTATTGTTGAAAAACCCGTGTCCTGCAGGGGCTCAATGGCAAATTGTGAAAAATATCTTTTGGGGGTCAGATAGAGTTTTAAACAACAATCAGATAGACATGTCACATGCAAGAGTACTACTATTACTACTATAATCAAATGCTTTCTGATGATATTAGGTGAATTTCCTTATTCCAATAATTATCCAGCGTGCTTTAACTCCTTAAGCTCAATTCACTTCTCCATATCGAATCTATGGTAACATGTGTATATATCCCTGCTATGTGCATCGTAATTTAGAAATGAGAAAATTATCTAGTATATTAAAATGTAGATAATGAACCGAACCTCAGCAAGAGACCTGGAAGCCAGATTAAGAAGTCTACCATACATCTATGGAATTTTTTTCCTCCAATTTGTATCCAATGCTTGTCTCCTGAAAATGCAAGAGCAAAGTCATGATTTGAATTTATTATCCTTTGAAGATACAATTTGATACACAACACATAACCTGCTTCACCAGTAATAATGTTGATTTTGAAAACTTTCACAATTTTGTTGAATTGATTAACAGCTGATAACCTAGAATTATTCACACTGATCATCCCAACTATGGGACGTGTTTATCAACATAGGCATACCTTGGCTCCTGAGGGCACATTATCGCTTCAATTGGGTGCCTCAAACGTTAGCTAGCTAGGCTAGGGCACAATGGCTTTCTCTGATAGGGGCTCGCACGCTTTTGCACCCCCAGCGTCGGTAGGGACCCAAATTCTCATCAGAAAAAGAGGCTTTAGCCCAGCAATGACATTTGAGGAAAAAGACTAGGTGATGGTAAAGCTACGTTTTGAAAGTAAGATGCTACTAAAACTTTAGCCTATATAAGTCAGACGAGGAAGCAGAGCTGTCTACGAAGCGGTAGCTTCCCCCGACTGATATAGCTTCATAAAGACCTGCCATCAGGCGCGCACTTGACTAAACCCCACACTAAACTTCCTCTGACAATAACAGCCTCAATAAGATCAGAAGGCAGAAGCTGTGCATGTTTACTTCTTATTGCCTAACTCTTCAATTTGCAGATACATACATTTTTAACCTTTTCACAAAAGAAGGAATGTCTGGGAAGTGTCAGGAAGTGAATCACGTGCAGAAAACCAACTTGTGTTGAAAATGCGAGACAGATATGGTAAGGCAACTTCATCATTGAATACGGTTCAAAGTAGGTTTTGACAAATGAAAATAGGCTCTTCACAAAGTAAGGCAATGTACACGTTACAGAACTAGAGTTATGGAACTAGAGTATTATCAATTTTGTGCTCTGTAAAAGTTCATGTGAAACTCTGTTCAGTTGTGGAACTAGAGTATTATCAATTTTGTTTTGGTTGCACATCTAAGCTAAACAACCATTACTGTGGACGAAATATAACAACGATTCCCCTTTTCAGAAATGAAAACTATGATCGATGAAGATATCAACTAGCTACATAACTAAAAAACGTAAGTCCTGCACTTCAAACTAAATAGGATGGAAAAGGTACTGACAACTAATTCTATCTACTTGTACGATCATATCAATTACCAACATAGATAGAAGAACTATAAATTTTACTGGTATCTAGGAATTGTATGCAAATATTTTTCAAAGTAAAATAATAGGAGTTGGCGATCTTCAAATCATGAAATTGGACTAGGCTATTGAATTTCAAAATGAAGAATGAATTCCAGCAGTTAGGCATCTACAAATTTAACTTGCAATGAGGAGTCATATTGTACGGAGGTAATCTCAATCCACATTTTGATATCCTTTTGTTCCCATTTCTTTCTTTTCTCTGTTATTTTTGTTGGTTATTTCTATGTAAATTAGTGCAATCATATTCTTTCTGAATCTTCAACGCATGCAAAAGAAAAGCTAAAAATTGATGCATTGATTACAAGCTAATTCGGAAATATGGAAGCCTTATTGATCGTAATACACAAACAGTACCTCTTGCCTCGTTGATCTGTGAGAGCTTGTATTATTCTTCAGTATTATTGCATCCAAAAGTGAAAACAAAAGGGTATCCAATATAAAAAGAAAACCCATGAAGCAAAAATGTGAGAAAGATCAACCTAATATGCCTATGGAGGAACCACATATATGCTTTTTTTTCCAGCATAAAATCCTTTAGAAGCAGCAAGTTTCCCAGAGTCATTCCTCAATTCCTTGAACCAAAATTACATTACCCCAAGTGGTTTTCACCCCAGATCCCCTCCTGCCTAAAGAAGGGTCTCCAGACATGCTGCATTCTCTGAACATCTAGATTGATGTTCTCTCACCCCATAAGAAACATCCAAAATCTGTTTCTTGGGCTTAGGACTTCTAGGGGACCCTTTGCTTTCTCATTTTCACACAATTCTTGAAGATCCTCAACTGACAACATACATATTCCCTCCCTCAAAACATTCTCTTTACTCAAGTTACCGCAGCTCAAAAATTCTCAGAAATTATCGTCCCACAATCAAGAATTAAACATTGCAAAAGACCGTGAGCCATGATACAAATTGTTCTTGTTTTCACGCAGAAATGTATTTCTCTGTCTTTCTCTTTCTTCGTCTGCGTGTTTTGAAACAGGTTATACATTTTACTAGATAGCATGGACAATATGAAGTTCGGTAGGAATTGAAATATCAGTAGATAGACTGGAGACATCCACGACTCAGAGTCTACGACTTGGACGTTAGGTTTAAATTTTAGGTGGAATTGACGTATACACGACAACAACAACAACAACAACAGCAGCAGCAGCAGCAGCAACAACAACAACTACACAAAAACAACAATTTCCAAATAGTAGCAACAACAACAACATGTAGAAATTAAACATAATACAAAAAATGGATGAGTAAGAACTAATAAGCAAGCAAACTAAAACATTTGAAAATTGAAAGCAGAATATCATTATAGACTGACCAGGTCTAATGTTGAGTATAATAGTGATGATGAATTCCATCAGCAGCAACTACTTTCCACCAAACATAGCGAGAAATTCTGCTTTGATTTTTAAGTGCTTGCTGGCTAAGTCAAGTTTTGCGTAGGGATTTTAGAGAAGGAAAGGGAAACGGGGAAAACAAGGGTGATCTTTTTAAATTGGCTATTAACCTTGCTAGGAGAGAGAGGGACAGCTGGACTGTCTTTTTTGGTGGGCCATTTTTAACCAACTCAAGGCAAGGCAGTTGGTCATTAGAGGATTTTCTTCTTTGTTAATATTGTTTTTCGAAAATGAAAAGAAAGTGACAAAAATGGTCCTCACATTTTTCAGAAAATTCTTTTTCGGTCCTTCACATTTAACTAATGTTTCAATTTGGTTCCAGCATGCATTTCAAGCCAAACTAAAAATCGCAAGTGCTACTCACGTGTACATAATTTCAAGGGCAAAAGGAAACTAAAGTAATATTTCCTTCCCAAAAGAAATCACATGTCCAACACATGGTTTCTTTGCCAATTTGAACCCAAATTACATTGAATACAAACTACAAACTGACTTGAACTGTATTTGAAAAACTACTGAGAAGTAGGCATTATTGAGAGAGGCGACGAGTTAAGCTAAAAGTTATAGGGGTGTTTGGTTTAGGGGAATCAAGGAGGGGGAATGGGTGACACAAGTAATGACATCTATTGTTAATATTTGTAAAACAACTATCACTATCATTCAATGGCAATGAAAATCATTAATTGGGAGTGTTAATGATTCCTCCAAAATACTATTCTATCAAATCTATAAACCCATATAATTAAGGGCAAAAACACAATCCCTAGAAAAACACACATCTTTTGAGCTACCCCCAATATAGTATTCTCTCTCTCTCTCTCTCTCTCTCTCTCTCTCTCTCTCTCTCTCTCTCTCTCTCTCTGTCTCTGCGCTATGTTTTTTGATTTTGAATATTCTAATTAGTACTCTGTAAAAATTTTTATAAAAATTTTTTGTTAATTTTTTTAATTCAAATTTTTTTAATAAAAATTTGAATTGAAAATAAAAAATATATAGTACTCTTCATTAATACAATAAAAATGGTTTTTTTAAGGTTGTCATTTGGATAAAACTCAATTAGAGCATGGCTATATTTAAAATTGAGAAGTCTTTTTAGAATTTCTTTTTAAAATATACAAAATATGAAATATAAAAAATATGTATATTGTAAATAAAAGATTTAAAAATTTTAAAATTTACTTTAAAGTCATTCTAGTAAACCAAACAAGTATTTTTATAATGATACATATTTCATTATTAAACCAAATGTGTTAGAGAAAATTATTAAAATTCATACTCATAATAATGCTAATGATATTCTTAGTGATAGTGATTGAATAATTTGAACCAAACGCCCCATAGTAAATTGCAATGAATTCGTCTCTAGATTTTAAAAGCATTTAATGTGTCACATGGCTATAATTGCAGAATCAATGATTGCAACGATGTTTAACATTTTCTCAAAACCAGTTAAAAAAGGGTATGCTTATCAAACTAATGACAATTTTCATGTCTTAAAATAAGCTCCTGCAAAATAAATTTATTGTACATCATTGCACCAGTACTACAATGAATATACAGTTAACTTTAATTTGACTTGCACACTATTCAAGACAGCTTCCTTTATGACACTGACTTGGACATATTTATCTTGATTTATTAGTTTTTATTATTTTTAATTTTTAAGAAAAATTTTATGTAACTAAAATTACTTATATCTCTATATTTTCATATAAATTCTCCTTGATGTTGCTTTTAAGATAATATTTTATATGGCTACTTAAATTTTCTCATTTCTTACACCAATATTTTTCATATATATATTTTAATTTGTTGATAGTTAGCTTTGTGTAGTTATAACAAGGATAAATTACTAATGAGGTATCGTTTTTAACCACATAACCCCCTTATAGTTTTAATATGACCACATAAACTCTCTGTGGTTTTATGAAAAACAAAAAATTGTTGGAATCAATGCTTCGTCACAAAATATTTTCAAAATATTTTAAATCTCATTCTACTGATGCGGAATATTCCATAACGGTTAGTGGGTTACACACTTCGAGTGCAAAATATTCCATCCAATTTTCACATCCTATAAAACCGGGGGGGTTTATGTGGTCATATTAAAAGTAAAAGGGGTTATGTGAATAAAACCGATATCACAGGGGTTATTAGTAATTTACCCTTATAACAATTTCAATTATTGACCCAAAGAATTTTACTAATTACTATGTAACACAAATCTTAACATCTAAGAACAATTTTAATCACCTAATCTAATTCTATATAAATGTTGATTTCATTTTTAATTATTTAATGATTCAACTTTCAAATTTACCTTACTTATTTTACGATAAACTTTGATTTATTCTTACTATTAATTTTTTTTAAATATGAGTTGAGAGTTTAGTTTTTTTTTTAAATAAGAGATTATATGATATGGTGTTTATAATTATCATCATTTACAAAATTTTATCTTCAGTTATGAAAATAACCCACGTGTTGCTATATATGTCTCTAACAATTCTTTTTTTTTTTTTTTTTTGTGGGCACAGATAGTAAAACCAGTTGGAGCAGATAGTTTTACATGTGGATCATTACAGAGTGGATCATTGTGGATAAAATAACCGTTACATTTATGATAGATGATAAACCATAGAAAGTAAATATTTTTGAAGTATACATAAGAACCTTTCAAAAAAAAAAAAGTATACATAAGAAAGCAACATTTAGAGTTATCGCACTTGTATGCTCACTGCAGCGGTTTAGATATGTCAAATTTAGATCTTATTTGATAACTTAATTTAATGTTGAAAATTAATGTATAAATTTTTTTTTGAATTCAACATGTTTATTAAGAGAATTCTTTTATTACTTCATACATTAAGCACTATTTAATTTGTATATAAATTTTTTTACTTAATTTTGTAAAATTTAGAATACACATAGTACACTCTCTCCCTCACGCAGATACATACACACACTCACACACTTGCACACACATACATGCGCATGCACACACGCACACTTTCTCTCTCTTCACACCCACACTCACACTTGCAAGCACATACACAAATTTTTTTTTTTCTCTCCTACAAGTGCAACTGCATTGTCTCTCATTCTATCATACATGTACTTTCTTGCACATGCACACTCTCACTCTTTCACATACACAAACACAGACTTTCATACAAATACACACAATCTCATTCACACACACACACAAGTATACACACTCTTTCTCTCTTCTACACACGTGTGTGCAAACACACACATTCTTGCACCCACACAATTTTGTTATGATATAATTATTATATTTATGGATTGAAATATTTTAATTTAATATTAAAATTCAGTTGATTATCAAATATATAAAAAATTTATGAATTCAACCCTAGTACTTTCAAATTTTAAATTTCAAACTTTAGATTTTGAATTTCAATTTTCTCAAATACCGTTTTCCCAAAGTCCATGCCTTTTCATGCCACTTTCAAATGGTGTCAAGTTAACATCGTATATGCGTTTAAATTACTTAATAGTTTTGACTCATCTTCAAATACTCCAAATTACGGGCACCACGTTGGCACCTTGTTAGATTTCACGCCTTCAAGTACAACCCCCCGTTGAGGTGTTTTGTAGTATATCCCCTAACATCATTATTATTTTTTTGCCATTTTAATTCTTTGACTAATGGCTAAAGGTAAATACGCCTTTAGTTTTGTCCCAAAGAAAAAAAAAAAAAACTCTAAAAGATTAATTGCGGTAAACTCTTTTAAGGTTTTAGCATGATATTATTTTAGTCCCTCGCATTATTTATGTGCTGCTTTAATCCTTCCATTAGGTTACCCTGACGTTTAATCGTCAAATGTTATAATTTCAAATTGCCCCTATTTTCAATCATCGAAAATTTTACATAAAGGAACCCTAGGCTTTTTTATTAAAAACATGACTCTAGTTGTTCTCCATTCTTTTCTTTCCTTTACTTTTTTGTTTTTTTGCTGTTCCAACTGCTCTTCATAATCTGTCTATATTTGAACATTTAAGGGCTTCTAAATTTGTCTAAGTTTTCAGATATCACCAGCTGGAGAAGCTTAACATTCCTAGCTTGACTGTTGTTACAGCGAAAAGAAAAATGAAAGACATAAAACAGAGCAAGAAAATGAAAGCAATTATAGAGGTGAGAAAAGAATGAAAAACTATTGATGTTGCTTTTAATAAAAAAACAAAGGCTATTTTTGTCCAAATATTTTAACATTCAAACTAAGGGCACTAAAGTATTAACTAATCTAGTGCAATTAATATTTTAGGGTAAATCTATTTTGATTTTTAATTTTAATCGCTAATTTTTTTTTTATCAACCTATACTATTACAATGTGGGAGGGAAATAGCATTGGTGGGAGACTTGAACCTCCGACGTTTAGGGTGGAGTTATAGAACTTTAGCTGTTTGACTCTCTATTCATTCTCTAATCGTTAATCAAATGACTGAAGTAATACAACAACAAAGTTTAGGAGTAAATTGGATAACGCCTGAACGTTAAGAATTTTCCTATATTTAACCCATACAGAAACAATTCATAGCACTCCAAATGGTCCACTTCAAAAATTTCATTAAGTGCCTTACTCGTATCAATGAATTTCTATCTGCTGGGTACAGTGAAATTAAGGAAAGGCCTAATCACAAAATGTCCCCTCGTAATGATAAATAAGTAGCAAATTACCCATCATATTTAGGAAATATACAAATTGCCCCCTATTTTAGTAACAAATTATCCCCTTATGCATATTACACTTTTATGAGGACAAATTTTACCCTCATAATTTTTTAATATTGCTATTCTTGTTAATTTCTATATAGAATAAAATAGGGTTATCATTCCAAGCTAATATTATTATTTTACTCTTATATAAAAAACCAAAATCATGACTCTAAAATTGCAAAATTTTTCGTCACAAACTATTCCTATAATTTATATTCAAGATGGTGAAAAGTATGAAAAAAGACATGAATTTTTTTCTATGATGTATAACGAGTAGCTTACAAAGTGATGATAAATTTGTGATTTCTATCAAATATATTCAAATAGAGCATCAATAAATGCTGGTAATGTCATTTCTGTTAGTGACAAAAATAAAAAATATAACAATTATAAATTTGTGTTTCATATATATATATATATATATATATAGCGTTTATATTTTTGAGACTTCTCTCTCCATTATGATTTTAAGTTTCAGCACTAAAAAGAGAAAAGATTCAAAGCATTAGGTATAGAAGGGCAAAAAATGTCTTTTAATCAATTCAAGGGGGTAATTTGTGTATTCCTAAAATATAGGAGCAATTTGCTACTAATTTAACATTACAGGGGTTATTTTTTTATTTAGCCTTAAGAAAATGGGAGATTCTTAGATGTCCCAGATCTATGGCTCTACCTGTGGATCTTGTGTTTAAAAAAATAAATAAAGTGATGCATGCTGATGTAAGAAAGCGATGTAAGGATACTTTTATAACTTTCTTTTAAACTACAAGGTTCACAAGTGGAACCATAAACGAGGTCATTTAAGAATTTTTTGAAATTAAGGTACCTGATGGATATTCCCTTTTTTTTAAATAATTTCCCAGGTTCATATGACGTTGCAAAATTAGATGGCTGCTAAAGCAAACTGATCAATAGAAGGAAAGTACTAGAAGTCATTACTTTGAAAGTTACAATCCTTATTTTTTTTTTTCGTTCAATTAAATTTAGTTGGTTACTCGTCTGTGACTTTCTTTACCTTTCTGTAAACTAGTTAAGGTTGTCATACGTTGTGAATATATGAATACTTTGGTTTCGTCCGGAGATTGTTTTTTAGGGTGTTTTTTTAAAAAATATTACTGTAGTAACTTTAAAGATTTTTCTCGATAAATGTGTTTGTGAGACAAAAAGTTGATTGGAAAACGTATTTGAAATTTTTAAAAAACATATTTTTAAGAAACACAAACAAACAACGGCAGCCTTTGTTTCTGCTAATTGTGCTTTGTTCTATAATTTTGTGAACGACATTTTAGTTTCTCACATCAACTAGGTTTTGAGAGCTGGGAGTTTCAAGACAGTAATGCCATTTAGATTCTAACTTGCATTTTTGTATGCAATCAACTATTTATATCATTTCTCATGAAGACTTACTGATTAAACCAACAAAGAGTTAGTTTGAAATTTCTTATGCATTATGTGCTTATAAAGATTTGCGCAATTTGCTTCGCGAGGCAAAGCTAAAGTCAAACTAAATTATCAGAAGAATGGTGGATTATTGCTTAGGGAGCTAAGTAATCCGGCATAGTAGGATGTTCGTTGTTGCTTATTTTGTCGAAAAACATTGCGACATTTATGCTATTAACATTGAACCAGATATTATATAATTCTTTGACCCTTCTTAAGGTATCCATATTATTTTAACATTGTTTTTCTAGATAAATGATAACTGCAGCAATGGCGCCACAATGGATTATTAGTTGTAAGCCGTGGAAAATATCAAGGAACTGTTGTGCTTAATATTCAAATGATTAAAAGATTTATGCAAGCATGAAGTATCTGAGTCTTGATTGAGATTTTTTTTTGGCTGGTCATGTTGTTAGTCTTACTTCAGGTGTCAGTTCATGCCTAAAATTCTGAAAGTTACAAGTATTTTGAGAGTATGAATCTCTAATAGGCACCAAGGTACAGGTTAATGTGGATTGCCATTCTGAAGTATGCGGCTGAAGGTAATGGTTAACTGTGGCATATATATTTATGTAGTAACATGAGAATTTTTTAATTTTTGGTTTTTACGGTTTTCCATGGCACTAGAATCATGTTGGCTGAAAGAGCATGAGCTTCTAGCAAAGTCATGAAACTGGATTTGGTTTGATACAAACGTTCCTAACCTAACTGATCGTCGATTGCAAGATTGTTTCCTTACACATCCGGGAAAGAAGGAACGTCTAGATAACATCCAAACTAAATGCCTAAAAACTAGTAATGGACATCAGGCTGTTTTATTGTTTTGTGGAGGTGAACTCTAATTTTCTGAAGTGATGATAGAACATCTCCAATCTGGATCCCTGTCCTTTGGGGATTCTGAAGAGCACTTTAAAGCTAATTCCATTATTGATGATGTGCCCAGCAAGATTTCTCTTACACTTTCTTCTTCTAGCCTTACCAAATCAGCATCTACAACGTCAGCCACATTATCGGGCCATGATGCATTTATCCAATCCTTCGGTTCCAATCCTCAGAGAACATTTCATTAGTTGGTTCCTTCCTTGTGAACATTTCCATCAACATGATACCAAAGCTGTAAATGTCACATTCTGTGGATATAAGACCTTCTGATCCATACTCTGCATGAAGTGAAACACCTTATTAGAAGACCTAAGATTATATTGAGGGCTGAATTTGTAACAGAACTAGAAGTAGAAGGTTTCACCTGGTGCCATGTAGCCAACTGTTGCTAGGGTCTGGGTTTGTGCTACACTCTTTCCCGTACAAAGTATTTTTGCAATGCCAAAATCACTCACATGTGCTACCATATTTTCATCTAACAGAACATTGCTTGGCTTCAAATCACAGTGAATCACAGGTACTGTGTAACCATGATGCAGATAGTCTAATGCTGCTGCCACATCAATCATTATGTCTAATCTTTGTGAAAAATCTATCCAGCAGTCCTCAGAGTACTAGCCACTTCTCTAGGCTTCCATTAGCCATGCATTCGAGAACTAAAGCTTTGAAGTCTGGGGTAGAACAACTGCTGATGACTTTGACCAGATTTCTATGGCGAAGGTTGCGCAGTACTTCACATTCTGTGTCAAAACTTCTAAATGCACCTTCTATTTCCAAGTTGAACACCTTCACTGCTACATGGGATCCACTAAGTAAAGCTTTATAAACGGAACCATAGGCTCCCATTCCAATCAAGAGTTCTCTCACTAAATCCTTCAGTAGAACGTTCAATTTCAAGATATGAAATCCTTCCATGTGGTATAGTGTTCAGGGAATCTTCTTGAGTTATAATGTTACTCTTCCTTTTGTATCTTATCAATATAAAAAGGATGCCTATAACCAAAAGTGTGAGAGCAGCTGCAAGCGTAATTAACAAAATTAGCAGTAACCTTTTTGTCCTTGCTTTATGAGAAGTAGCAGCTCTACAAGCAGGGACTTTCCACTGTGGAGCACCACAAAGTGCTTCATTTGACATAAAGGATTCATAAGTGAAGTTTGCAAATGGACCTCCGGCTGGAATTTCACCACTTAATCTGTTAAAAGACAGATTAAAGAATGAAAGATGTGAAAGTGTTTCCAGTGACTTGGGGATTGCACCAGATAGGTTATTGTTTGATAAGTCCAGAGATTCCAAGGCTAACATGTTGCCAATTGATCCAGGAATAGGTCCTTCTAGTTTGTTGAATGCAAAGGAAAGCTCAACCATATCTTGCATACCTCCAACCGTACTTGGGATGATCCCTGAAATTTGATTCATAGAAATGTTCAACAGTGTTGCCACCTTTCAAATTTCCAATTTCTGCTTGTAGAGTGCCACTCAGAAAATTTGAGGACAAATCAAGATGCAAGAGGTCACCTAGTTTCCACAAGCTCCTAGGTATGTTAGAAGTAAATTTGTTTGAGCTAAGATAAATGTATCTTAGAGATGTAATGTCCCCTAAGCATGATGGAACTGAGCAGCAAAACTCATTATAGCTCAAACTTAGAAAACCCAAGTTCTTCAAATTGCAGATATCATTTGGAATAGGTCCTTCCATTTTGTTGTCATAAAGATTGAAGTGCTTGAAGCTTTGATAGCCCGCCAATTGTTGTTGGAATATAACCAGCCAAGTCATTGCCTTGTAGAAATAAGAATGATAAACTGCTTAAATTAGAGATTTCATTTGGAATGTATCCCTTGATTCCACAATAAGCTGCATAAACATATTCAAGAGAAGTAGAAAGATTGCCAACAGAAGCTGGAAGGATTCCATTCAGAGGATTGTAACCAATCCACAGTTGTTGCAGCTGTCTACAATTTGATAATGAGTTGAAGAAGCTCAATTCTGGTGATGAAGATTCAGTGATCAGATTATTTCGATGACTGTTTAGATATTGCAGGAATCTTAAATTACCAAATGAAAGGGGGAATTGAACCAGTGAATTGGTTATAACCAAGTCCTAGCCTGGTGAGTTTAGATGCATTGGAAATTGAATCTGGGATAATCGCCACTGAAATTATTTATCCCTAGATAAAGTTCCTCAAGATTAGGGAGGCCAATGCCTAGATCTTCTGGAAGACTTCCAGAAAAGTTATTGCCTTAAAAGTGAAATGCCTCTGATCCCTGAGATGTTGAATATTGATGATGGGATTAGACATGCAAAAGTATTGTTGTCAAGTGCTAACTTGTCCGTGTTGAAAAGACAACCAATTTCCACAGGCACCTCACCTGCCAACAGTACAAATACATAGTTAAGATAGTCCTTTTATTATGAGAATAAACTACAAGGAAAATGAGGCCATGATAGCAGAGATTATAAGGCCGTGATAGCAGGGATTCTAACCATAACCAGATTCTGCAACAACGATAAACTAATTAATAATCACTTCATAGGATAAAATGACCCTGAAAACTTTTATCAGAACAGAAGAATATATAGGATAATCATTAGGACACTCCATCTCCAAAGGAAAATGAATAGTCGATTAGCTGCCACAAAATTCATCCAAGTGCAGCCACAATGATAAGATCTAGAACTACCTGTAAATTGGTTTCCACTTAGATAGAAATTGGTGAGTGAAGTACAATTTCCAATATCTCTTGGAATATTTCCACTGAATTGATTACTTCCGAGATCCAAAAATCCAACAACAGGAAGAGAAGAGCAGAAGTTTGGTGACAAGCTGCCTGACAGCTTGTTATTGTAGAGGTTAATCCATGTTAGAGTAGTGATGTTATATATTGTAAGATGGCAAGATCCCAGAAAGGCCAGAGTTCTCCATGTTTAACAACTCAAGATGAAGGCTACCAATCTCTGCTGGAATTTCACCTGTAAAATGTTTTCTCCATGTCAATGATGCATCTCCTCTACGATAGGTTTTTAATTTAAAACTTACCGTTTTTCTGTCTTCTAACCGGAAAATATTAATCAGACCATGTTGAGCCTTTTCACTTTATATATCAAATTTAATGATGATAAGGTCATCCACGGAGCTTACGTTTACGTAATAAGTTAAAGAAGTCAATACTTGCCTTCTAAGTTGTTGTTACCAAGATAAAGATTGGTTAACTGAGACAAATTCCCAACTTGTCTTGGTATACTTCCACTGAATTTATTGTATGACAATGACATAATTTGAAGTTTTGAGCATTCCTGCAGGACTGAATGGAATTTGACCTTCCAATTCATTTACAGAAAGGGCAAGTACTTCAAGATTAGGGAGCTGCGAGCATATGTCCACTAGGAAGACTACCAGATAAGCTATTATTAGTCAAGACAATACGTTGCTAATGATGAGATGCTAAACAAACTTGACTGGTATAGAACCTGTTAAGCCGGTTAGTTCCCAAACTTAACCATTGCAGCTTATTAAGATTGCTGATTTCCTGAGGAATATTTCCTTCTAGAGAATTGAACCCCAACACTAGTGTGTCTAGATTCGACGCATTAAATAATTTTGGCAGGGATAGGGCCTGAAAATGCATTATATGCAAGAAACAAGTGCTGAAGTTCAGGTAAGACACCAAACCAGGATGGGATCTCTCCTGTAATGTTGTTGAAACCAGCATTCATGTACTGTAATCTTTGCAGATGAGCTAATTCTTGTGGTAGATTGCCGTGGAACTTATTATTACTGATGTCTAGTGACATCAGAAAAGACAGGTTTCCGATGTGTGGTGGAATGCTCCCGATGAGGCCCATACTGGATATGTTCAAGACTGTGACTCTCTGATGGCGAGAGCTGCATGTAACTCCAACCCAATTGCATTCGGAGCTACTCGAAGACCAGTTTGCCAAGGCAGTTTGAGGGTCGAGAGTAATATATTACTTTCAGAGGTATAAGTGCAGATTTATCAGTTGTGCTGCTGACTTCAGCCATGGCTAAGCAAACAACGAAACCTTGCAACAATGAAGCTGCAAAAGGGAAGAAGTGTGTAGTCTTTGTCATGATCTTGTGCAGGAAACTAACTGTAGAAAGGGTTGCTTCTGGGGTGCAAATCCCAGGATTTCAATAATGGAATCTGTTTAAAGTTTAACTCTGTTTCAGATGTACAATGTTTACTGTTAAAAGGAGCACATTGATTTAAGAAAGCACCAAATTAATGATGAAACATTATGAACTTTCAGTAAGTTGACCAAGGATTTCTTTAATTAAGAGTAAATGGGCTTGAAACATTATGAACTTTGGTCCAAAATGTGAACGCAAGACCAGGGGGATTATAAAAATTGATGATGTTGAATTTTGTAAGCTTCTTTTAGATGGCATCCTTGGCTTGACAGGCTAATAGCATTTCCATGTCTTTTCTCCTCTGTTGAATTTGTGCTTCTGTCTCTTTCTCACAGTGACTACTCCAACCTCAATAAATTCGATTGTCTCTGTCTCATAAGGAAAAGTTTCATCAACTAAGCTGATCAAAACAGCTCTCTAAAATAAAAGTTAAAAAAAACAAAATGTAGACATCACGAAAAGTAAAAGATATCGAGCTTAAATCCCATCAGCCTACCGGTGATTGTGTAGTTATATGTTAATTTATGTTCGGTAATAGCGTTGAGAATTAAAAAACAAGAATACCAAGTCCTATGGCGAGTGTATATTATGTTTCTCTTAGCCCTTAAGTTGAAGATAAATTAAAATAAGCCTTCATACTTTGAAACTCCTAAGAAATTGTAAAAAGCAAAGAACAAGGAACTAAAAAAGGGCCCGAAAGTCCCGAAAGAGTCAAAGCAATATATGTATCCTAAAGAATGATTATTTCTCAACAACTCATCTATAAAGACATTTTCTGATTTGACTTTGAGCAACAGATGGCAACAAAAGTCTAACAAAGAGATAAAAAAATTGTGACCACTTTGGACCAATGGATTGATGTACTTAATTGTATAAACAGAAAATCTAAACCTTATTCATTTCTGGCTGCTCCTTTTTTCTTGCTGGTGAAATTGGAGATTGATCTTCAGCTAGGAGGCCACCTAAAATAGTGAAAAATAATACTAGTATAAGCAGCCAAGGAGACTGAAGTGGCTTTTGCCATGCTTTAATATGTCTCCAGCTTCCTCTGATATCATGACAATTCACTAAATCCTGTTGAACTGTTAAGATTGCTGAGGTGGAAGAGATGATTTTGCCTCAAAGTATTGTCATATACCTCCTCTTTGGAACTTGTGTTGGCAACCACCCAAAAGTTAATAAAAAATTATTATTTAGGCTTAAAAAGTTTAAACTTTCACTTATGCCCAATTACACTTCAGCTCTAAATTTATAATTTGTAATGCGCAGGCGCACACAGATATAGCCCCTTTCCTTCCCAAGTCAGAATTCCTATCTACATCAATGAACAAATCAAGAGTGATCAATATAGTAACAGTAGACTAGAATCCTTCAATATTACGTGAGATTTCATTTTAATTTTCATTCATTTCATATCATCTCTCTAAGTTGGAAATTTTACATTGAAGCCATTTTACATTTTTGCGATGTAAAAACATATTTTAATTTGACTCCTCTAACTCTGGGACTGTTTCATTCAACTCTTTTTCTCTATCTCCTCCATTAGCATCACACAAGCACTTAATACACACGGCTGTATGTATGTATATGGAAGTAAAACAAATTTCATGTAGGAAAATGTTATCTTGATACTTTGTCGAGCTCCTAAACCGAAGATGAATCTTGTTTCACGAATAGAACTGAAACAAAATTTGAGGAGCATTGTCTTTTAGTCTTAATTATTGATATTTGAATTTTTTTTTCATGATTTCTAGCAAGTTTTCAATTATATTTGGTATTATTTTCTTCTCTAGTTTAAACTGACAAGTACTTTAAGGGCAACCAGAAGTACCTCGAGTGACTTCCTTCATCGAAAGACCTCAAACCAATTATATCTTATGTGTAAAAGATTATTTTAAATAGTAGAAAATTCTCTTAGAATTTTTATCAAGAAAGACCATATACAATTTAAAAGGAATCAGTTAGCATTATAATAACAACTAGCAAAATTTTAGCTACAGTTTGCATGATGTCTAAATTTTCTAGATATAATACTAATTTCAGTAATATGCAATTGAAGCCATAATTAAGCCAAAAAAAAAAAAACAGTGAGAGAAAAAAAAAATCAGGCCCATGGACTTGCATGTTCCTCCTAGTATTCCATTACTTCTAAAAACTACTTTTAAAATATTTCCAGTCATATTTAAACCTAGTTACCTAATCGAATTTACATAATTTTAAGTTTTCAAAATTCAAGCACAAGATTCTCATTATTGGATTTTTTTTCCTTTTTATTTTAAGTTTCCTTCGTCTTTTATTTAGTGAATTTCTGAAATTAAGCCTTCTACAATTTTATTTCATAACCAAATAAGAAAGCCTAATGCAAGTAACTTCCAAAAATAAAATTTTAAGTTAGTATTACACAAATAACCCCAAAAATTATTAAAAAGGCATTTAACCTTGAAACATAACATTGTTATTAGGTTTTATTTTTAGTTTTTTGTGCAATGGCACGTGTAAGGCCCAAATGCAGTCTAAGAGGGGGAAGGGTTGAATTAGGTAGATCAAATTATGAAGCAAGAATGCACAATTTTTGCCCAATTTTTACTCAACAAATTACCAAAGTGATCACACACTTAGCAAGTGAAAAACAATAAAGATAGAGCAAGTAATTCCACAAATTTGTAATAAAGATAGCAATAAACTAAAAAGTATGCAAACGATTTATAACAGTTCGGTACTTTTTTTGGCACATACGTCCACTCCAAGCTTCGTCAAGTGTGGAGTTTAATTCACTGAGTGCTTCTTCAAATGTTGGTGATCAAGCTCACTTGTACAAATGAAGGCTCGCTCTTTGCTCGCATCAAACTCTCTCTATTTGAGCCAAAAAGTTGTATAACTTTTGTTAAGTTAATACTATCTAAGTCACGATTGGATGCTCACTCACGCAATGAAGAACACATCTTGTTCTCTAATCTCTCAAAGAACTACAAGTCTGCGAGGAAGTATTTACACATTAAATCACTCTAACAAGCTTATAATCAGTGTAGACAAGACACTCTAACCAATTTAGACTCAAAGACTTGTATAGACAATGAAAATCTTGCTTAAAATACCCTCCAATGGTCAAATTCAAAAAGTTGGAAAAAAAAATAGACTTTAGACAATAAAAACTGTCATCTACACGTCCACATTGCATCCGCACCACATCAGCATCCTTGTTTGCGTGCATTCTAACCATCTTATTTTTGCAATTTCCGGTCATGTGGACGGCCGCACATGCTAGTCTATTTCATCCTAGGTTCGCATGTTGGTAGCACGCGCCTCCATGGTCATTTGCATCCCTTTTCTTCTTTATAATTGCTTCCATCTTTTGGTATTTTTTTTAATTCTAACATTTTCGCTTAATTATTGCTTAGTGTATTTCATCATTTATTTGTTAATCATCAGAACTAGATAATTTTAGACCTATAAGATCTTTAGGATACTAGTTGAAAAGTAAATCCAATTCACACCACTCAACTCTTACTTTGCACTGTTGGAAAGAAAATATAATTCACTCGATTTACCTCGCACTTTTAATATAGTGTATGTGTGTCTCTATCTAGTACGTGCCTGTCTCTGTCTAGTTCGTGCCCTAAACTACTAAAAACTAAAGGGCCTAACTGTTCGCTAAAATGTGAGTTGGCTGCTCGTTGATACACAATTCTACTTAGCGTGTGCTTAGCTCTGTAAACAGCTAATTGACAACAGAATTTACACACGACAAATTTTTAGATTTACTGTGGCTGCCTAATCATTTTAATGCTCTTGAGGAATATATACCTACGTATGTAAATATTACAGTTCAAGGAATATCAGCCGCAAATCATTTGACATTATGCACTTTAGTTAACGGTTAATGCCGTCTTCCGCCAAAAAATATAACCCCTGATTAAGAATTACGCAAGTACTTTAATCTTAAAAATTATCATAGTATAACCTCTAAGGATTTAAAATGTGGCGTTTAAGTTTATGCTTTATCATTTCCATGTCAATAAACCATTCGTTTAGGGAACATATTTGTGTTTTGACCTTTTCTTTCCCACTATATCCTTAATTTAACATTCATTTGCCTTACGTGCAGGGCATCTTACTGCTATTATTCATCTATTTGGGAGTTATTGTGCATTTGCTTCATTGCTAGCACTAATACAGATTGATAAAAATCATTTCTTCTATGAAAGTGTTTGTTTCATTATGATAGCATAAATTGTTAAGCATAAATATATCCAGCTAAGTTTTTCCTGTAGATGAGCGTTCCGTAGGTGCATCTTTACTGGACTTCATTCAGTCACTTCGATATAAACTTTACAAATCCCTTCTAAGGTAAATAGCACATCTGTACAATTAAAATTAGTATAAGTTATTGCCCTTCATGGAGGATGAGGAACAAGAAACCAAAGTATGATATGCATTTCCGTCGGGAAGGCAACAATACTTCCTCAAAGGGTGCGAACTAGTTCCGGGTAATTAAGAAAAACATCCGTGCTCAATAATTGCCTACTAGTAAGATGAGAGTAAATGTGGAATTGTTAGTCATGTACTAAAGCCAATTAAATCTAAGATTATAATTGTACTTTTTTGTCAAGTGATTAAAAACTTAAAGGGTCACAAAGCAATAGAACTAATTTTTGGGTTGAAGTGATTATGCAATAATTTGTGAAACAATGGAGCCTAAGGACTTATTAATATATACGGCAAATTTAATGGTAGAAGAATTTTCTTTTCTGAAGGAATTCAAATTTACCAAATGTTTTATTTGATAAGATATCTTGATCATAATAGATAATGGATAATCTATTAACGAATTGTTGGACAAGAGTCTCGAATATTGCTTTATATAAATAATTCGTCAATACTAGGACTTGACACAACACTAGACAAGAAAACAATTGAAGCTAGAGAGGAAAAAGAGTTTTCTTATAATTCAATTTTCTTCGTGGGGAGGCGTATCAAGTGAATCTAACATATAACCTTGTTATTCATTAACCTTAGATGCAAATCCCAAGAAGGTATTCATGTGGACATCTTAGAGGCTAAACTGTGGGCGCAACTGTGATTGACATTGTTTCGTCATTGAATGATCTCATAAATTAGACCATTAATAACGTCAATTTCATTGTTAAATTACGATGCATCAATGTTGTTATTGGCATATTGATTTTCTAACAATGATATTAGTGCAAACCTTTTTTTTTTATTTTTGTATATAACATTTTGTCACGAATATTTTTTTCACGTGTATGTGATTTTGTTGATGAATTTACGAAGTTATATCTTAAAAATTTGTTTCAAAATATTTATGTAGACACCAAATTTTGACACACCTTTTATAAAAAAAAATGTGTGTTTTACTTCATTCAGGGGTACCTATTGTTTTTTGGGCTCAAATCGCAATTGTTGTGTAAATTATGACTAATTAGTTGCATCAGGGGCAAATAGTGATTTTAGCATGTAAATACCTTTTTACTTTATTTTAATTTCTAAATTTATATTTTATTTTTTTACTATTTTTCTAATTTAAGGATTTTTTTGGAGTCATTTAGTATTTGTTTAGATTTTTTGGTATTTTTTAAGTTAATGGTGCATTTTCCAATGTACCCTTTTCTAGGAATTTTCATGTAAAATATTTTTGACGTGGTGGAGATTACGTATAGCAATTATGAACAAATACACAAAAATCAAGTAATAAAAACCTAATCTCCCAACTTAATCCGCAAGTGCACTGGTCTATTATAGTACTTGGAGTATTAGATGTGGAATCTTACGAGGTATCAAATATGTGCAACTACTTAAACTTTTTCACTAACTTTTATTATCTAAATACAATTAAAATATGATGGATATGGGGTCCCTTCAATAGAATAGGTATATGATTGAGAACTTTTGTAAAATCAAAGCAAAGAAGCCTAGAACATAGAATCCACTAATGAATCTTGCATGAATGACTTACTAAGTTTTACCTTACCTTGTTTAGAATCCAATTCCATAAGTGTCATCACTAGATCTCTCTATGCAATGACAAGATTCTAACTATTCTCATGATGAAATCTTATAAATGTAAGGTAATAGCGTAGGTAACGCAGTGAAAAAATAAAAATTTATTACCTTAACCATGGATCTCTTTGATATATCTTTATGATTAACAAGGGGGTTTGTACGAAGATTACCTCAAGCACATAAGATTTCTATGCTACTGTGGCAAAGATCCTTTGAAGAAGAGGTTAGATCTACCACGAATAAGCCCTGCAAGTGTAGAGCCTCTAACGATATCCACATGAACAACTTTTTTGGAAACCTTGTAGGCTTGCTTGCTTTGACTTTTGAGTGCTAGCTTCCTTGAATTATTTAAGAACACAAGAAGAAGAAAAACCTAACAATTAAGGGGGGAGAGAGAGAGAGAGAGAGAGAGACGCCTAGAAGAGAGAGAAAGTGGCGATGAAATGTTAAAGAAGAAGGGATTTGAGAGCCAAACTCATGATTGTAACATCTTGAATCAAACTTGATCTTCAAGTTCCAAATTGCATACCTAGAAAACAAACACACTTTAAACTACATAATACTTGATAAAACAAACTACAATTTCACAAAAATATTAAAAACATTGGGTTGTCTCTCAACAAGCGCTTTATTTAGAGTTGAGAGCTAGACTCCTTTGTGTATGCTTCAATTTTTTGGACTATAATCCAAAGAATTCTCCACTTCTTTGGATATAGTTATGTCAATGAAGTGCTCTTGGTTCTCTCTTCTTAGCTTTCTTCCTCTTGTACTCCCAAATCCTACAATTGAAAATTTTGGCACATTATCATCAAATTCATCAATAAAATTCATGTTAAAAGTAGAAGATGGATGTTTCAACATGTCATTCAAATCAAAAGCTATTTCTTCATACCATACTTTTAACTTAAGTGTGCCATTTTTAACATCTATAATTGCATCGGCGGTAGAAAGAAAAGGTCTACAAGGTATAATAGGCATATTCACATCATCCTCCATATCTAAAACAACAAAATCAATCGGCATCATAAAATTGTCCACTTTCATTAAGATATTTTCAAGAACACCTAGTGGATGCCTAATGGACCTATTGGCTAGTTGTAATGTAATGTTTGTGCTTTGAACTTCCTTAAATCCTAGCCTTCTAGCTCATAACGTAGGAAGTAAGGACACACTTGCTCCCAAATCACACAATGCATTGGAAAATGTAACATCACCAATAGTGCAAGGAATAGAAAAACTCCCTAGATCTTTGAGTTTAGGTGGAAGTTTGTTTTGTATCCTTGCACTACATTCCTCCATGAGTGCTATGGTTGCAAAGTCATTAAGATTCTTCCTCCTTGTCAATAGGTCCTTTAAAAACTTGTTGTACTTGGGAACCTGCAAAAATGCATCTACAAAAGGGACGTTAACATGTAACTACTTAAGCATTTGTGCAATCTTTCCCAATTTCTTTTCTTGCTTTTCATTTTTAAGCATTTGTGAAAATGGAATTTGTGTTGGGAGAGGAATAGTTTGTGATTGAGAATTCATATTTTCCATACTAACTTCATGATCACTTACTATTTCCTTCCCTTTTTCTTCTTTTTCATTTTTTTCACTTCCACATTCTTCAATGATTGGTTCTTTTAGCATTCTACTGCTTCTCAATGCAATTGCTTGAACTAGTTCCTTAGGATTAATTTTCGTTTTACTTGGTAACTCCTCTTGTTTCCTAATGTTTAATTGTTCAGTTATTTGAACAATTTGATTCTCTAAAGATCTTGCCATTCCTAACATTCTACTTTCAAATTGCTCAGCCCTTTCCATCACCTTCTCATTTGCCACCTCCCAAGCCGGTTTATTTTGGGAAAATCCAGGTTGAGTTATCATCTTTGGCTCTCTCCACCCAAGATTTGGATGGTTTCTCCACCCGGGGTTATATGTGTTTGAAAAATGATTATTAGAAGAAGAAGGCATGTAGTTATTGACATATTGAACCTGTGCATATGAAGATGGATCATGAGAATCACCACACAAATGACAATATGCAACATTAGATGAATTTTGATTACTAGAGAAATGCTTATTGAAAACATTCATCATATTTTGCATTTGAGCTTTAATTATATCTAAAGTTTCAATTTAATACATACCTTAAGTTCTTCTAGGTATACCTTATTCATTGGCCAATTCGTAATGATTTGTCGCCATTTCTTTTATTAATTCTTGGGCCTTCTCTGTTGATTTTGCCATAAGAGCTCTCCTTGCGGCTACGTCTATATTGATTTTTGTTTGATAATTAAGTCCATTATAGAAGGTTTGTACAATTAACCAATCGGGAAGTCCATGGTGTGGACATTTTCTTATTAGGTCCTTGTTTCGGTACCAAGCTTGATAAAGAGACTCTCCTTCGCATTGGTGAAAATTTGTAATGTACATCCTTAGTCTTGCAGTCTTTCCTGGTGGGAAATATTTGTTTAAGAATGTTTTGGAAAGGTTCGTCCAAGTTACAAAGGTATTTAGTGGGTATGCTTGAAGCCATTGCTTGGCTTTATCTCTTAAAGAGAATGGAAATAGTCTAAGCTTTATGGCATCTTTGGAAATACCATTTAATTTTATTGTATCACATATTTCCATGAAATTAGCCAAGTGTAAGTGTGGATCTTCATTTACATTACCACCAAATTGGTTTTGTTGAACCATTTGTATTAAACCAGGCTGAAGTTCAAAGTTATTTGCATTTACCAGTGGTCTTATTATGCTTGTATAAGAATCGGTTGGATCTGGCATAGCAAAATCTCTTAAAGAATGAGTTTGAGGGTCGGGATTTTGGTTTACCATATCTGTGGCTACCTCGAGTTGTTCTTAAGGTTGATTTGTGCTTGAAGTATCACCAATCTCCTCTACCTTAGCTCGTTTTTCTTGCATTTGCCTCCTTGCCTTCCTTGTGGTTCTTTCTATCTCTGGATCAAATGGAAGCATCACTCTTAAACTCCTATGCATACACCTAAAAATCAAAATAAAAAGATCATTTACAAATAAATACAACAATGTTTAGATTAATAAAGTTAGCTTTGGCTTTAATATTGCCTTGATTCCCCGTTAATGGCACCAAAAACTTGACGTGGTGTAGATTAGGCATAGCAATTTTTAGCGTGTGCCCTAAAAGCAAGATAGTTTAAGGCTTTTTGCATTTACACTTATTTATATTATATTTATTCATGTGGTATTTTTCTTTATCATCTATACTTGTATTTCCATTTTACTTGTTTGTTTGATAAAGTCCTTAAGATATTGATTGTGTGTTAGAGATTGTAAGGGTTACAATTATGAGACTCTAATATATAAAGTCAAATTCTTAAATATCCCTAGTCATAGTATTAATGAGATTGAACATCATTAATGCAGATAGACTAGCACATACTTTGGCTTTACTTATGGTAAGTAGTAGTTGATCTTATTGACTATGGTGTGCGTGACACCTAAGTTGGTATGTGGATGCTTGTTTGAGAACAAGTTCATTGGATTGATCCGCCAAGAGTTTCAACTATAGTACCAATGGTTGAACTCTTAATGGCAATGGTGTAAGTGATCCTTTAACTGGAGATTACCATAGTATCTTGAGTGTAGATTGCCATACTTTGACTCTATTCCTCGGTGCCCGTAAAAGGGTAACCTATGGGTTAGAGATTGAGTATAGTTTGAAGCATGGAAAGATAGTGAGTAATCAATATAGGAGTCACCACTCCTTAATAGGAGAGTATATCCCTCTATGGCCACTTGTTAGAAATATTAACTCATAAATCTTCTGCAGAAGTAATAGTATAACTTGGAAGTATTTTCAAGATTATATATCATGAGAGTTATATTTCTGGAACAAGAAAATATAAAGTAGTCATTTAATAGTAAGCACTGTACCTTTAGACTAATTGGGATATAATATGGTGAAATAATATTAATTACACGGTAACATTGTCATTGATGGGTATGGTCTACCATATGACTTTTCTATTCACTTGGGTGGTCATGAGGCATTGCTAGACGCCACTCATGATCTATAAGTGCAAATTAATTAATTAGTGAATTAATGATAAATTAAAGTGTTTAATTTATCTAGCTCTTAATTAATTAGAGAATTATAATTTGTACTTATTGTCAACGTGAATGGAACCTAATGGGTCACACACATAAAGAACAAAATCTTTGGGTTAAAATGTAATTAAGATAAGTATGAGATACTTATGGGGTTAATTTATGAGATAGATTAACTTAAAGGACTTATTTATAAATATTCTAAGTCTTGTAGGAAATTAGTTTTCTAAAAGAAATAAAGTAACAAATTGGTTTCCTTATGTAATAGATTTCCTAAAGAAAAAGGTTTAGCTTAAAGTAAGTTATCTAAACCTTCTTGGTTTCTAATTAGTTTTGTTTCCTAAAAGACTAGAATACTTCCTTTATAAATAGGTTCATGCTTTGACTCTTGAATTATTATTGCAACACAAGAGAAAACCTAGTGAGAGGAAAATTGCAAGAAGAATTTTGCCACTTTCTTTCTCCTCTTTCTCATCTCTTTCTCTCTCTCCTAATTGTTAGGGTTTTTGTTCTTCTTTTCTGCTCATAAATAATTCAAGGGAGCTGGCACTCAAAAGTCAAAGCAAGCAAGCCTATAAGGTTCCCAAAGAAGTTGTTCGTATGGATATCGTTGGAGACTCTACGCTTTGAGGGCTTTTCGTGATAGATCTAACCTCTTCTTCGAAGGATCTTAGCCTAGTAGCATAGAAATCTTCTATTTTTGAGGTAATCTTCATGCAAACCCCCTTTATAATCATATAGATATGTCAAAGAGATCCATGGTTAAGGTAATAAATTTTTATTTTTTCGCTACGTTACCTGTGTTATTACGTTACTGTGGTATCATAACCTCCTTTGATTATATCTATATGATTTGTATTTATTTAATTGTCATAAATATGGATGGTTTGTTCTTGATGAAATTTGTCTCAAAATTGTTTTAGAAAAATAAAAAGTTTGATTTTTAAGAAAAGTTCTTGATTGTTTAAAAGTATTTTAAATAATTAAGATAAGTTCTTAGGGTTGTTTTTATGAGTTCTAAATTTTTTTACGTACTAAAAGGGTTTTAATGTGTTTTGATTCAAAAGAGTTTTGAAGAACACCAAAGAATTTAAAAAATCATATTTTCTATGTACAAACCGCGTGGTTTTTCCTGCAGTTCGACCCACGGTTAAAATCTCGTGCTTTCTGTCCACAAACTGTGGATAAAACCGTGCATGTTTTGTCTCATGGTTTATAAATCACGGATGAAACCGCGCATGTTTTGTCCCACAATTTGAAGGCAGAATCTTAGCGTTATTTTTCTTAAATTTTTGGAAAACACAAATTTTTGGTAATTTCTCTATTAAAACACTTTCCAATTTTAATTGTTAATATTTTGAAAGTTAAAATTTGGAATTCTATAACTATATTTTTGAGATAAATAAATTCAAGAGCTTTAATCTAATTTATTTAGACAACGTGATTTATGACTAGAATTAAATAAATTAATTTATTTAATTGTTAAATTGAATGATGGCATGGTGGATGATTATGGACTAGACCAATGTGATTGAATAGTTATTATTTCCTTTATGGTTGGCTTATATTGATTTTATAAATAAGGCCTGTGTGTCCTTTTGATGCGATCCGCCCCAAGACCCCTCGTTAACACGTAACGGGAACATTCCCAACGATCGCAATCTACAGGACAACCCTCCCAAAGGATCGTTCTTGTGTATCAACGGACAACCTAACCCCAATTCTACCCGAGAATTGAAACTAGCTTGATGAGGATCCCAAACCCTAACCTCACACGTTGGTTAGAACTCAAGGATATCAAGGAAGTTCACGAATTACTCGTGGAGCTCACAAGTCTCACAAAGAGAAACAGAGAGGAAAAACCCTCGTAATTTTTATTCAACTTTAATAATCTGTCTTAACAATAACAATAATTAGCCTTATATAGGCTAAAACGCCCTAAATAACCAATATAACAAGTAACGAGTCTATTACACGTTATAAACTAAGTAAAAACGCAAGAAAACAAGTAAAATCGTAAAGTTATGGGCTAAGGCCGCGGGACGGCTTTCTGTGCGGACTTCATTAGAACGTCATCTCATCTTGGCAAAGTTTCTGACGGAGGCCGTGGGGAAGGCCGCGGCGCGGCCTTGCCCGCGGCCTTCATCAGAAACTTTCTGATGGCCTTTTCTACGCGTCTTCTTCTGAACCCTTGCAAGTGTACTCGTCCTAGCATTGGATGGTCTCTTCCTCTTGCTCCTTTTGACTATCCTTGATGCCTCTAAGCCTCCATTTTGGGTGATTAAGTCCCTATGCATTGGTGATGCACTATGGATTATTTGAATGCTCCCATCTACTTGGGCTTTCATCACTTGGTTCGTATCACCTTCCCTCTCTATTTTCTTATGTAATTCTTTTGTCAAATAAACTCCTCTCGAATGTAATTCAAGGTTTCTTGGTCAATACTTGTAATGTACATAGTATAGATTAGGAATAGATTTATTTTCTAAATTATTTAGACTAGAATTATGTATGTAATATACAAGAAGATGGAGATAGCACCAAGAAGCAACCAAGGAGGCGCATCAAGAAGTTGACACGTCCCTTAGGAATTTTGACCAAATATTTTCTTCAAGGCTCGAAGAAAATATTATTAGTTAAAGTCCATAATCATTCACGTTTATTATACTTTTATTTTATATGTTGATAAATTTTAATTGCATGATATAATAAGACATTAATATTTAAACTAAAACCCCTCAAACTACATATTAAGTCATCTATTTAAGTTGCCTTCCATTATTATAACAAAACGAAGAGTTCCTATTAAGTGTTGACTTGTTGGCCTTCATCAAGGTCACCTTACTCGGAATATGTTTTTGTTATGAGATTTGATCTCTGAATAATGGGTACGACTTAACAAAAATAGATAACTTGTTGGCCTTCATCAAGGTTATGATATTTTTTGAGGCAAAGTTGGGTAACACATAAGATGTGAATATCAAGAGTTGATACTTAACTATCTAGTAGTCACAAAAGTTGTGATTGGTAAAATTTGACTATGTAATTGAAGTTATCTTTGGATTGTTGGCCTTTGTCAAGCCCAAGGCTAATTAGATGGGATTCTATCCCACTCGGAATTTCTAACGGATTTCCGAATCAATATTGAGGGTTATTGATTTAAAGTAAAATAGTGGAAGCAAACCAAGTAAATTTACGAGTTCACATTTTTGTTTGCACGTATAAAATAAAACAAATACTTATTTTCGATCTTTACTTTTTGTAGAATGTCTAATGTGAATTTGCGACTTATTCTTGACAACAAACTCAATGATACCAACTTTGAGGATTGGAATATCAATTTGAAAATCGTTCTCAAACATGAAAAAGTTGAGTATGTACTCGATAAACCCATACCCCCTTCTCCACCTACTACTGCATCCCTTGAGGACATAGATGCATATGAGATGCACAAAGCCGACAATGATGCTGCAACATGCATTATGTTAGCTTCTTTGACCCTGGCGTTGCAAAAGCAACATCTTACAATGGATGCTATGTCCATGATTGTGTACTTAAAAGAAATGTTCGACACACAAGCAAAAACTGAGAGGTACGAGACCTCAAGGGTGCTCTATCAGTGCAAGATGGCAGTGGGATCTTTAGTGACTGTCCATGTACGGAAGATGATCGGGCTAATTGAAAAATTAGCTAATGTGGGACATGTCTTTGACAATGAGTTAAGTATTGACTTAATTCTTCAATCCCTCCCTGAGAGCTACTCAAAATTCATCCTGCACTTCAACATGTGAAAAGTTGAGTGCACGTTCATTGAATTGATGAACATGCTCAAGACTGCTGAGCCCAATCTTCAAGGAGAGAAGGGCACTGTTATGCTTGTCTCAGGCTCCAAGAAAAAGAAGCCCAATTCTAGACTTAAGAAGTCCAAGAAAAAAAGAACCAAGCCTAAGGGTGGGGTTAAAAAGGATAAACCCAAGGGCACATGCTTCTATTGTGAACAAGACGGGCATTGGAAGAGGAATTGCAAGGCCTAACTTGACTCTCTGAAGTCAAAGAAGTTTGGTGAAGCTTCAACCTTTGTTATGTTTATGATTGAGATTAATTTATTTACTAACCAAGAGTCATGCGTATTAGATACTGGATCTGGATCTCATATTTGTAATAATATACAGGGTTTTAAAGATAATAGATTCTTGGCAAAAGGAGAGGTCGAACTACGTGTGGGGAAGGGAGCACGAGTTGCTGCATTAGCTATAGGAACCTATATACTCTCTTTGCCCACTAGGCTTAATTTAGAATTGAGAAACTGTTATTTTGTTCCCGTACTTCCTAAGAATATCATTTCTATCTCTTCGTTAGATTTGGATGGTTTTACCATCATTCAAAAGAATAAAAGTTATTTTTTTTCATGTGATGGTATTACTTATGATACTAGTCCATTAATTATTGTTTTATATATTCTAGATGAAGAAAAGTCCATTCTCAACATAAACAACAAGAAACAAAAATTAGACATTGTACCAATCATACCTTTGGCATTATAGACATGGTCATGTAAATGAGAAACGTATATTCAAGTTACATACAGATGGATACTTGGACTCATTTGATTATGAATAATTTGGAATATGCGAATCTTGTTTACTTGGCAAGATAACCAAGACATCTTTTACCGGAAATGGTGAACGTGTTAGTGATCTTCTTGGACTTATACATATTGATATTGGTGGCCCAATATCGATCCATGCTAGAGATGGTTTCTCTTATTTCATCACTTTCATGGATGACTATTCTAGATATGGTTATGTGTTTATAACGAAGTACAAATTCGAAACTTTTGAAAAGTTCAAAGTCTTTAGAGTTGAAATTGAGAAACAACTTGGCTAAAGTATTAAAATACTTAGATTTGATCGAGGTGGAGAATACTTAAGTCAAGAGTTCCAACAATACTTAAAGGAAAATGAGATTATTCCTCAATGGACTCCTCCATATACACCACAACTAAATGGTGTGTCTGAAAGCAAAAATTGTACCTTATTAGATATGGTACGTTCCATAATGGGCCATGTGATAGCCCCACCTTACCCAGAGGCGTACCAAAGAGCTTAGCGGACTATCTGCCTAGCTCTCGCCAGGACTCAAATCAAGCACTCTCTCAAGACATCCAAGCATACTTAACCCAAAATAAAATACATTCATATAATTCACTTAAAAGTACAAGTATCACTAATATGTTTTACACACCAAAAATTTACATAGTATTTACAATAATAGCCTAAACAATTGGGCTATCAGAATACATAAAACAAAACATTTATTACGTCCAAAATCAGCTTTTCCAGCTTATATATTTTGGGAAACCTAGTTAAAGAAAACAAATGAAAGGGATGAGCTATGATAGCCCAGTGAGTACTCTAGTCAAGCAGCATACCAATCAACAATTAACATTTAATGATAACAATTAACAAATTCAATAAACAATGAATAAGCAATGTGAGGTGCCATATAATTAATGGCGGATACAGGCTCACTACTGGAGGAAGCTCAATTATAGGAGTATCAATCACTGAACAATATAATATTGGTATCGGGACTGAGTTCATAGCTCAGGTCCGAGATATTTGAATAATTCAATCCAAAGTTACCCTCTTTGAGGAATGAAACTCATATAGGAAAGAATATCACTCGCCTATAACCCCAACACCTTATATCATCCCGAACATACCAAGTTGACTAACCGTGGAGTAACGGTGAAGTTAGCCACGGAAGTCCAAATTCATTCATAGAGTTCAATCACGAGTTAGCCTCTTCGAGGACTTTACTCAGATATGAAAATTAACACTCTCCAATAACACCCAGCACCTTTTATCTCTCTCATACACACCAAATTTGACTAACCGTGGACTAACGATGAAGTTAACCACGGAAGTCAAATGCACAAACAATCATGTTACAGCAATGAAGCATATAACATTTAGTGAAAGAGGTGCGATAAAGTACACACCTTTCCTCAACTAGCACATGTCATAAAAAAAATATTTACAAGCATAATATTATTTCACGCAACATGCACACACAGAAACGCTCACCTAAAGTGTCTAGGAAAATATTTCGTAAAAGGGTCGGGATTCACTTCTGGATCCTGAAAGTCAAAAGAAATAGTCTTATAAAAACCTGATTAAAATCTAAGTAATTTAATAAGAAAATTCGAGAAATATCCCAAGTCTTTCTAGGGTTTAATTTCTAGGGTTCTAGAGTTTAGGGTTTTACCCTAGAGTTTAGGGTTTTCAAAATTAGGGTTTTCAAAATTTTAGGGTTTTTGCTCAGAAAATTCGATTCACTAATAGTTCATTGTTGGAAATTTTTTCACGTTCAAATCACTAAATTACAACTTATATAGTTTTAAATCATAACCTATTCACTTTTTACTTCTTAGATTTTATCACAATTTCAGCGGCATTTCTCCTATAATCGGACTAACCCAAAATTTTAACCTGCAAAGAAAACAACCATCCAGCCCAATTTCGACTAATTCTACAACTTCCATGTCAAAATCAATCCAATATCACTCAATTTTTTCATCAAAACACATGAACCACACCAAGGTTCTTCAACCAATCAATACTTAATTCTTGTCATATCAAGATTCAAACACTAGATACAAGTCATACAAGTCTATAAACATCATAATCATGGAATAAAACTTCATTTTCATGGCTTAATTAATCATGCTTAACAACAAAAATATGGGTATCAATCTACATAACTACAACTTATACTTGGAAAGAATAAGAAAAGTTCATGGTAAATACCTTCAACAAGTCAATATCTTTGCTTAGAAGGAAGATTAATTCACTTTCAATGGAAGAAAAATGATCAAATTGGAGAGAAAAACTCTAAGAAAATAAAAGCAAAAGAGAGAAAAAGAGAGAAGTGAGGGCCGGCCATAGTGAAGAGAAAAAGAGAGAAAATGAGCTAAGTAAAGTAGAAAAGAAATGAAGAAAGAATTGGAAAAAATAATAACCAATCATAGCAAAAAATAATTAAGTATAGGGTTTTGACTTTCTTGCACCTTGGTCTCCACTTGGCTAAGCATAATTAGAGGTAAGTTTTAACAATTATCTTCCATTTATCTTGTAAGATATCTAGGGTACAACTATTATAGGATAAAGTAGAACATGCTACAACATAATAGAAATCATACTACTATTTATTTTCTAACTAATTTCGGTTCTCTTTTTTTTTTCCTACTAATAAGCATAATGTGAATTAAATGGTTTTGCATGAATTTCTAGGGTGTTACAGGCCATGCATCACTTTCTAGTTTGTTTTGAGGTTTTGCCTTAGATTCCACCTCCTATATACTCAACCGTGTTCTATCTAAATCTATTGACACCACATCTTATGAGATTTGGTATGATAAAAAGCCTTATCTAAACTACCTAGAGGTCTAGGGTTGTTCTACTTTTGTGAAGCGGAATATGTCAAACAAGTTGGAAGCTAAGTCTAACAAATATACTTTTGTGAGGCATCCTAAAGATAGTCAAGGATACTACTTCTACAATCTCCTTGAGCAAAAGGCATTTGTCTCAAGATATGCTATCTTTCCAAAGAAAGTTTATTTTTGAAAGATGTAGTAAGAGTAAAGTAGAACTTGCAAAAATTCAAGAACCACAAAGTAGTCAACAGTTGGAACAAGAGCTTGTGCCACGTGTTGATGAGGCACAGTCGGAAGCTCAAAATACACAAGAACTTTGTAGATCTAGTAAAACACGTTATACTCCTGAGAGATATGGATTTCTTATAAACGAGAGTAATGATGTGTTAGTCATGGATGATGACGATTCCTACTAGTTACGAAGAAGCTATGTCTAATGTAGACTCTTTGAAGTGGTGCAAAGCGATGAAATTTGAAATGGATTCCATGTATGAGAACAAGGTATGGACCTTGGTTGAGCCACCTAAAGGGTGCAAGTGGGTCTTTAAAAGAAAGACTAATACGGATGGTAACATTATTACCTATAAAGTAAGGTTAGTGGCAAAAGGTTACAAACAAAGGCAAGGAATTGACTTTGAAGAAACCTTTCGCCAGTAGCTATGCTTAAATCTATTAGGATTTTGCTTGCCATAACTGCTTATTATGACTATGAGATTTGGCAAATGGATGTCAAGACTATGTTCCTCAACGGGAATTTGCAAGAAGATGTGTACATGACACAACCTAAGAGTTTCAACTCCATTGATAGTCATAAGGTATGCAAGCTACAAAAGTCCATTTATGGACTCAAGCAAGCTTCAAGGAGTTAGAACATTCGTTTTGATGAGACAATCAAAGAGTTTGGTTTTCTTAAAAATGAAGATGAGCCTTGTGTATACAAGAAGCCAAGTAGGAGTGCTGTTGTTTTCTTAATACTTTATGTAACACCCTAGAAATTCATGCCAAAACCATTTATTTTGTATTATGTTCATTAGAAAAAAAAAAAAAAAGAGAAGGGCCGAAATTTAGTGGAAAAACAATAAGGTATGATTTTTCAATTTTACTAGCATGTTGTACCATGACCTTTAGGATTTGTACCTAGCATCTCTTGCAAGATATAATTATAGGATAAATCACAAAAAACCTCTTCTAATGATCATTAGCCAAGTGTAGTCTTCCATGGTAAGAAAGGCAAGACTTACTTTGGTTTTGTCTTACTTTGATTGGTCACCACTTTTCCAATTTTTCTTTGATTCTTTTTCACTTAACTTATTTTTCTTCTCTTTTCTTGCACTCTTGGCCGGCTTCTTTCTTCCTTCTTTCTCTCCATTTTTATTTCATTTTCTTGGAGCTTTTACTTCCATTTGATCACTTTTCAACCATAGAAATTAAGTGGAACTTCCTCCTAAGCAACAAACTTGCCTACCTAGAGGTATTTCCCATGAATTTCTCTTCTAATTTCAAGTGAAAGATTATAGTTTTTTTAGCTCTTAAGTTATGTTTTTATGGATTAAGTATGATTGATTTTGGCCATGAAAAGTGAAGTTTTATTCCATGAATGTGAAGCTTGTGAACTTGTATGCCTTGTAGATAGTAAATTAAACTTGAAATGGCATGATCTAGATTTGATTCACTTGAAGAACTTGGAGTGGTTTATGTATTTTTGTGATGAATTTGAATGGAATTGAATTGAGTTTGATGTGAGATTAGTAGAACTACTTGAAATTGGGTTGTTGGATGTTTTCTTGCAGGTTAAAAATTTTTGGGTTAGTCCGATTATAGGAGAAGTGCTGCCGAAATTTCGGTAAAACCTAGGAAATAAAAGTGATTAGGCTATGATTTCAGACTTTATAAGCTATAATTTAGTGATTTAAGCGTGCAGAAATTTCCATAGACTAGTTATTAGTGAATTAAACCTTTCCGAGCAAAACCCTAGAAAGTTAGAAAACCCTTATTTTGAAAACCCTAAACCCTAGGGTAAAACCCTAAACTCCAAAACCCTAGAAATTAAACCCTAGAAAGACATGGGGTATTTCTTGAATTTTCTTATGTAATTTCTTAGATATTAGTCAGGTTTTTATACGATTATTTTCTCGTAAATTTCAGGGTCCGGAAGTGAGACACAGCCTTATCGTGAGATCTTTTCTTAGGCATTCAGGTGAGTGTTCTTATGTGTGCATGTTGCATGAAATGCCATGTTTTACTTGACATTATTATTGAATGAAATGTGTTACTTGAGGAAAGATGTGTACTTTATCGCATCTATTCCACAATGTGTTACATGCTTTCACTATTATATGTATTAATTGTGCTTGAGACTACTGTGACTAACTTCACCGTTACTTCACGGTTAGTCAATCCTAACGTGGCTTGGGAGGACATAAGGTGCTGGGTGTTTTAGGGCGTGTGTTCTTTCCTTAAATGAGTTGAATTCCTCTAAGAGGCCAACTCCGGATTGAACTTTCTTGCTTGTTGGCCCTTTCAAGGTTGAGATTACTCCCTGGAGGTGGTAGCTTGTTTGGAGGTTACAAGGTGAATGGTGGTTAGGGTACTTGCTTGTTTATACTGGTATGTTCCTTGGCAAGGACCTGAGCTATTATCTCGGTCCGAAAGTCTTGGATACATATTCAGTGCTTGCTACTTCTGCAGTTGAGCTTGCTCCCGTAGTTGAGCCCCGTATCCGTCAGTGACTACTTGTTCATTAAATTGTTTACAAATTGTTTATTTACTCGTTAAATATTTTATCGAGCAAAAATCATATTTTATTGGTATGGTTGCAAGACTTGAACACTCATTGGGCTATTATAGCTCATCCCATTTATTTGTTTTCTTTAACCAGGTTTCCAAAACTATTAAAGCTGGAAGCTGATTTGGACCTAGTAAATATTTTGTTTAATGTGTTTTGATAGCCTAAACGTGTAGGCTTTTATTGTAAATAATATTACATTTTTGGGATGTAAAACTCTTGTAATATTTACACTTTTAAGTAAATATTTTGAATGTATTTATTTATGAGTGCATTTTTTATTTTGAGTTAAGTACGCTTGGATGTCTAAGCGAGTGCGTGTTTGAGTCCTGGCGAGAGCTAGGCAGGCAGTCCGCTAAGCCCTTTGGTGCTCCTCTGGATAAGGTGGGACTGTCACACTTTATGTGGATGACATATTATTGATGGGAAATGACATACCTTTGCTACAAACTGTAAAGATATGATTGTCCAAAAGTTTCTCCATGAAAGATCTAGGAGAGGCAACCTACATTTTGGGAATTAGGATTATAGAGACAGATCCAAGAGGTTGCTCGGTCGTAGTTAATTGATGTACATAGATAAGATGCTAAAGAGGTTTAGCATGGAACAATTGAAGAAGGGGTACTTACCCATGAGACATGGGATTACTTTTTCGAGAGACTTGTATCCTAAAATACCTGTCGAGATTGATAGCATGCAAAAGGTTTCTTATGTCAATAGGATCCATTATGTATGCTATGTTATGTACGAGACGCGACGTCTCCTATACTCTAAGTGTTACGAGTAAATTCCAAACTAATCCTGGTGAGGCTCATTAGGTACCTGTCAAGAGTATTCTTAAGTACTTGAGAAGAACTAAATAATTATTCTTGGTTTATGGAGGGCACACTTTAGAAGTGTGTGATTTCACTGATGCAAGTTTTCAGTCGAACAAGAATGATAGCAAGTCGCGATCTGAATTCATATTCATGTTAAATGGTGATGTTGTGAGCTGGAAGAGTTTGAAGCAAGAAACTACTACTGATTCTATAACTGAAGCCGAGTACATTATTGCTTTTGAAGCTGCAAAAGAGGTTGTTTGGATCAAGAAGTTCATCACCGAGCTAGAAGTGGTTCTTTTTATTGTTGATCCTACACTTTTGTATTGTGACAATAACGGTGCCATCGCCTAAGCAAAGAAACCTAGGTCTCATCAACGATCCAAACACGCACTTAGGTACTACCATCTTATTAGAGAAATAGTTGGTAAGAATGATGTAAAAATAGAAAAATTTTTCACTAATGACAACATAGCTGATCATCTTAATAAGGTCTTATCCCAGAAAAGCATGATACTCATGTAAATTCTTTTGGCCTAAAAAAAATGAGTGATTGGTTTTAGTGCAAGTGGGAGTTTGTTAGTATATGCCCTAAAACCAAGATGGTTTAAGGCTTTTTGTATTTACACTTATTTATGTTATATTTATTCATGTGGTATTTGTCTTTATCATCTATGCTTGGATTTCCATATTACTTATTTGTTTGATAAAATCTTTAGAATATTGATTGTATATTAGAGATTGTAAGGGTTACAATTATGAGATTCTAATACATAAAGTCATATTCTTAAATATCCCTAGTCATAGTATTAAAGATATTGGACAACATTAATACAGATAGATTAGCACATACTTTGCCTCTACTTATGATAAGTAGTATTGACTACAGTGTGCGTGAAATCTCAGCTGGTATGTGGATGCTTGTTTAAGAACAAGTTCATTGGATTGATTCGCCAAGAGTTTTAACTATAGTGCTGATGGTTGAACTCTTAATGGCAATGGTGTCAGTGATCCTTTGACTTGAGATTACCATAGTATCTTGAGTGTGGATTGCTATACTTTGACTCTATTCCTCGGTGCCCATAAAAGGGTAGCCCATGGGTTAGAGATTGGGTATAGTTTAAAACATCGAATGATAGTGAGTAATCAATATAGGATTCACCACTCCTTAATAGGAGAGTATATCCCTTTATGGCCACTGGTTGGAAATATTAACTCACAAATCTTTTGTAAAAGTGATAGTATAACTTGGAACTAATTTCAAGGTTATACATCATGGAGAGTTATATTTCTAGAACAAGAAAATATAAATTAGTCATTTAATAGTATGCATTGTACTTTAGACTAATTGAGATATAATGTGGTGAAAGGATATTAATTACACAATAATATTATGGTATGGTCTACCACATGACTTTTCTATTCACTCGGGTGGTCATGATGCATTGCTAGATGCCACTCATGATCTATAAGTGTAAATTAATTAATTAATAAATTAATGATAAATTAAAGTATTTAATTTATCTAGCTCTTAATTAATTAAAGAGTTATAATTTGTTATTATTGCCAACGTGAATGGAATCTAATGGGTTACACATATAAAGAATAAAATCTTTGGGTTATAATGTCATTAAGATAAGTATGAAATACTTATGGAGTTAATTTATGAGATAAATTAACTTAAAAGACTTATTTATAAATATTCCAAGTCTCGTAGGAAGTTAGTTTCTTGAAAGAAATAAAGTAACTAATTGGCTTCCTTGTAGAATAGATTTTCTAAAGGAAAAGGTTTAGTTTAAAGTAAGTTATCTAAACCTTCTTGGTGTCTAATTAGTTTTATTTTCTAAAAAACTAGAATACTTCCTCTATAAATAGATTCATGCTTTGACTCTTGAATTATTATTACAACACAAGAGAAAACCTAGTGAGCGAAAAATTGCAAGAAGAATTTTGCCACTTTCTCTCCTCTTTGGTGTCTCTCTCTCTCTCTCCCCCCTAATTGTTAGGGTTTTTGTTCTTTTTTTGTGCTCATAAATAATTCAAGGGAGCTAGCGTTCAAAAATAAGAGGATACAAGCCTACAAGGTTACCAAAGTAGTTGTTCGTGTGGATATTGTTAAAGACTCTACGTTGGGAGGGCTTTTTATGGTAGATCTAACCTCTTCGAAGGATCTTTGCCTAGTAGCATAGAAATCTTTTGTGCTTGAGGTAATCTTGGTGCAAACCCCTTTATAATCATGTAGATATGTCAAAGAGATCCATGATTAAGATAATAAATTTTTATTTTTCTGCTGCGTTACCTGTGTTATTACCTTACAGCAATTATGAACAAATACGCACAAATCAAGTAATAAAAACCTAATCTCCCAACTTAATCCGCAAGTGCATGGGTCTATTGTAGTACTTGGAGTATTAGGTGTCGAATCTCACGAGGAATCAAATATGTGCAACAACTTAAGCTTTTTCACTAACTTTTATTATCTAAACGCAATTAAAATATGATGGATACGGGGTCCCTTCAATAGAATAGGCATATGATTGAGAATTTTTGTAGAATCAAAACCAAAAAATCTAGAACATAGAATCCACTAATGAATCTTGCATGAATGACTTACTAAGTTTTACCTTGCCATGTTTAGAATCCAATTCCACAAGTGTCATAACTAGATTTCTCTATGCAATGACAAGATTCCAACTATTCTTATTATGAAATCTTATGAAAACATGAATTATAAAGATTCACTTAAGTGTCCATTGTTCTCATATGAACTACTTAAGCATTACTTGTTCATTTTCAATTATTACAAGCATTTCTCAATGTCAATTAACAACTAAATGACCTGTTTAAGTTGGCCAAACAAAAACAAGTGTTAAAACTTGAATGAATAAAGAAACAACTGCAAGCTCAGCAAGTTTTGATGATATAAGTCATGCGTTTGGATTCATTAGCTTCATCTATATTCTAGATGAGGCTTTTACTGAATCATGACTAATGAAATAACTAAAAGTATAACTTCAAAGTAAGAATTCATTCCAACAAGTAAAAGTAAATAGAGGGGATTAAGAATTGCTCAACCAAAGTTTAGACAAAGCTTCTTTTCTTATTCACCTTCAAAGTTGAACTTACAATAGTTCTCTTACAATGCTCCTCACTATTCTTTTGAAGGATGAAGAAAATTCTATTAATTCTCTAACAAAACTAGTATAAACTAAGCTAATACTACTTTCTACTACTCAAACTTCTTACAAATGCTTTACAAATGACTTCTATTTATAGACAAATGTTCCTCAAGTTATTTCCAATTTGCATGAATTATTAATGCATGAAAATGATGAAGATTTGCTTAGCGATTCCAAATGAGCACAAAAGTCTTCGTTTATGCTTCCAATGTATTCTCCCACTTGCAAAACCCTATCTCCATTTAAAATGTTTACAAAAACAGTTGGAAGAAAATGCAAGTTGAAGCCTTAGAAAAGTCCAGCCGACCTGCAATCCGTGGGTGGTGATCCGCAGGTATGATCCGCGGATCACTCATTGTGGACTCCACTTGATTTTTTTATTTTTGCTGAGTAGGCATCCACGTGTGCAAGCATTTTTCATGTGTTTCCATGCATTTGGAGAAGAATTGGATATTTTTCATTATTTTTGCACAATTATTCCTATAAGTTTTTTATCCACTTTAACTCTTTGAATCACCATTGACTTTGATTTTCCTTACTCCAATTGATTCAAAATAAGTTTTAGTATGATGAACCTACAATTATACACAAAAATTGTGCATTAATTTGCTCAAATCAAAATTCTACTTCAAAAGCCCTAATTCTGCTAAAAACCCTAATTCTTATGAATTGTTAGGAAAATGAGTTATTTGCAACCAAAAAATACTATAATTATACTAAAATAACATCTAAAACATATAATAATATATATAATAATATTGATAAATTTATTGCTTATCAATTTATATGTGAATTTTATATATTTATAGATTTTTTTAATTTTTGTCTTTTTTGTTTATGAAAGGCACATCCCGGAGAATGCATTAATGTTAAAATTTCTTAGTCAAAATTTTAGTATATGTGTTTTATGTGATGATAGATTTTCTAGAAAATGTGATTTTTAATGTTCATTCAGTATTTTTGTGTTTTTTTTTTCATTATTTTTGTCATATATGGCGCATATTTGAACATGTCCTTACTGTTATAACTTTTATGTAAATAAATAAATAAATATATATGGATCTTAAGAGTTTATAAATTTGTCATAAAATTTTTATGTTTTCTTAATGCTATTTTCTATTTATTTAGATTTTTCCAAAAAAAAAAAAAAAGAGAGACTGCTGCTACAGAAATAGTTGTAGTAGCAACTACAGCAGCTACTGCACGCAGTAATTGTCCAAGGTTGCAAAGCCATTCCATCACCTACCTAAAGCTAGATTTTAGGGGATTTCTTTTTCTTCATTCACTCACCATCATCACACCCAACTCCCTTCCATTTTCTTCTCCTTTTCTGCCTGCACAAAAATACTAAGTTTTCACTCCACAACCTCACTACACTAGCATTGACACACAATTCACCCTAACACTTTCACTCCTCACAATTCACAAAACTCCACTACACATACAATTCACACACACACACACACACACAACCCTCGCTACCCCAATGCATCCCCAAGCAGAAGATCATTAAATCAGAGCCGAAAAGGGAGGAACTATCACCACCTACTTGCTGTTTTTCCTCTCTTCGAAGTACCAAGTTAAACTTCTTATCATTTCTCAAATTTTTCATATGATTAAATGAAATTTCTTGACTCATGTCAATACTTTCACGGGACTTGAGAATGTTACCTATCAATGGAAGGATACAAGATTGCTCTCTGAATTTCTTCATCTGTAATACAAGAAGCAACGGTGAACTAGTTACATTGCCGAAATAACAAGTTTTCCTAAGAAAAATTTCCAATTGTAGTGTAGACTAAAGACATCTGCAACTAAATTGTGAAGAAAACAAATTTATAAATATGCAAAATACAAGAAATTGCAAATGTATAATGTAAATTATGTAACTGTAGCTCAATCTTCAATAAGACCCTTGAAAGCATGGTTCAAATTAGCAGCCACTGGTTACTAGTCCCGATGCTTACTGCTCCATATCGATCTTGGCATATCGGTCACGGTCTTGACGAGACGCATATTTTAAAATAATTTCTATTCTAAAAATTATAAATAATTATTCAAAATATATAAAAAATGATAAACAAAAATAATTAAAAAAGTTAGCTAAACAAAGCCTCTAGAATATTACTAGTTTTACTGATATAAAAAATGGCATATATCTTTAAGTATTCAAATCAATGCTATCACAGACAAAATCAAACTAGCACAGATCAAAATTTTGTTTAGGATCTTAAATTCGTCTAATTGATAAAGAAATTAAAATGCTACAACAAGACTCATCTTTGTACTCGTTTTGAAATGGTCTTTAATGATAACAAAATGTTTTCTATTTGGCATCTCTAACGAATTCTTGATTCTTTTGCAAAATTCAGCAAGTGCTCAAAAGATATTACTTGGATTTCTTTCAATTAGTTATGTAGTAACATTAATTTTCCTAACTGATTGGCGATCAAACATGTGCTAAAAAATGTAATTACTCGAGTTCCAATAACTCTTATATTTTCCTTGGCGATATCTCAACATGATTAGCATTACTAAATGGTTTCCTAGATTTTTTTTTTTATCATTGTCGTTGAATATTTTGGAATATTTCTCTTATTTCTTTTCCTTTGTTAGCAGGGAAAGGGTTGTGTGAACTGACAACAAAAATATTGATGCTAGAATTTATCAATTTTTAAGCGTAAAAGGCATTCAAGTGGAACGATTGTGACAGGTGCTAACTAGCAACCTCTTTCAAAGTTGAATGTGTGAATTCAATTTAACTAGGTACTTTTTAATTTTATCCTATGGTATTGGAAAAATTTTTAGAAAAAAAGACAAAATTATGGGTAAACTATACAATTAAGAATGTTGAAAATTATGGGCCCAGTGCATTGTGTAGGCGTCTGAATTTGCTTCCCTACCACCTACACGATTTTGGTGAAATAAAATCATTTTATTTCTTTGTTATTTATATTGATTACAATTTTAATGTAATTTATGATTATATTAGATTTACCTAAAGACTTTTGGACAAATTCTCGAAAAAAAAAAGGGAGCTTTGGACAGAATTGATATACAATGTGAATAAATTCTTGTGAAACCACCTACACCACCTCCAAATCCTCCACTCGCTCTATCTCCATCACATCTCTCTCCGCTGCCTCAACTACCATCAAATCCCCTCCTCCACCTCCACCAATTCCCATCACCAAAACCTCCACCAAATTACCTCCTATCCCAACACCAAAACCTCCATTGGCACCAGCTCCTATTGTTCCACCCAAACCACCTCAACCTCCACCTGCACCACTCCTATTCCTCCACTTGAACCACTTCCTAAGCCGTCGCCAACACTTCTACTAGTCATGCCTTTCATTTACTAGAAAATCCAACTTGAAATTACTAGGAAACCCCTCTCTCACTCTTTGTCCCCTTCTTCCTCTCCACATTTATTCTCCTCTGTACCCTGATTGGGAGTTTAGGTTATATAAAACTATAGTAATAAATCCATTAAATTTACACAAATAAGTTTTAAATTTACAACCTAATACTTCATTCTACAAGTGCGATGGCTTAGGAACATTGAAGTGCAAGATTGAAGTGCAACATTGAAAATGGAACATTGAAGTGCAAGATTAAAATATTTTAAAGTAGTTAATTAAAGTGTTCAAAACATATATGCAAACCATGAAACTCGTATTGCTAGTGAACAATTGAAAACCAATGAAAAACAACTTGAAAAATCACTTTGAACAGGGCTCAGCGGGTGTGTACCCGCAGGTTCTCAAAGCTAGTCTGCGGTTTCCTGTAGCAATGGATCAAAATTACTCCTAGAAACTAATCCTGCCAGGTGTGATTTGTGGGCTGTGACCTTGCAGATCTGACTCGAGAGTCAGTTCTTACAATAGGTAGTGATTTTCATTTTTTTGCAGGTTACTGTTCCATTGGTTAATTACTTTTTTCCAGCAACTTCACACTTAAATTTAACATGTTTTTGCACTAATTAACATTTGGAACAAGTTTAAATAATCAAATACACATGCAAACACAAAGCTCTCAAATTTTGCATCAAAATTACAACATTTTACATGAATTTAGCATGAATCTTCAAGGTTGCATAAATTGCTAAATTTGAATACAACTTTCAAACTAATTATGCACACATGTTTCTTTAAGCACATTAAACATATATACACGGTCAAACATCATGTATAATCAATGAGTCAACAATGACCTTTTTGCTCAAGAAGTTCATCAATCATGAATAATAACTACTATTAACTTCAACTTCAAAAATCACATAACACACTATGCATGGGACATGCTCAACATACTTTAAGTATGAAATGCTTTTAACAAGGGTTATATAAAACAAACTCATGGTCTTGAAACTTTTTGATTGCATCTTCCGCCTTTTGTTCCTTATTGAAAAATCTACAAAACAGACAAAATAAAGATACTCAAAATTACATAATACATATAAAAACAAACTAAAATTTCAGAAAAATAAAAAAAAACTCATCTTGAAACTTTTTGATTCCATATTGCAAAACAAACATACAAAACAAAATAAACATACAAAACAAACTCATGGTGTTGAAACTTTGTGATTCTATCTTGCAACTTTTGTTCCGTATTGATAAACTTACAAAACAAAAAAATAAGCATACTTCAAATTATATAATACATATAAAAAACAAACTAAAATTTCACAAAAATAAAAAAAATGTTGGGTTGCCTCCCAACAAGTGTTTCATTTAAAGTCTAAAGCTAGACTTTGCTCCAATCCTCTCACGTAATTGAAGTATCCCACAAAGGTTGAACTTGGGCTTTTGGTACCATTTCTCCTGCATAATATGGTTTCAACCTTTGGCCATTACCTTTAAATGGCACTTGACTTTGACCTTGCCAATTTCTACTACAACATATGGAAACACTTTATTCACAACAAACGGACTGGACCACCTTGATTTCAACTTACTCAAGAATAACTTAAGGCATGAATTTAAGAGTAGTACCTTCTATCGTTTCTCAAATTGCTTGGGAGTGATATGTTTGTCATGCCAATATGTTTGTCATGCCAATATTTTACCTTTTCTTTGAAAACCTAGCGTTTTCATAAGAATTTAACCGCAACTCCACCAATTCACTTAATTCTAGCAACAATCTCTTTTTACCTGCAAGATGAAAATTAAGTTTAATAGCTTTTAAAGCCTAGTAGTGCCTTATTTTCCATTTACATAGGCAAATGGCATACTTTTCCAAAATTCAAACGGTAAGGAGACATCCCAAAGGAGTCTTATAAGTTGTCCTATATGCCCATAGTGTATCATCCAACTTCATAGCATAATCTTTTCGAGATTTTTTGATAGTTTTCTCTGAGATTAGTTTAATCTCCTGATTAGCTAATTCTGCTTGACTAATAGCCTATGGATGATAAGGAAGAGGATGTTTTGTGCTTGTATCCATGTACTCAGACAATAGTGAGTTTATCAAATTATTACAAAAATGAGATCCTTCATCACTCACAATTGCTTTCAGAACTCCAAACCTAGTGAAAATGTTCTTCTTAAGGAAATTGTTTTACAATTCTAGCATCATTAGTAGGAGAAGCAATTGCCTCTGTCCATTTAGAAACATAATCCACTACTACTAGAATGTATTTGTTCCCAAAAAAGATAGGAAATGGTCCCATATAATCCATGCCCCATGCATCAAATAATTCAACTTCTAAATATCTAGTAAGAGGCATTTCTTGTTTTCTAGAAATATAGACTGTTCTTTGACATGCATCACAATTCTTGACAAAATTCGTAGCATCTGTATGCATAGTTGGCCAATAAAAACTACATTGCCATATTTTAGATATAGTTTTAGATGTACTAAAATGTCCTCCAATATCTAAACCATGACAATGACTAAGAATACTATGCATTTCATTTTCTGCTACACAACTGTTTATTTATTCCATCTGCACAATGTTTAAATAAATAAGGCTCCATCCAAAAACAACTTTTAGCATCGTTTAACAACTTTTTCCTTTGATGGTAATTAAAGTTATTTGGTGTCTTACCACTTACCAAATAATTGACTTATATCTGCATACCATGGAGATTCGTGAAATAGATAACAAAAACTCATCTAGAAAATTATCTCTAATAGGAACCTGATTATCTTCTGGAATGTGTTCCAAGCATGGAAAGATGATCAAGCAACTAGGTATTTCTAGCCCTTTCTTGTCTTTGTTCTCCAAATCAAATTCCTACAACGATAAAACCCACCCTAGTTAGACAAGTTTTGCATTTTTATAATTTAATAGGTATTTGATAGCTAGCATGATTAATATATAAAATAACTCTAGATCCTACTAAATAATGATCTAAACTTATCCAATGCAAATATCACAGCTAATAATTCTTTTTCTATAGTTGCATAATTTATCTGAGCATCATTTAGAACATTTGCTAGCATAATAGATAACATGCAACTTTCTTTCTTTTTCTTGCCCTAAAACTGCTCTAACTACATAGTCACTAACATCACACATCAATTGAAAAGATAATGACCAATTAGGTGAAGTAATTATAGGTGTAGAAATCAATTCTTCCTTTAACCTGTCAAATGCATTCAAACAATTCTCATTGAAGTCAAAAGGCATATCTTTGTTTAATAATTCACACAATGGCTTAGCTATCTTAGAGAAATCTTTTATAAATCTTCTATAAAACCCTGACACGACCGAAGAAAACTACGTATTCCCTTAACATTAGTTGGTGGGGTTATTAGTTCAATTACTTCAATTTTAACTCTATCCACCTCTATTCCTCTAGCTAAAATCTTGTGACCTAAGACAATACTTTCTCTAACCATGAAATGACTTTTTTCCCAATTAAGAACAAGTTTTGTCTCTTCACATCTTTGCAAAATCAAATCAAGATTATGTAAACATTTATCCAAAGAAGAACCGTCGACAGAAAAATCATCCATAAATATTTTCATAATCTTTTCAATGTAAGTCAGAGAAAATTGCCATCATTAATCTTTGAAACGTAGCAGGTGCATTGCATAAACCAAATGGCGTTCTCCTAAATGCAAATATGCCATAAGGACAAGTAAAGGCTGTCTTTTCTTAATCTTCTGGAAGCAATAGCAATTTGATTATATCTTGAATATTCCATATAAAAAATAATAATAATCATGACCAGTTAGTTCTCTCTAACATTTGATTAATAAAAGGCAATGGAAAGTGATTTTTTCTAGTTGTAGCATTTAGTTTCCTATAATCTATACACTCTCCACCCTGTCATTGTCCTAGATGGAATTTGTTCATTATTCTTTCCTAGTTATTATAGTCATTCCATCTTTCTTTGGCACAACATGTATAGGACTTACCCATTCACTATTCAGAAATAGGATAGATAATGCCTACATCAAGCCATTTTGTAATCTCTTTTCTTACCACTTCCTTTATGTTATGATTGAGCCTTCGTTGCATTTTCAACAATAGGTTTGCAATTTTCTTCCATTAAAATGCTGATGCATTGTATAAAGAAGGATTAATAGCTTTCAAATCAGAAATGGTCCATCCAAATGCTTTAGGATGACTCCTTAATAATCTTAATAACTTCTCATTCTGCTTCACATCAAGATTAGCATTAACAATTATTGTTAGAGTATCATTTGAGCCAAGAAATTTATACCTGAGACTTGCTAGGTAATGAATTTAAGCTCTACTTTTGGTGCTTCCTCAACTGATGTTGGTGGAAGTCCTTTACTAGGTCCAAGATCCTCATATTCATGTTTCTTCCACAATAGCTTTTGTGAGTCCAAGTAATGGCCGTTGCTTCAATTCATATACAATACTCTTCGTTTGAATTCATCAAGTAACTCTGCACGAGGATGCATAATTAGATTTAACATAATATAATTCTTGTGTTAGTTGTTCTTCCACAAGCATTACAAGTGGAAGAATAAGAATTATCTACACCATGTAAAACATTATCAAATACATCTTCTTGATTCAAATTTACACAAGTAGGAAAATCATCCAACTTTTTCATCATCATAAGAGATATTAGCTTCATCATTTACACTAGAATCAATATTAATTTAATTCAAATGTTCATCATGATTTCTAATGTTTAATGCATTAACTAATTGACCCTCTATTTCTTTTATGTTCAAGTTATATTAACTTTCCAATTTTGCAAGTTTTTCATACATTAATCTAGCCAAGTGACGTGTGATGGTGTGTGAAAGCCTAGATCGCCTTGAAGATTTCACACTCCACTCGTTAAACTCTCAAAAACTATTGAAACCTGTCTAAAGCCCCTTGATGAAGTGGAGTTTTTTGCTTCAAAATTCCTTCAATTTTGATTGAAAGCCCTTCCTTTAAAAGCAACGAGACTTCCTACACAATTTGTGTATAGACTCCTGATTGATGGTCTAAAGAACTGGAATCAAACCTATTGAAGAAGAATATCTAAGCGGAAGATTAATCGTCGCAAGGTTGCCCTTCATAAGATCTGGAGTAATTCTTGAGAAAAGAACTAAGAACAAGTCTCAAATTAGAGAAACGCTCAAATTGTATTCACAATATTTTGATTGTGAATGTTAACAAAGGTAGCCTTTTAATAGGCTAATTCCTATACAATAAGGCATTAAATCACTAATGGATAACTATCACTAGTCATAACCCATCACAAGTAACCTACCACAAAGGTTACAACTCAATTATGCTACTGAAAATGATTATGAGTTTAGGTTACTATCAAAGTCATGCACAACTCAACATAAACAAGTAATAAAATTTATAACATAATACTAGTTCCGCAAGTGTATGGGTCAATTGTAATGGTGACGAGTATTAGGGTCGATCCCACAAGGAAACGTGAACTAGCAACTATCTAAGCTACTAACTTGCTTTATTATCTAGACAATCAAACTTTGGTAGGTGAAAATGGTAGGAAAAATCAAATTCAAGTAGACAAACAATGAAGAAACTAGTTAAACAAAGTTGGCTAGGCTCAAGAATCCACCAAATATGAAAGCTTAACTTATGACCATGATGATTTTCATTCAAGTTTAGGATTCAATTCCATTTGTATTCCAAACTAGATCTCTCTATGAATGGAAGACTACCAATACATGAGCTTTCCTACTCTCGTGGTAAAGTCTAGCATGCATTAGTTCATTAAATCCACCTATGTGAATCACTACTCTTATGAGATTCAACATAAGTTTCATTTACTCTTCCATTGTTAAATGCAAATTCTCTTTGTCAAATAACAACTATGATGACTTGAAGTTGGTAGCTAATCAACAACAAGTGTTAAACCAAGCAAATGAATAAACAAGAATAAATAGGCCATAAACCAATTTAAATCATATTATAGCTTCAGCCTAAACCTAGTAGGAATTAACTTAGTTCAACATGATTAAAATAATATTAACCACATAAATGAAAGTAAACAAGCATGCATGTATGAAACTAAAAGGAATAAGGTTAGACTTGCTCATTTGGTGGATGAATTTGGTTCCAAAACTTGTCCTTGTATTTCATCAGACATGTTGAATACAAAGGAGTTCCTCCAAAGTTTTGTTATAGGAATATGATTTTGCCTACTACAAAGCTAAGAAAGAGAATCTATTCTAAGTTTTTACAAGGAATGTTCCTCCTACCAAGCTCTAGTTCTAGCCTTTTCAAGTATAAAACTAAGCATATCTTTCATAAATACAAAGGCATGTATTTATAGAATAAACCCTAACTCAAGTCCTTGTCCAAGTTGAAAACTTCATGATGAAATTTGATTCCTTTTGCCTCAAAAGTCTTCCTTGAGCTTTGTGTTATCTTCTAAGGCATCCCAAAATGCAGCTGTATGTTGGAATTATTTGCAAAAGTTGTGTGAATAGGCTGCAAGTTGAAGAGAGCCAAAATCTGCAAGTTGGCATCGATACGCAGATGAGATACGCGAGTGACAACCCGCGTATCATGATCTGTGGATCACTCTCTTTTACCATTTTGTCCTTTTTAAAATTTAGTTTTTCCTTTCATGCCCTTGAGACATTTTTCTACCGTTTGAACCATAATTTTCTTGGTAGGATCTGATGAAGAAAAATTGTTCTGGAAATTGCCAAGTTTAAGTGATAAAATGGTACATCTTGAATAAACTTTGATGTTGATAGTCCTTGTGCTCCAATTAATTCAAAATGCATTTAGCAATTATTTCCCTACAAAATCAAATAAACTTGGGCATTAATTTGCTCAAAATAATATTTCTGTCTCAAACTCTAATTTCTGGTCTAAAAACCCTAACTTAAGAGCAATCTCTTATTTGATGGAAAGTAATGATATGAGCCATTTTAATATAAAAAATACTGAAAATATATTAAAAACACACTAAAAACATATATAAAATATTATATAAAAATGCATAAATTCATCACTTATTAGAAAACACGTGATAAAAATCATAAAATAGCCGTGGTGTGGTTTGTTCCTCGACTTCGTTTCCGAGTGCAGTTGACTTTCTGTCCGAACCCATAGTGCGTAACCATTGTGCGGGTTCATGTCATGGGTTCGATCAAAAACTTTTCTCTTCACGCCAAACTTTTTAATTGTAATCGTGGCGCGAGTTGGTATCAGAACTTTTTTTTTAGCTCCAGTTTGATCATTTTGTTCAATACTCAGATAGATAATCATTTTGGGAGCTTTGTGAGTCTTCATCCAAAGACCTTCTTGCAAGTCCAATAGTAGACTTTGAAGGGCTTGCTTCTTCTTTTTGGTCCTAAACCTTGTCATTGACCCTCCAATACCCTCCAACGGATCCTTGGGAGTGGTAACCTCCATTGAAGCTCCTTGGACTTTATCATCCCCTCTTTCCTCGAAAAGATTCGCCCTTGAATCGCTTGCATCATACAAAGAATGATTAGCTACATTAAATGAAGCACTAATGTGCCCATACTTACCAGGCAAATCAACTTTGTATGCATTGTCCCCAATTTTCTTGAGTACTTGGAATGGTCTATCTCCTCTTGGATTCAACTTGCATTTTCTTTGTTGAGGAAAACCTTTCCTTTCTCAAATGAACCAATACCTAGTCACCAAGCTCAAAAGTGACCTCACACGCCCCTTGATAGCTTGTTGTGTGTATTGCTCATTCTTTCTCTCGATGTTAGCTCTCACCTTAGCGTGTAACTCGTCGACAAATTCGGCTTTCTTTCTGCCATCTAGATCTGCAAATTTGTTAGTTGGGCAAATGACAAAAGATCTAAAGGAGTTAGAGGATTAAACCCATAAACAATCTCAAAATGTGACAAAGATGTAGTAGAATGAACGGTGCGATTGTGAGCAAATTCTACATGTGGTAAATATTTTTAAAATTTTTCAAATTGCGTTGTATGATTGTTCTCAAAAGTGTGGTGAGTGTCCTATTTACCACTTCCATTTATCCATCCGTCTATGGATGTGTAATAGTAAAAAATAACAATTTAGTTCCCAAATTGTTCCAAAGTGTACGCCAAAAATGACTAAGGTACTTAACATCCCTATCACTCACTATAGACTTAGGTAAACCATGCAAATGTACAACCTCTTTGAAAAACAAATCAGACCATGCAAACGTACAACCTCTTGAAAAAACAAATCAGCAATGTGCATGGCATCATTGGTTTTAGTGCATGCAATGAAATGCGCCATTTTACTAAACCTATCAATCATAACAAAAATACTATCTCTATCACTTTGTGACCTTGGAAGACTTAAGACAAAATTCATGAAAATATCAATTCAAAGATGAGTAGGTACAGGTAGAGGATTGTAGAGTCCATGTGGCTTGACCTTAGACTTAGCTTATCTACATGTAATGCATTTATCACATATAGAATGTACATCACGCTTCATGTCGGGCCAATAAAAATGCTCATGCAGAATATCTAAAGTCTTATTAACTCCAAAATGTCCCATGATGCCACCCCCATGAAACTCCCTTATCAAGACCTCATGAATGGAACTTTTAGGCACACATAATTTGTCTTTCTTAAATAAAAATACCTCATGCCTATAATAGTTCCCATATGCACCCTTAGCACACAATCCCCATGCTTGGCCAAAATCAATGTCATGCTGATACAATTCTTTCATATACTCTAAACCAAGCAATTTAGTCTGCAAAGAAATAAGAAATGCATACCTTCTTGACAAAGCATCAGCCATTACGTTTTTCTTACCTATTTGTATTTGATCACATAGGGAAAGGTCTCTATAAATTCAAGCCACTTGGCATGATGCTTGTGCAACTTGCCTTGCGATTTTAGAAACTTCAAACTCTCGTGGTCCGTATAGATAATGAACTCCTTTGGCTACAAGTAATGCTATCACGTCTTAAGTGCACAAACCATGGTGTAAAGTTCTTTATCATACGTGGGATAATTCAATGATGCATTTTACAGCTTCTCACTAAAGTATGCTATTGGCTTTGATTCATGCATCAAACACCACCTATACCAATCTAGGAAGCATCACATTCTATTTAAAAATTTTTATCAAAATCAGGCAGGCATAATAATGGTGCATTAGTCAATCTTTCTTTTAATAGATTAAAAGCATGCTCATGCACTACATCCTACTTAAATTCCACATTCTTTTTGACAAACTCATTAAGAGATGCAGCAAGAGTAGAAAAATCACATACAAGCCTCCTATAGAAACTTGCTAAGCCATGAAAGGATCTAACCTCATTGGCATTTTTAGGTGTAGGCCAGTCACGTATAGCTTGCACCTTAGACTCACCAACACTAATGCTATGAAAACTAACTACAAATCCCAAGAATATCACAAAATCCATGCAAAATGAACACTTCTTAAAATTAGCATAAAATTGATGCTCTTTCAACACAAGAAAAACAGATTTTAAGTGTTCAACATGCTCACCCAAAGATTTATTATATACCAAAATATCATCAAAATAAACTATCACAAATTTCCCAATAAAAGAACGAAAAATTAGATGCATACAAATACTAAGAGCATTAGTTAGGCCAAAAGGCATTACCAACCACTCATATAACCCATATTTAGTCTTAAAAGTCATTTTCTATTCATCACATTCTTTCATCCTAATTTGGTAGTAGTCACTTTTAAGATCAATTTTGAAAAACAATTTAAACCGTTACAACTCATCAAGAATATCATTTAACTTAGGGATGGGGTGACGATACTTTACCGTGATGTTGTTAATAGTTCTATAGTCTACACACATCCTCCAAGTATCATCATTTTTAGGCAGAAGAATAACAGGTACGGAGCATGGACTCAGGCTCTCTCCCTCACGAACCCCTTTTTAATCAGCTCATCCACTTGCCTCTGGATCTCTTTAGTCTTCTCAAGATTCGCTCTATATGCAGGGTGGCTCGGGATGCTAGCACCAAGTAAGAAGTCAATTTGGTGCTCAATTTCTCGAAGTGGCGGTAGTCCTTGGGGAATATCCTCAGGAAATAGCTCTTCGAATTCCTGCAACAAAGACATCATAACACCAGGAAGAGAAAGGTTAATAGCATTTGTAGCAATAAACACATCCTTGCCTATCTAGTAGTGCACTCTCGACCTCACTTTTACATGCAAAGGTAGTCACTCGTTTCTTTTCTTTAGCTACAACTTACCTTTCTTCTTTTTCTCTACCTCTCCACTCAAATCCTTATTTTTCTCTTGCACACTCATTTCTTTACCTCACTTTGGTTTTGCTCTTTGTGTGCATTCTTTTCTTTCTCCCTCCTCTTGCACTCTATAGTGATTCTCACTTGGTTTGTATAAGTTTGAAAAGGCTTCAGTGGTACTAGGATGTAATGCTTGTTCTTCCAGGTGAAGGCATACTGGTTCTTGTATCCATCATACGTCACCCTATGGTCAAACTGCCATGGACGCCTTAAAAGAACATGGCAAGCATGCATCGGAATGACATCGCATTGAATTTATCTCTAGTACTTGCTAATTGAGAATGAAACAAGTACTTGTTTAGTGACCTTGAGATCTCCAGTATCAGACAGCCATTGCAAATAATATGGCTTCGTATGCCTTATGGTGGGCAAGTTCAGTTTTTCTACAAATAATGAACTGGAAACGTTAGTACAGTTGCCACTGTCAATGATAACACTCCATACCTTATCTTGCACCATGCATCTTGTGTGGAAGATATGCTCCCTATGCATCTTATCACCTTCCTCTTTGGGTTGAATATTCAAAGCCTTCTGAGTGACTAAGGCATCTCCACATGGCTGTTCGGTGAATCTAGGACCATCATCCTCCTCCTTGTCACTTGGTCCCTCTAGTGGAGGCATTTCATCATCATTGGAGGTAAGGCTTTCGATGTTTCCATTATCCAACATCACCATAGTACGCGTATTGGGACATTGAGACGCGGTATGATCACAGCCCTTGACACTTGAAAGCATTTGATCTCCTGTTGGTGCTTCAGGTGCCTTCTCCTTCTTAGATGGTGCCTTTGTTGATGAAAAATCAGCTTTAGCTTTCACCATCTCTTTAGGCTTCTGAGCTACACGTTCATCTCTCTTCTCAGCAATACGTGGTTCTCTCTAGAAGCCTCAGTTTGATGAACCTACATAACCACGGTTAACAGAAAAACTGCGAGACTTCTTGGCCTTCAATTGTCTTTCTATAGTCTTAGCCTTTTCCACTAAATCCTTTAGTTCCACATAGTTGTGCAACTTTACTATCTCGGCAATCTCAGGGTTAAGACTATCAATGAAACAGGCCATAGTTGCCTCTTCGTCTTCTTGGACATTTGCTCAAATCATCAGCATCTCTAACTCGTTGCTGTACTCATCTACTAACATGGATCCTTGCTTAAGTGTCTGCAACCACTTGTGTAAGTCTTGGGAGTAGTGGTTCGAAATGAACCTCTTTCTCAGAATGGACTTCATTTCCCTACATGAACTGATTGGTGGTTCATTATATCTCCTTCGAGACTTGATTAACTGGTCCCTACCTATATGCTTGCATACTCCGTGAATTCCACTGTAGCTAACTGCACATTCTTTGCCTCGGAATAGTTGTGGACTTCGAAGACATGGTCTACCTTTTGTTCCATTCTAGATATGCCTCGGGGATAGTTCATTCCCTTGATGGGTGGGATCTGCATTTTATGCTGCCTAGGTTGCTGTCTTGGTTGTTTTGTACCCTCCTTCCTCGGTGGGCAATGACATCATCATAATTAGATTCTACTTCTCCCTGATTCTCCTCAAACTATAGGATTCCTAGAAACCCTACTTCGACCTTTCAGTGACTGACTCTATGCCTTTTGTTCTAGCATTCATCTGAGCAAATTGCTCTTGCAAAGTTTGCCACATGGACTTTATGTCAAAATTTTGTTCTAAACTATCGTGAGAATATGATGAATGTATCCTGCAAGAAAGCGTTAGTACAAATAACAAATACACCAAGAAAGAATCCTCACTTCACTCGCTGAGTGTTTACATTCTTATTCTCATGTATCACTCAATTGTATGGCTTTTACCAGATACTATGCTCACTCGTTAGCTTTTTATTATTTTTGAGAACGGTTCTTGTAAGTTCTTTAATAAGAACCGGCTCAACCAATTCTTATCAAGATCCTAGGCAATCAATCCAGAGTGAATGAAATATAGAGGAAGTTTAGAGACAGAAAGGCTGGATTCACAAGACTTTCAATAATAACAAGTGTAACAGCCCCACCTTACCCAGAGGCGCACGAAAGGGCTTAGCAGACTACCTGCCTGGCTTTCGCCAGGTCTCGAGTCAAGCATGTACTAAAATCTGTAAAATAATTGTCATCTAGTAGAAAACTCGTAAATATATTCATATGATATTCGAACTTAAAAGTAAAAGTACTGGTTAAGCAGTTTACATCATATACGTCTACTGTTACAGTAATATCTCAAACATTCTTTCTATTAAAATCCTACCAAGATCTATCCTTGAATCCTTACCACCGACTTCAGAGATAGGAGCCTGTTTAAGGAGAACAAATAAAAGAGGGTGAGCTATAATAGCTCAGTGAGGTTCCCACATATGCAAACACAGAGGTAAACCAATAGAGAGTAATTAGTCAAATAACACGAATCATAAAACAATATAAGAACCAATTAAGTAAACAATGAATTAAACAAGGGCGGATACATCTCAACACGGGAGCAAGCTCAACCGCAGGAGTATCAAGTACATAATCATATGGCAATAATGTTCGGACCAATAAAGAATGCCAGGTCCTTGCCAATGATCAGGTAAATACAAGATAATAGTACCCGTAACCACCCATGCACCTTTACCTCCTCCACTACCGCCTCACCACGGTGAGATCTCAACCCTGGAGGGCAAAATAATTTGTTCAATCCAGAGTTGGCCTCTTTAAGGATTCACAACTCAGATAGGAAAGAACAACACGTCCTAAAACACCCAGCACCTTATATCCTCTGTCGCACTACCGGCTTGACTAACCACGGTACAACCGCGGAAGTCTAGCCTACAGGCTTAACTTAGTTGAAAGTTCACAAACAATTATATTCACATTTGATAGAAATTATGCATGTAACAAACTACGGGATAAATGTGATAAAGTACACACCTTCCCTTCACATAATACATTGTAACAACTCATGACTATCAAGTGCAAATAAAATTTAACATTTAAACATGCATCAGGCATACATAAGAAAACGCTCACCTAAACTGCTTAAGAAAATATTTTGTAAAATGGTCGAGATTCACTTTAGGATCCTGGAATTTAAAAGAAATAATCTAATGAAAACCCTAAGTAAATTAGCAAGAAAAATTCAAGAAATAACCCAATTATTTCTAGGGTTTCATTTTTAGGGTTTTTAGAGTTTAGGGTTTTACCGTAAGGTCTAGGGTTTTAGATTTAGGGTTTTGACTTTAGGGTTTTCCTGTCTTAGGAAAATTCAATTCATTAATAGATTATTTTCTAAAATTTTCTGCACATCAAACTCTCTAACTTTAGCATATTCTAGGTTTAAAATCTCACTTGTCATTTTTCTTCTTTTAATTCTACCGAAATTTCGGTAGCATCTCCCCTTAAAATCGGACTATCCCAAAAGTTTACCTGCAAGAAATCAACCAACCAAACCACTTTCCAACAAGTTCTACAACTTCCATGTTTAAGTCAAACTCAATTTCATTCAAAATTCCACTCAAAATCAAGATTTCAAGTCCACGTTTCTTCAACTTTTCAACATATAATACATGAAATTTCAAGGTTTAAGCACTATCTACTAGTCCATAAATCAAGATTTCAAGTCCAAGTTTCTTCAACTTTTCAACACATAATACATGAAATTTCATGGTTTAAGCACTATCTACTAGTCCATCTAACCAAGAAAACACTTTAATTAGCAAGTAAAATTTTATTCCAAGCTTAAATCTCCAAGTTCTAATAACAAGTACCTAGTATAAAACTTGAACAAAAGCTAAATAAAACTTGAAATTAAAAGCAAAAGTTCATAGTAGGTACCTCTATCAAGCTTAGATCTTTGCTTAGGAAGAAGAAAAGCTCACTTCCTATGGTGAAGTTTGCCCAAAATTTGAAGAGAGAATTTCAAGAAAATGAAACAAGAGAGAGTAGATAGAGAGCAAGAGGGAGTTCGGCCAAGGGGGTAAGCAAATGGAAGAGAATTAGGTTAAGAAAGTATAAAAGAAATAAAAGAATAATGGAAGAAAGTGCAACCAATCAAAGCTAGACTAGAGTCATCCTAGGGTTTAGATATTTTGACATAATAGGTACTAGTTGGTTAAATATAATTAGTTTAAATTTTAATCATCTATCACTTAGTAATTAGCAAGTTTTATGACATAAATTTTTAAAGCAAAAGAGAGGAAAAAGGAAGTAGGGAGGGCCGGCCATAGTGAAGCAAAAGAGAAGAGAAATAGACCAAGAAAATAGAAAAGAAATGAAGAAAATAATGGAGAAAAGAATGACCAATTATAGCAAGACAAGAGTCATGTTAGGTTGTATGCTTTTAATGAAAGGTTGGCTAACTTGGTCAAGTTTGATTAGTGAAAATGTTAGTCACTTATCTCCTAGTAATTAGTAATCTTTTATGGCACAAATTTTCAAGCAAAATGAGAAAAGAATAGGGGAGAGAGAGCCGGCCATGAGGAGGGGAAAAAGACAAGGGATTAAGCCAAATTTTTGAGTTAATTTTTTATACTAAAGCTCAATTAGTCAAGAGTCTTGAAAATGATAGAGTGAGTTAGTCAAAATTGAACACTATTATAAACTAATAGTCCAATGAAATTAATCCAAATTTGGTACTTAGGTGCACCACTTAATCATGAGAGAATCTCATTTAGTTAATCTAATTAACTTAAGAAATCTTCCAACTACTAAATCAAAGATTAACACTAAACCCTAAATAAAAGAAATTCCCTTATTAAATGCACTTTGATTTCCCTTTTCTTTTTCTTTTCCCACTTTTTTTCTATTAATGAACATAGCATGAATTTAAATGATTTTTGTATGAATTTCTAGGGTGTTACAATAAAGGTAGCACAGTATTACACCCTACGATGTGGTTTCTTGTATGTAATCACCAATAATGCTTTCTTTGCTTCTCAATTGATAATTCTTCTCTCCTTTTTTTTTTTTTTGACCAAAGTTCACAATGAACAGTACTTTAGTTGATGAACACTATCGATGAACAGTGTTCGTAAACAGTAACTGTTTTTTTAAACAATAATTCAGTGAAGCAAAGTAACAACACAAGATCCATGAAAATAACCACACAACCTAGAATTCTTGATTTTTAAACAAAAAACCAAGAACGACTCTGATACGAATCCTGTGGCCATGATTCCTATCATTCAAGCTTCACAAATGGATATCGTCACCCTGTGCAAATTGGAGGTGTCAAAGAGCTTAAATTATGGCAATGAAGCATGGAAGATGGCTTACTTAGCATCCACTCGAGGGGCCAAAGGCTGGTGGTCATGTTTTAGGTCCAAAGTGCGAGGACGGATTTTCAAAGGACAAAACCAAAAGCCAGTCGCAGACGTTCTATTGGAGGCCGCACCCCAGGCCGTCCCATGGCCTGGGTCAGAAAGTGTGCCAAGGCCAGAATTGCTTCTGACCAAGGTTGCAGCTTAGAATTTTTATTGTTTTAATTAGTTTTAGTTTAATTTTTAAATTTTATTTAATTTAAACTTTCTATATTTATTTTTAGAGTTTGTACGCCTATATAAGGCCAACTATCGTCATTTATTAAAAAGTTTATGTTGAATTATGAATTAATCAATGGAAATTGATGTTTTTCTCTCTTTGAGAGTTTTGGTTAGTTCTTGGGATGACAACTATCACGTGCCTTTTCAAGAGTGATTCTTGTTAGGTTTTCTATACTTTAAGTTCTAATGAACAGGTGTGATTAGGGTTTAGGTTTTCCTCTTGTTAGATTCAAACGGTTTCATTCCACGGGGTTGGATTGGGGTCGAGTGATTCGACGAGATTTTGCATTCTTTGATAATTTGATTCAGATCTGCGGGAGGGTTTGAGTTCGATTATCACCCTGATCTTCAAGACGGTCCTTTGAGAAAGATTTCTGTGCAAAGATTCGAGAGTTTTAGGAGCGTCGCCTTCCTAGGGTCCCTATTCCTCCGTCAGACTCTAATAGCACAAAACCCTAAAAGACTCAAGAAACGGAATTAGAAAGGTACGAGATAATTTAGAATAATCGAGAAACAACTCAAAAACACAAGAATCATGATAATAAGCCATAAATTCAACACGATAGATTATAGGAGTAAGAACGGTACAAAAGACAAAGAACAATTGAACACAATCGACTCAAGAAAAATAAAGGATATATCCCAAATTTCCAAAAGGGAAAATTGGATTGAATAAACCTGGAAAATTTAAGGAACCTCCGGTTTGATACCAATTGACGCGTGATTGTGTGCGAAAGCCTAGATCGCCTTGAAGATTCCACACTCAACTCGTTAAACTCTCGAAAACAATTAGAACCCATCAAAAGCCCCCGATAAAGTGGAGTTGTTTGCTTCAAAATTTCCTCAATTTTATTGAAAGCCCTCCTTTTAGAAGCAACGAGACTCCTACACAACTTGTATGCAGACTTCTAGTTGACGGTCTAAAGAATTGAAATCAAATCTATTAAAGAAGAATCTCTAAGCGAAAGATTGATCGCCACAAGGTTGCCCTTGACAATATCTAGAGTAGTTCGTGAGAAAAGAACTAAGAACAAGTCTCCATTTAGAGAAATGCTGAAATTGTATTCATAATATTCTGATTGTGATGTTTACCAAAGGTAGCCTTTTCATAGGCTAATTCCGTACAATAAGGCATTAAATCACTAATTAACAATAATTACTAGTCATAACGTATCACAAATAACCTACCATAAAGGTTACAACTCAATTAGCTACTAAAAACACGTGATAAAAATCGTAAAATAGTAAATTTTGAAGTTACGGGCCGAACCCGTGGCAGTACCCGCAGCACGATTTGATTTGCGGCTTCGTTTCCAAGTGTAGTCAACTTTTTGTCCAAACTCGTGGCACGTAACTGTGGCACGGTTTCATGCCACAGGTTTGATCAGAAACTTTTCTCTTCAAGCCAAACTTTCTGATTGCAACTGTGGTGGTATCCGCAGCGCTGGTTGGTCTGCGAATTCGGTCAGAACCTTGTTTTGAGCTCCAGTTTGATCAATACTCAGTTAGTTAATCACTTTGGGAGCTTTGTGAGCCTTTATCCAAAGAACTTCTTCTTCTTGCAAGTCCAGTAATAGACTTTGAAGGGCTTGCTTGATCTTTTTGGTCCTAAACCTTGTCGTTGGCCCTCTAACACCCTCCAACGGATCCTTGGGACTGGTAACCTCTATTGAAAATCCTTGGACTCTATCACCAAGTTATTTAATTGTTCATTAGTACTTGCCACGAATTGTATTTGATTATTAACTAGCTTATCGGTTAAACTAGTCAAATGGTCAAATCTATCATGAGTAGCACATTCCATCTTGGCTAAATTTTCAATGGCAAGCCTGCCAAGATGATTTAACATTATGTTCCTCTTTTGTTGATACTTTATTACAACAATCATTTCTATTACATTATTTTGATTTATGATTGTCATGACAAAATACACAACATATAGCATTTACTTAAGAACTAGAGCCAATTTTTACATGTCTATCACAAGTATCCATCATATGTAAAACATTAGTTTCAGGATTACTTAGTAGACTTGTAAAATTACCTTCATCTTTCCATTGAAATTGATTGGATGACATCACCTCAATTAATTTCCATGCATCTTTGGGTGATTTATTCATTAATGTACCACCTGCAGCCTAAGTCTATATTTAACTTAGTAACATAAATTAAGCCATTATAAAATGTTTGAAGTACAACCCACTCGGATAATCCACGTGATGGACATTTCCTTAATAGGTCTTTGAATCTTTCCCATGTTTCACTCTTCCTCATGTTGGCTATAATATATTATCTCCTTTCTTAACTTAACTACTTTATTCAAAGGAAAATATCTATTCACAAAGGCATTAGATAAATCATTCTAATTTGTGAATGTGTGTGGTGCATGTCCATCTAACTATTCTTTAGCCTTTCCACATAAGGAAAATGAAAACAATCTAAGCCTAATAGCATCTTCACTAACACCCTCATACTTAATTGTTCCACAATATTTCCAAAAATTGATTACACGTACAAAAGGACTTTCATTAACATTTTCTCCAAATTGTTTATTTTCTATTAATTGAATCAAATCGAAATCTAAATGAAAACTACTGACACTCACCTCAAGCTTTAGAATACTACTTTGAATATCTAAAGATTCGAGCAAGAAACAATTCATCCATGGTCTTTTTAATGAAGTCCATGTTTGAGAACATGCCTCAGTGAAAATCTTCTCCTCCACTTAAAATGCTATGTACCTACAAACACAACACAAGAAAATAATTACAAAAACTCAATACAAAAGATAAATCTAGATTAATACAACTTATACTCACTTTGATACTGCCAAAGTTTCAATATTTTCCCGGCAACGATGCCAAAAACTCGATTGGGAGTTTAGATTATATAAAAATATGGCAATAAATTGACTTAAATTTACACAAACAAGTTTTAAAATTTATAACCTAATACTTTGCTTCACAAGTGCACAGGTCATTTGCAGTTGTGATGGTTATTAATGTAGATCCCATGAGAAAACAAGAATTGGCAAGTGTCGAAGTTACTAACTAGCTCAATTATCTAAACAATCAAACTTTGGAGGTAGTGAAAATGGTAGGAAAAACAAGTTCAAGTAAACAAATAATGAAGAAACTTGTCAAATTAAGCTGACTAGGCCTAAGATTCCACTAAAGGTCACAAAATATGAAAGCTAATCTTATGGCCAGTATGCATTTTCACCCTTGTTTAGGATTCAATTCCACTTTTACTCCAAACAAGATTCCTCTACGAATGGAAGACTACTAACTCTTGTGCTTTCCTACTTTTGTGGTAAAGACATGCAAAAGCTAGTTCATTTGGTTCATGAATTGTGGTTTAAACCTTAATCCACCTATGAGAATCACTACTTCCATGAGATTCACTATAGGTTTCATTTACTTCTTTCCATTGTTAAGTGCAAGTTCCCTTATCAAATAACAACTAAGATGACTTGAAATTGGTAGCTAATCAACATCAAGTGGTAAAGACCAAGTAATGAATAGACAAGACTAAAGTATGGCCATAAATTTAATCATTCATATCAATAGCTTCATCCTAAACCTAGTTTTGTTCAACTTAACTTAACATGTTTAAGATAAACTTAAGCACATATATGATAGTAACAACACATGCAAGAATGAAAATGAAAGGAATAAGGATAGAGTTGCTCATTTGGTAGATGAACTTGGCTCCAAGACTTGTCCTTGCTTTTTCATCAAACATGTGGTGTACAATAGGTTTCCTTCAAGGTTTTGTTTACAAGAAGATGAAATTCCTATTACAAAACTAAGAAAGATTTCTTACTCTAAGTATTTACAAGGAGTGCTTCCTTCTATCAAGCTATGGTTTCTACTATATTAAGCATAAAACCAAGCATGTCCTTCAATGACTACAAAGGCATATATTTATAGGAAAAATCCTAGCTCAAGTCCTTGTCCAAGTTGGAGATATAATGATCAAAATTGATTCCGAATCTTGTAAAAGTCTTCCTTGAGCTTTTCAATGATCTTCTAGGGTAGAGAAAATGCAACTGGACTGTTGGAATTATCTGCAAAATTGTGTGAACAATGCTACAAGTTGCGAGGAGCCGAAATTTTGCAGGTTGCAGAGGATCTACTGGTCCACCCACAGATCACTATCTTTGACCCTTTTGCCCTTTTTAATTTTGATTAATCGCAAAATAAACTTGAGATGATTTTCCACAAGTGAACCATTTTGACTTGGTAGAATTCTAATGAAGAAATTATTTTTTAGAAATTTCAAGCTTAAGTGATCAAAATGATACAACTTAAATCAACTTTGATTTTGATGTTCCTTATGCTCCAACTGATCTAAATTGTATTTAATCATCCTTTCCCTGCAAAAATTACATAAATCCTGGGCATTAATTTGCTTCAAAATAATATTTCTACCTCAAAACCCTATTTTTCAGACTAAAAACCCTGATTTTAGAGCATTACTTGATTTGATGTAAAGTAATATTGAACCTATTTTTATATCAAAAATACTAAATACATATACTAAAAACACGCTAAAAATATATATAAAATACTATACTAAAATAGGTAAAACATTCTCTTATCATACCCACACAGTGAATGTTTCTCCAGTTCTCTTCCTTTTCTTCTTCATTGGTCCATGGCTAAAGCCCAGTCAACTTGTTGTACTCTAGACTCCTACACCATCAAATCCATCAACAAAACCATCTGAGGTAACATTTTCTCTTTTTTTTTCTTTTACTCTTACCAGTTACCACTTTGGTTTTTTTTTAGGCCAGGTCGACTCGGACGAATCAGCGAGAATCAACTACTTCTCTTGGACTCCGATACACTTCAGTTTGAATTGAATCGAGTTTGAGTGAGTTTTCGGCGAGTCTACTGTCTTCGAGTGTAATCAGAACGGTCTTGGACCTGGACTACTCCGTTCGGTGACGACTCGGTCGAGTCTTCAAACCATGCTTGACAGTAAGCTAATGAGCACAGGAATACAACATAAGTGGCTATAACAAAATTTAGATAGTAATAGTTGATGAATTCTACACATTTTCATGGATCCTATCAGATACGAATACGGCACAACTTGCCTTTAATGTTTTGATCCATTTAGAAAGGTTGAAGAGGGCCTCTTGGTAGACAGGCTTCCAAAGTCAAGTACACCTATGGACTGATGTCTTCTTTGATATCTTTCATTATGGGCATGTCCCTTGCATTTCATTTGTAGCTTTGGAAAAACATGTAACATTACTTAAGCAAAAAGTATCATTACTTTGAGTAAAACATCCATTGATTAGCATGGGGATAGACAAGTCACTTCTGTTATCCATCTATACGAACAATATTCTCCCACTACAAAAAGAAAAAACATAAGACATTATATTCCATATTTGGTTAAGTGAATAAGTTTGTCATGAATACATAAATTGTCGAATTTTAAAATTATTCATGGTAATAATTCTTCTCTTACATTAATTATAAAATTTCCACAAAGGAATGGGCTTAATAAACTTTATTTCTCTTCCATCATCCTGTCCAATAAAAGCATGTCGACAAAAATGGTTCTAGGATATGTTTTTTTGCCTTCCATGATGCTAAAATGAAATTCAAGATATGATACCAAGTAAAAGTAATATAGAATTGAGAAATGAAGATTTCAATAAATAAGTACCATGATGTTATTTCATGCTTGAGATCTCCAAATGGTAGCAAAAGTTAATAGCTATGAATCCCCTTCCCTATGAAATAAGTCTCATGCTGAGTAGATCTGTTGCTTCTAAACGGATATCATCTGATTTGTGACACACGTATGTGCTTAACATTGCTCAACTAAACTACCACTTCCCAGAACAAAAAGCAAGTTATGAGTGTATAGAAAACTTGTCCTTCTACCTTCATTTTTCAATAAATTTTATCAACATTTCCAATTATAATAAGATCTTAGGACTGCTTTAACTTTTCTTTCCTACTTGTTTGTATCGAATAGAAAATAAGAGACCCAAAATAAAGCCACTAGACAAATTATGGGAGAAAAAGTATAGCTTCTGATGAACTGGTGACAAATTACTTAGTAGAAATAATGTTAAAATCACACATTTTTATCAAGCAGGAAAAAAGTGAGGAATTTCCATAGGCCTGTCCATCCTTGAAACAGCATGTAATACCATGTTAAATAAGCAAAGCTCAGCACTGAAATCCAGATAAAATTAAGAATTTATGATGCTACATTGCCCTAAAGAAACATCAATCTAGATAATATAGAAGTTTAATTACATCACTCAAAGGATAAATTACCATAGTTGAACTTTGTAGTTACCTTCCAACCCCAACAACAACTATCTATTGATCTGCAAAATCAATTAATTGACGACATTATGCTCTAATGATTTTAAGTAGCCCAGCCAATGCAACACCTATTGTGCCCTACATGTATAAAAGTAAGGTAAGTTATTCCTGTTCAATAGAAATTGGACAAAAAGAAAACTAACTAGAGAGTAGAGAGGGAGGACGATGGAAAAAATATTTTTGATAGAGTAGGAAACAGAAACTGGAGGAGGAAGGGAGGCAGAAGAGTTTGATATGAGGAGGACGAGAGAGATAGAAGTTAATTTGGGAAGGAACGTAACAAAAAGACCCACAGAAATTTGTGAAGATATGTGTTGCTAACCAATTAAGGGTAATGTTGGTATTTTGACAAAAGTCGCTCTGGTAGGAAAATTTCTGCTCCGGCAGTATCGCTAGCCCTAATCTTGGGAGCATCAGCAATTACTGTGTCCACAATATGAAGTGCTTGATTCTTGTCTTGAAGAAAGCTTGATTAGTCATACTAAAGCTGCAGTCTGGTTTTGTAGAAGTTTGGAAAGTGTTTTTCCTGCAATTAGTATAAATGATCTGGAAAAATAAAAGTCTCTTGTAAAAATTTATAGATGTGTGAAAATATCTGGCTCCAGTTAGTAAAGGTTATCCACTCTAGTAAAATATCTGCATGTATAACATGAATAAATGGAATAAATGTCACTTGTTCTTTAAATTTGTTTTGTAGTTTTGATCCATTGTTGTTGGCTAAGCAGTTGATTTTCCCACTTAACACTAAAATGGGTAGATAAAGAGGGAAAAGGTACAAGAAAAAAAGGAAAACCTCTATTTGGATTTTACAACGTCTTGTATGTAAACCAAATCTATCTTTGAATTATGGGTTCTTCAATTTCTAGTTAGGTTCACAAGTTGCAGAAGAGCCTTGAATCTTGGAAGCTCAAAATATAATTCTTTTTCTGAATGTTTTGTTGCAACAATTGTAAATTTCCATAATGAAATGAATTTGAAGGGTGAAGTTGTCAAGAATCAGTGAATAATTATTTCATAACACTTGACAAAAAGGAATATATAAAAATAGACCAAAATAATAGCATTCATTGTAGAAGGAAAAGACTTAACATAAATTCAAGAAATCTAACCAAATTCTTTTTCATCCAAATAGAGAAATTTGAAATTCAAATGAATTTCATGCCAATTCATATTTTCCAAACAAAGGGATTCTAATATCTTGACATTACAATTGGATAAGTAATACATTTACCAATATTATTGTATGATTTATTATGTATTTTTGGTTTTATTTAGTTAATATAGTAATTTTAATTACAAATGACTCATTTTCCAACTTTTTCTAGAATTAAGATTTTTTTCTCGAAATTAGGGTTTTGAGCCAGAATTGTTAATTTGAGCAAATTAATGCACAATGCTTGTACACTTTTGCAAATTCATCATATTTAATCTCAAGTTGGATCAATTGATGTGAAGGTGGATCAACATCAAAGAAGATTCAAGGAGATTAAGTTGGATGAACAATTTGAGAACTACTTGAAAAATAAATTGTGCAAATATTAAAGAGACCTAATTCTTCATAAAAAATACAAGGAAATGCATGGAAAGTGTCTATACATATGGAAGCTAGCTCAGTAAAAGTTAGAAAATTAAGTGAGGCCAAATTTCTGTGATCTGCGGAATTGGATTTGCGGGTGGCTGACCTGTAGATCACACTCACGGATTGGCATGTCGACCAGAATTTTCTAGGGTTGAAACTTGCATCAACTTGCAGCTGGTTTTTGTAGACTTTTCTGGAGAATATAGGGCCTTTGCAGCTGAAGATTCCATTGAGCACACAATAGATGACTTTTATGTCCATTTGGAATCTCAATGCAAATCTTCATCATTTCCAAGCATTGAATGTATTTACAAATTGGAAAATAACTTGAAGATCGTTTGTCTACAAGTATAAGTCACTTGTAATGTAGTAAGAGCAGTTAGGGAGGTAGATGATAGTTGTTAGAAGTAGTTTTGTAGTAAATTTCAAAAGAGTTAATATAATTCTCTTTCTATTTCAATAGAATAGTGAGAAACATTGTACAAAAACTCTTGAAGTTTAACTTTTGGAGGTGAAATAGAATTGAAGCTTTATTCAAACTTTTGGTTGAGCAATTCTAACTCTCTCTTTTATTTTCAATTGTTGAACACGAGTTCTTGCTTTGAACTTGAACTTTTGGCTATTTCATTAGTCATGATTCATAAAGGCTTCATCTAGAATATAAATGAAGATAATGAATCCAAAAGCATGACTTAAATTATCTTAACTTGATAAGATTGCTCTTGTTTGTTTATTTGTTTAAGTTTTAACGCTTGTTTTTGCATGGCCAACATAAACAAGGTATTTAGTTGTTACTTGACATTGAGGAATGCATTTGACAATGAAAAATGAACAAGTATTGCTTAAGTTGTTCATATGAGAATAATGAATGCTTAAGTGAATAATTACAATTCATGTTTACATAAGATTTCATCGTGAGAATAGTTGGAATCTTGTCATTTCATAGAGAGATCTAATTATGACACATTTGAAATTGGATTCTTAATAGGCAAGGTAAAAACTTAGCAAGTCATTCATGCATAACTTGGTTCATTAGTGGATTCTATGTTCTAGGTTCTTTGCTATTGAATTCATTCAAGTGTTTCTTAATCTTATACCCACTCTATTAAAATAGAAAATCATTCATCATCATCCTCGATTGGAATTTGTTTAGATAATAAAAGTTAGCCATAAAGCTTTAGTAGTTGCAATTATATTGATTCGTTGTGGGATTCGACACCTAATACTCCAAGTGCTACAATAGACCCATATACTTGTGGTATAATTGGGAGATTAGGTTTTTATTACTTGATCTGTGTGTATTTTTACTTATATTTTCCATACCTAATCTACGTCACATCACAATTCATAGATTTACAAATCTACTGAATTGTCATTCCAATTCAATTCTAATTTAAGAAATCAAATACAGCCTTTATTAGACTTTTCTATTCTTTTTATGAGCATGGACAACCCATTGTAGACAACAATGCATCTTAATCATTCTTTCTCTGTATCGGGTAATTTATTTATCAATTTCTTGCTTCTTCACAATTAATCAAAAGCCTACTCCAAAAAAAGGTAATCAAATTGTTTATGTTTGAAGTTTTTCATTATTCCCTTTTAAAAGTATCGAGAAAATAAAATAGTTAGAATTGCATTCAATTATCAATTGCTCTATCAATACCATATGATTTTAGTTCTTATTGTTAAATAATTTCAAGTACTAATTTTGATGTATGATGGATAGTGTGAATGCCAAGAACTCTTGAAAATTAGGTGGAACAACTAGGTGAACTAGACCTCAAGAAAACACGTTCCAAGCAATCAAGAAAAGAAGTTGGTTTGCCTCAAATTTCTTCAAGATCGTTGAAGTCAACCCTCAAGAATTTATTCTAGACCTCAACCCTACAAAAAAAAGCAACCTAGTTGATAAATTTTTTGGACCTAGATCAAACCCTTTGTACAAATTCAAAGCTAAATGGATGGTTGCCATGAGATCATTCTGATATGACCAAGAGTGGTTCTAATCCAAGAACCTAAGAAGAAGTCTCTTGAAGAGAAAATCTCACAATTTTATTGAAAATTACACATCTGAAATTTGTGAACAATAACTAGCCTATTTATTGGCTTACAAAGTAGTTTAAAAATACTCAAGAACACCTTACCAAAAAGTTATTTGTAAACTACTAAAAACTCTTAACTAAACACAAATGTAAACTTGACAAAAACATAACTTATAAACTAATTAAAAGACTTAACATAAACTAATTGAAACTTCAAGAAAAACACCAAAGAAAATACGCCATTGTCCATTGGGCTTGGCCGGCCCTCTCTTCAAAGTTTTTAAGGCCTTTGTGATACTTGGTCCAAAACCAATAATCTAATTTGTATTCCAAATATCTAGCTACCAGTCCAATATTTTCTAGGTCCACAAAACACTTTTTGAGCTCTTCTTCAAGATCCACTAACACAGTCTGGATCCTCTTGGGTCTACAAGCTTTCTTTGAACATCTACTTGATCCATAACCAAAGAACCAATTTTGATACATGCTTGAAGTAGTCCACAACCCAGCTTCCATTGTATGAACTAAATTTAAAACTTCCTTGTGCCCTCTTGAGGTAAGTGGATGGGTCCAATGTCCATGCACAAGATTTAATGACAATAATCCAAGCCTTCCAACTCCTTGTGCATTTATTCAAAATTGATGATGCATCAAACTCCTTGTAAACAATTAGCTTGATGAACTCTTGAACATCTTGAATTTGAATAGCTTGGAGAACATCAACATCGTTCCATAGACCTTGGACATAGCTTGACACAGACATTCTCGAATTATGTAGGTGCTCTTGGATTCCTATCATTCCCTCTTTTTTCGAGAGGATTTGTCCTCGAATCACCTATAGCACATTAGAAGATCATTAGTAACAATGAAAACTCTATTCATGTGAACATACTTACCTTGTATACCTAACCTATAGGCTTCATCCAGAAACTCAACTACTACATGGGGGGATTTAACTCCTTATGCTATATAGACCTATATTCAATGCGCCTTAAGAAGTTAACACGATGAAACTTAAACACACACCGTGCAAAGATATTAACCAACTCATATCTTAAAATTTCATATACGACTTCATGAGTAGAATTTTAAAAACATGAACAAAAATCGAAACATAAGGACTTATGACACAACAATCACGTGACCACCCATAAGAACAAAACAAACTACTAAAAATAGAATTAGGATGATGATGCGGGTGGATTAGGTCAATAAAGTATGCAATAAATCCTTCCAATTTCACTCACAAACAAGTAATAAATATAACATAATTCCCCAATACTGCAAGTATACTAGGTCGAAACGAGTATAGGGATATTAGAGTCGATCTCACAGGGAAACTTGATATGGCAATTACCAAAGCTTTTAACTTGCTTTATTATCTAAACAATAAAAATAAAGTAGTAGGAAAAATATAGAAGTAACAAGTTAAAGAAAATTCAATTTCTTGTAAGGTATCTAATGGAGAAAATTCACAAAATGCAAGTAGTAGGAGTTTAGACGCCACTAATTCTCACTTGCTATTGACATCTTGATTTACTTGGGATTGCAATTCCATATGTAATCAAAACTTGTTTTCACAATGAATTGACATAAACTCACCTACTCACGTGATGAAGTTTTGTGAAATTCATGAATTGTGGTTTAAAACAACCTCAATCCACCTAAGAGTACAACTATTTTCATGTCATACTACAAAGGTTTCATCTATCATATTTCCATTGTTATGTTGCAAGTTTAGTTGTCAACTAACAACTCGGTAGTTTGTAGTTGGTGATCAATCAACCACAAATATTTAACCTTGATAGATGAACAAGTAAAATCAAGATATAGCAAGTTAAATTTCATTCAAGACATAGAATTATTTTCATCTAACCCTAGTACAAGTATTTAGCTTGATATAGAATTCATAACTTCAAAGAACAAAATATCAAAGTAAAAATTCATAACAAGTAGTAAATGAAAAGACAAGGATAGAAATTGCTCATTTGGTGGATGAACAAGGCTCGATAGCTTCCATTTCCTCCATAAAGATGAATTGGTACAAATGAAATCTCCAAAAGCTTCCTTACAAATATGGAATTTTCTACTAAAACTACAAGAAGATTTCTACCATACTACACTATTTTTCTTCATATAACATCTCCTAAACCTCACATAGTAACCTCCCCTCCTTATGCTAACCAAGGACCCCTATTTATAGAACATTGGGGTTCAAGTCCTTGTTAACAATTTCTTACAAATTTTGTCTAACGGTGTAATATTTAGGGTTAGAATGGTCAAAACGATTTGTGCAGGATTTTCTTCAAAATTCCAGCCTAAAATTCTCTGGAAAACTCAAGAAATCAATTTTAAAATAGTTATAAGTTGCAAGAACCGCCATTGACTCTATCTTTGACCAACACATGTGTATTGGTCAACCTGTCCAAGTGTCTACTTAACATTTGTCCACAAATTTCACCTTGAAGATGGATGAATCAGCTCTTTTGCAAAACATGAAAGTAGTATTCCTTGGAGTTGGCTTTCCAGCCCCACAAATATCAGATTATTTGAAGGTCGGAGCATGGAGATATGGCCAAAAAACCAAGACATGGTCAGAAGAGCTTCACGGCACAGATGTACTTCAGTAATTAGGATTTTTGGCTATGAAAACTTGACAACTGGAATTTTGATGTCTTGATAAGAACTGTAGAGAATCCTCTTAGTTTCAAAATGACATAAGAAACATCTCAATCCAATATATATAGCTCAATGTATTGGTAACATACCAAAATCTGTTATTATTTACCAAACCCTACTTCTTAGGTAAAATAAACCTAATTGGAGGAAAATGATATTTTTGGAGCCAAATTCACTTAAATACAATAAAAACACACTAAAAATATATATAATAAGGAAATTATAACATAATTAAATTTAATATTTGTCAGATGACATGACTGAACAGGACTTTCATATCCAAAACGTGTACTTTGAAGAAAACAAGTGTATCTATTAAACTCATCATGCAATAAACACTCTAAAACATTAAACACATTGGAAACCTCAGGACAGAATGTAAAACCACATGTATTTACCTTAAAAGAATGCAAATCATGACAAAACACTATGTATAATGCATAATTATTCACACTAGCACAAAAAACAAAATCATGCAATAATAAACTAGAATGCAAAACACATAACAATTTGAAGTTAGAAAACCATGCCACCAACCAAGCATGTATTTCTTCAACAAATTTGTGTTCATGGCATGCAACTAGATTCTTGTCTCAATGCTTCCTCTTTCCACCAAGTGACGCCCTTGATCCATTTGCACCTTCCCAATTGTATTTTGACTAGCAAGAATAGATTGGAACTTAACACTCGTTTGAAGAATCAATGGTTGTGGCTGATTGGGAGTTTAGGTTACTATCAAAATTTGGCACGATTCACACAAGCAAGTTTTAAATTTATAACCTAATATTTATTCTGCAAGTGCACTGGTCATTTGTAGTTGTGACGAGTATTAGGGTCGATTCCACGAGGAAACAAGAACTAGCAATTACCAAAACTACTAACTTGCTCTATTATTTCAATACTCAAACTTTGGAGATTGGAAAAATGGTAGGGAAATCAAGTTCAAGTAAACAAATAATGAAGAAACTTGTCAAATTAAGTTGACTAGGCTTAAGATTCCACTAAAGGTCACAAAATATGAAAGCTAAGCTTATGGCCAATATTAATTTTCACCCTTATTTAGGATTCAATTCTATTCGTACTCCAAACTAGATTTATCTACGAATGGAAGACTACTAAAACATGAGCTTTCCTACTTCCGTGGTAAAGTCTTTCATGCCTTAGTTCATTTGGTTCATGAATTGTGGTGTTACAAGTTATGCAACAAACCTTAATCTACCTATGAGAATCACTACTTCTGTGAGATTCACTATAAGTTCCATTTACTTCTTTTCATTATTAAGTGCAAGTTTTCCTTGTCAAATAACAACTAAGATGACTTGAAATTAGGTAGCTAATCTATAACAAGTGTTAAAGACCTAGTAAATGAACAAATAAGACTAAAGCATGGCTATAGACTTAATCAATCATATCATTAGCTTCATCTCAAACCTAGTTTGATTCAACTTAGTATGACATGTTTAAGATTAGTTTAAGGACATATATGAAAGTAACAATACATGCAAGAATGAAAATGAAAGAATAAGGATAGAGTTACTCATGTGGTAGATGATCTTGGTTCCAAGACTTAGTCATTGCATTTCATCAAACATGTGAGTGTACAAAAGGTTTCCTTCAAAGGAGTGTTTACATGAAGATGAAATTTCTAAACAAAGTAAGAAACTCTACTCTAAGTATTTACAAGGAGTGCTCCTCCTACCAAGCTTTGGTTCAAGCTTAACCAAGCCTAAAACCAAGCATAGAACCAAGTATAGAACAAACTATATCTTCAATGAACTACAAAGGCATGTATTTATAGGAAAAATGCCTAGCTCAAGTCATTGTCCAAGTTGGAGATATGATGATGAAGTTTAATTCCAAATATTGAAAAATCTTGCCTTGAACTTTGAGATAATCTTCTAGCGCAATGCAAAATTATCTAAACATTGAATTTGCACTGCAAAAGTTGTATGAACAGGCTGTAAATTACAGCCAGCCGAAACCTGCAAGTGGCCTTGATTCACGGGTCATCTATGGGTTAGTTGACTCACGGATTGCTTCTAGAAGATGGTTAAATAAAGTTTTCCTCAAAACATGAAAGTTGTAGCCCTTTGAGTTAGCTTTCCAACGCTACATGAATCAGGTAATTTGGAACTCTGGATGCAAAGATATGGCCAAAATACTGAGAGGTGGTTGGAAGATCTTTGCAGCACAAATTTAATTTAGTAATTTGGGATTTTAGCTATGAAGATGTGAGAACTAAATTTTGATATCTCATAAGAAATGTAGAGAATTCTCTTAGCTTCAAAATACAAGAAGAATCATCTCAATCCAATATTTGTAACTCAAGTTATTTCCAAAAGGAAAAAATACACTTTTAGTCCCTAAAGTTTGGAGTATCTGCAGTTTTAGTCCTTAAAGTTTGGCTAAAAGCAAATATAGTATCACATGTTTCAATATTTTAGCATATTTAGTCCTATTAAGGTAGTTTTAGCCCCTAAAGTTTGGATGAAAGCAAATCTAGTCATATTTAGTCCTATTGAGGTAATTTTTCAACATATTCAATCCTATTAACCAATTTTGACAAAATCTCGTCAGAATTCAGTCATGTAATGCTCATGTACTGGTTACTAAATTTAAAAATAAAAAAATACATTTTAATTTAATACTTATCTCATCTCCTTTATCTCGAATAACAATTAAAAACAGTCAAAAGGTTTTAAATAAAATTTTCAGAGACATTGAAGAGTAAAATTTTGTCTTTTAAGTATGATCTTATTTTCTCTTTTAAGAGCAAAAAGAGAGAGTGTGAGAATTGGGGGGAAGAGGGGAAGGATAGGGAGAGAGAAAGAGAAAGAGGGAATAAAAGAGCTGATTGCTTATATGAAGATTAGAATTTTTTTTCATGTTTATTAGCTTTTTTAAAATTTTTTGAGTGAAGACTGATTATCCAAATTAGCAACTTTAATTACAAATTATGGCAACTAAGTTTTTTTTCTTTTTTATATTTTTTAAAATTTGGTTATTGGTAGTATCACATGATTGGATTATGGTAAGATTCTGACAAAACCGATCAATTCGACTAAATGTACTAAAAAAATTAAAATACTTGATACTATATTTGTTTTCATTCAAACTTTAGGGACTAAAACTACTTCAATAGGACTGAATGTGCTAAAAAATTGAAACCTTTGGTACTAGATTTGCTTTCGTCCAAATTTTAAGGACTAAAACTGCTGATATCCCAAACATTAGGTACCAAAATTGCAATTTTCTCTTTCCAAAATACTGAAATGTGTCATTGTCGCCGACCCTGTAGTTTTCTCCAATTCTTCACTTCCATTGCTTCTTTGCCTTGCCTTTTTGTTGGTTTTTCCTTTGATGTCCTTGAGACCTTTTTCTACTATTTGAACCATAATTTCTTGGTAGAATCTGATGATTAAAAATTATTTCAGAAATTTCCAAGCTTAAATGATCAAAAAGTACAACTTGAATCAACCTTCAATTTGATAATCCTTGTACTTCCAATCATTTTCCTACAATATCAAATAAACATGGGCATTAATTTGTTGAAAATAATAATTCTGCTTCAAAGTCTTAATTTCTGGACTAATAACCCTAATTTTAGAGCAATTCCTTGATTTGATGAAAAGTTATGAACTTGAGCCATTTTAATATCAAAAATATCAAAAACATACTAAAAACACACTAAAATTATATATAAAATACTATCCTAAAATAGGTAAAATTATTACTTATCAGTGGCATTTCTCCTTGCACAGATGTCACAAAATTTCTACACAATGAGAACAAAAACAATAGGAAAGTATGGGATTAAAGGACTTAGTGATAAAAAATCTTCTTGGTACATGGGTACAAGAAATTTATGCCTCACAACTAAAGTCACTATTTTTCCTCACTTTCTTTAGCACTCTTATTATCATCTTCCATCTCAGATTTCTCCCACTTAATTTGTTTAACATTGCATTAGTTTGCTTTCCCTCAATTCTCAAACCACTTCTCACCCTTCTCAAGCAGACACCCTTCTTTTTCTTCACTTTTTTCTTTTGATTGTGTGCACAAAGATTTTTTTCCACTCTTTGTAATCTTTTGGAATTTTCTCTCTATCATTATTTTCTTTAAGTGGTGGCAAAGGATTTAGTTTGATATTTCCTATTCCACATGAAACAATTGTCACTGTTCCAAAATGACACACGGTGGGTACTAGTGGGGTCGTTGACTGTCGCGCCCCGAAAAAGGTAGTCTAATTCCGATGACCCGTTTTCGAAAAGATAAGTTTTTGGAAAAACTGTGCGTGCGTGAAAAAATAGTGTTTTTGTAAAAAAAATGTTATTTTAGAAAAATGGTATTTTAAAAGAAAATAAGCTGGGACTAAAAGTGCTAACAGTTTTGGCCAATTAATTTTGAAAAAGGGATTTTATTTAAAAAATAGAGTTGCTACTTGGTATTGAGTTAGGGTGTTACCAAATCACCCAAAAAGTCATTTGACAAAGACAAAAATAAAATTTTTATAAATGTTTAAAAACTCTTTTTCGACTCTAGCCTATGAAAAAATGAGAGAAAAAGGTTTGGAAGTCACATTTGAAGAAAGGGAAGGACAAAGGCTCGCAGCCTAACGCACCCTTTCTACCTAGCCGAGGCTAGTGTGAGGTTTAATCAAGATTTCCTAAATTAACCCCTAAATTCTATCGCAGTTCGGATGTATCTATATGAATGCAAATCCTAAATCTAAATGCGGGTATCGAGAGAGTCGAAATGTTTCAGTCGAGACTTGGTTTGAATTATTGCATTAATTGCGAACCCCAAGTCAAGACCTCCAGAGAGTCACGAGTGTGAATGCAAAATGAAATGCAAAAAAAGAAAAAGAAAAAGGAAAATAGTGTAGATAGTAAGTGTCCAAGAAAGTAGGGATGCAACATAACAGGTATGGGGAACTAATAACTCGTGACTGAATCTTCCTACTCATAGAGGGAGGAACTGCATGTACGCCATCGCTTTCCACCTGAGTAAGCGACTATTTCTAGTCGGATCACACAAATGACTTAATTTCTAAGTGAAATGCAACTTAAATGTCATGCACTATTAAATGTTGAAAAAAATAGATAATAACGATGATATTATATATATATAAATCATGCAAAAATGATGAAAAACTAAAAAGGGAATAGTGTATGAAATGAAATAATATGCAAATGATGTAATATGCACACGAGTGCACCTAGCACTAAAATGATCTAAGGGCCGAGCATTGGACTAACCCTTTCTAGGAATCCCCACTAGCATTGGACTAGTGGGGAAGCGAGAAAAGCCACAACTAGCGTTGGACTATTATGGTGACGGAACAATAAAACTGATAAAACGTGAATTAAAGCAATGAAGCATGAATTGAAAGCAAGTAAACATATAAAGACATATAATAACACGTAAGGAGCAAGTAGCATGTAAACATGATATTATATATGCAAAACCTAAGGAAAGCGATAAAACATATAAATACACAAGCACAAAAAACACATAAGCCTAACTATTATCATCGGGGGGTTAGCTACAATGTTTAGGGGTGAAAAAGTAAAACGACCTATCTATTACACGTACTATCTAAATACAAAATTTTTTGCTAAAAAATACGATAAATGTAATCTAACTATTACATTGGCTAGCTAAATACAAAAATATTACACTTTTTGCCAAAATAATAAAATTCAAAAAAATTAAATAGCATAAAGGAAATAAACACACAAAAAAAGCATGTAAAATAAGAAATATATAAAAAAATGCATAAAAAATCACATAAGGCACTATTGGAGCATATAAAGAGAAATTAACGAGGAATAGGGGTACCTCTCTTTGAAGATCTGGTGTGGATGCTAAACAAGACGAGCAAACATGTTAATGTACCACCATTTGGGTTAAATAAAGCATAAAAAAAATTCTAACAACTTTTGAAATAAAAGTGTAAATTATAGCAAGTTGGGGGCCTAAAAATAAAAATTCCAAGCAAGTTGAGGCAAGGACATTAATTTACAGCAAGTATAGAAGTAAAATTGAAAATTTAGCTGGTGTTAAGGGCCAAAATTAAAAATTCAGCAAAGCATTGGGGCTTAAAACAAAATCCAGCCACTTAGAGGATTTAAACAAAAATTCCAGCAACATATAAAGACTAAAACACAAATTCCAGCAACAATAGGAGGCTTAAAAACAAATTTTCAGCAATATACAAGGGCCAAATTTTAAATAACAGCAGATTATATGAAAAGAAAAAAAAAACTTAGGGGTTAATTTACAATTATTAAGGACTAAGGACAAAATAATATAAAATTTCAAGGGGGATAATGATGAATAATCAAACTCTAGGTACCATAGCACAAATATATTATCACATAGATATCAGTTTAATAACAAAACAAAACTAATGCTTAAATAACCAAACCCCTCAATTCTTAATCCGTTTCCTACCTTTTCACTCAATGTTATTATTATTCTTTAATTAATCGAATGAATTCAAATCACAAAAACCAAGGAAATTTATAGCTTAAACCATCAAACAAAACTCTGGCCACACTTATACATACATGAACCGAAAGCACATGCAAACATAGAATTAAACATTCTGAAATCCTTTGAAATATTGAATTCTAGAAGTTCAGGAACTCAAATCCCTTTTTTTAATGAATAAATTAGATTGACAAAAATCAAAAATTAAAACACCGAAACCAACCCCTATCCCAAAGTTCAATTTACTTTTCCATTCGGTCTTCCAATCCCCTTCCCACACCCGAATTTCTAAATTCCTTTAATCACAAGTTTTTAATCAAAACTTCAAATCCCCTACTCCTCTTAGTTCAATTTCATCACAAATTAAACACAATTTCGTTGAATTGGATGAGGTGTCGAGAATTATTTTACCTGACAGAAGAAACGGGGAAAATCCGATTCTGGTATGGATGGTTTACGTCTGGTGGTTCTGGGCAGATGTTCCTCTTCTTTGTGGGCTCCTCCTTCACCTTGAACTGGTCAACTGGTGGTTAGGACTGCTGCGGCTAATCGTCACTCACCGGCGTTTGGTTCTAATTTGGTCGAATTGATGGCTGTAACTGTTGGTGGTGGTTTGTGACTGGAGTTTTTAGCATGGTGGTTGCCTAGTCATTTGTGGAGGTGGTGGAGATTGAAGATAGCGATGGGTTGGAGGGCTTTGACTGAGTTGTTGGAGGAAGTTGTTTGTGATGGTTTGACTTGATCTTGGGTGACTGAAGAGGGTTGGTTTTGAGCAATCTATGGTGGTACAATGATGGGCTGTTGTACCTTGTTATTGGGGCTGATTGTGGGCAGAAATTGGCATGATTTTGGGGTTGATTGGGTGTTTTTTTTGGACGTGATTTTACGTTGTCTTCAGGGCTGCTTGGATGATTTCTTTTAGGTGTTGATTTTGATGGCTTTTAGCATATTTTGGGCTGCAATTGCAGCTGTTTTGGAACTATTTTTTATGTAATTTTCTGGTGGTGATGATGGGGTTTTGAATGGTTGAGTCTTGGAGTTCCTTTTTGGCTGAAATTTATGGAATTCAATAGCTGATTATGAAGTTTGCGGTGGTTAATCTGGTTGTGATAGAAGAGACCGTGGGAGAGGGAGTCAAGGTGGAGTTGTGATGATTGGAACCATGGAAGCATGGCGGTGGCTTCCGCTAGTATGACTGATTGTGAAGGCGTGATTTCTTGATTGGGAAGGGGAGGTTTTTTGAAGGTGGTCTTTGTAATTGGGAAAAAGGATTTTTGAAGGCGTGATTTATTTTTTTTTTGAAGATGGTGATGGTGTCTGAGTTTGTGCGCATTCAAGTGTATGTGAGAGTGTGTGAATTTGTGTTAGTGTGTGTGTCTATGTGGTTATTGTGTGTGAACAGTGTGAATTGGTGTGTGAAGTTGTGTGTGTGAGCAAAATGTGAGACTGCGTTACTAGAATGGTGTGATTTTGTGTGTAGGTGTGTGTGAATGTGTGTGTTTTGGTCATGTGTGTATGGTTGTATGAGGGGGCAGATGATGAGTGTGAAATGGCATGTGAGAGAGAAAGTGTAATTTTGGGGAGGAGAGGTGTGTGAGAGAGAAAGTGTGAATGTGTGTAGTGTGTGTGAGAGAGTGTAAGTGTGTGTAGTGTGTGATTTGGAGAAGTGTGTGTTCTTGGTGTTCTACGTGTAGGCTTGAAGATCTACTAGTGTGTGTTCTAGGTGTAGACTTCAAGATGCTTAAGATGTACTAGTGTGTGTTCTAGGTATAGGCTTGAAGATGTACTAGTGTGTGTTCTAGGTGTATACTTGAAGATGTACTAAAAGCTAGTAGGTGTTCTTGGTGAAAAACTTGAAGAAAATGTAAGAAAAAGTGTGTGTTTTTGGTGTTCTTGGTATATCTAAAACAAAAACTAAAAAATTAAAAACTCTCTTGGGCTTTTTTTTTCCCTCCTTTCTTTTTTTTAATCTCCAAGTGGGATATTCTATAGTGCACATGAAAGACTTATCTGTCAAGAAATGACTAAAAGACCAAAATGCCCTTGACTACCAAAATTATAACTTTACCCTTACAAAAACATTAAAAATCTATTTTCTCTCACAAAAATGAAAAAAAATTAAGAAAATAGCAAATAATAAATTTTCTTAATAGCAATTCATCCTGAAAAAATTTAAAAAATTTAAAACATGCTTAAAAACCTAAAAATAAATTTGGGATCCAAAGATGGCGAAAAAAAATATTCAAGAGGCAAAATTACTGTTTTGCCCTTGTATTGTCAAAATATATGAAAAATTGAAAATGTGTATAAAAGTACGAAAAATGAATTTAAACCTCCCAAAACTAATGAAAAATATTTACGATTAGAAAAATTACTGTTTTGCTCCCAAAATTGTTGACTTTCTCATTTTTACCTAAAAATCAAGATTTGACTCCAAATAGTAAGAAAATGTCTCCCAATGTTAGAAAATGAGCGGTGTGTCAAAATTTGATGTCTACAACAATATTTGTTGCTCAATCCTTCATATTTGGCTTTCTTTTCAAGTTGCCATGGATACTTCAAGTGGATGTGACACGTCTCTATAAGTATCACGTCACAAAAGACCTTATCACGATACTTGCCAATTAAAAATTTCATCTCCACTCAATTGATCACCTCCAACTCTCCATTGTCAGTCAATCTTTTATATCAAGGATTTGGATGTCTCAACAAAGACAATCGTAACTTTCCAACACACATAGTACTAGTCAAATTAGTGAAACTATCATGATTTAATATGCATACAACATACGTTATGGTTCACAGAGCATCTAGTATAGAATTGCTTTTCAACTTGCACTAGACTATCCACCGTTACCATCCTTCAATGATTGCATCTCCTCTATCGTATTGGTTCTAATAATCTTCCTTAGATTTTGAAGTTGATGGTTTAATCCCTTCATTCAAAGGCGATTATTGTATCTCCAATGGATATGACTTGATGAACTTTGGTCCATTGATGGTGCAGACTCCTCTCGATGCACTTTATCTTCTTCCATTCTACAAGCTTTCTCTTTCTGGACAGCTATGAGTGCTTCATATCTACTCATAACCCTAAATGCAAAATCCTCCCAAATATCAGTCAAACCTTGTCATTTCCCCCTTCTTGGAAGTATAGTAGTCTTCATAATCTTGCTTCACAGTATATTTCTTAGAAGATTGATTTTTTTTCACGTCTCCTCGAAGAAGGGTTTTAAAATTCTCTTTTCCAATACATGGTAAATAACTTTTAAAACCTGCAAAAAAAAGGTTAGTACATATAATAATGGCCTCACCAATTCCTTAGTGTATAAACTCGCTCTCGTGTATCACTCAAGTTTATGGCTTTTTTCCGATAAGAGTATCACTAACTAAATCTTTTTCCATTCTAGAGAGCTCATCTTACATAGCTCTTAGATAAAAACTTCGCTAAATTGAATCTTACCAAGTCACCCCTACAACCACTTAATCAATTAGCTCAAGAATAAGATAGGAGTTGACAATAATAAGAACAAAAGAATAGGGTTTGATACAAGAAAAAGTCAAAGAAAGAGTAAAACTCATGATTAGACTTAAGAGACACAGTAATAGGAAACCCTAGTGTGTGGTATCTTGTGTAAAAATTTTGAGTTTCCAACTTTCTTGAAGTAAAGATTCAAAGAAAATAATTTTCTTGAAGATAATTTACTTTGAAAAACCAAAACAAGTGGACTTTCCTTTTTAGTTAGGAAATTGCTCAAACAACCACTTGCCAAATTCAAAGGAACCTTATTCAATGAAGAAAATCCCACACTTTCTTTTTCTTTCTTGCAAACGGTTGCTCATTAGGACAAAATTCTACTCTTTAGGAAACATGGAAACGGATTTCTCTTGTAAATTCTCCATCAAGACACGTTGTCCCTATATTTTCTCTTCAAGATGCGGCTGTCCTCCCTATTTTTTCTCTCAAACACGGACTGCCCTATTTTTTCTTCAACAACACACAACCAAGCTTCTATATTTTCTCCCAAGGTGCACGGCTCCCTCTAGTTTTTCTCCAACAAAAATACTGCCAACCTTAGATTAGGAAACTTGTTCTTCTCTTACCAAAAAAAAAAAAAAGCTTGTTTAAGGATTGAAGAAATTCATTCAAGCTGTCCAAGATTTCAAGAACAAGAATTCAACAATCAAGAACTTCAAGAAGATTAGTTTCTTGATTCAAGAACTTCAAGAACAATTCAAGATCTTCAAGAAACAACTTAAGATTTTTCAAGAAACAATTGAAGAACTCAAAACAAGTTAAAGAAACTCTAGATACAATTTTTTTGGTCCAAGATCTCACAAGGTAAGTTCAAGAATTTCAAGAAACACCTCAAAACACCAAGAAAACACTAAGAAACAAGTTTGGACAGATTAGTGCAAGGCTTTTCACTCCTTCTTTGCATGCCTCTTTCTTCTATTGTTCATTTTCTTCTTCTTGCTTCTTTAAACAACAGTTTTGTGCGCGTCTTTTTATCTTTTAGGATGCACAGCCTTTTTTTAATTTCTTTATCAAGAAACACACTACACAATCCAAGAATTTCAAGAAAGTTCAAATCCTGAATTTCTTGGTCCAAGAAAAGTATGTTCTTGAAAATCTTTTGACACAAATTCAAAAAGTTAGACAAAACAAATCAAGAAAATCAAGAAAAGTAAGAGAACCACACAAATACTTGGAACTCTTGATTTTAGACCACAAGAAACCTCAAAGATTCAATAAAACACAAGAAACATAAGAATCTGATTAAGACAGCAGGAAAACAAATTAGAATAAAGGACGATTTTTTTAAAAAAAAATAACTATGACACGACAAAAGATTAAGGCACAAACATAGATTTAATGAAGAAAGACACAAAAGTGATCACACAACTCAAAAATTCAGAAAAAAAACAAAGAGGGATATAGCCAAATTTTAATTTCAAGAAGAAATCTTCAAGAAAATTGGATTGAAAAAAACCTGAATTTCAAGAAGCCAAAGCTCTTATATCAATTGATGCATGACAGATACCATGAACGCCAAGAACTATTGAAATCAAGTGGAACAACTAGGTGAGCTTGACCTTAGGGAAACATGCTCCAAGCAATCAAGACAAGAAATTGGTTTGCATTGAATTTCTTCAAGATCGTTGTAGTCAACCCTCAAGAATTTATTCTAGGCCTCAACCCTACAAAGGGAAGCAGCCTAGTTGATAAATCTTTCGGACCTATTTCAAACTCTTTGAACAAATTCTAAGTTAATTGGATGGTCACCACGAGATAAGACCAATAGTGGCTCTAATCCAAGAACCCAAGAAGAATTTTCTTGAAGAGAAAATCACACAATTTTATTGAAAATCACATATCTGAAATTTGTGAACAATAACTAGCCTATTTATAGGCCTACAAAGTAGTTTAATAATACTCTATAACACCTAACAAAAAGTTATTTACAAACTCCTAAAAACTCCTAGCTAAACACAAATGTAAACTTAACAAAAACATAACTTGTAAACTAATTAAAAGACTTAACAGAAACTTCAAGAAAACACCAAAGAAAACAACCAATTGTCCACTGGGCTTGGCCGGCCTTGTCTTCAAAGGTTTTAAGGTCTTTGTGAATCTCTTTGTAAGCATACTTTGCCCAAAACCAATAATCCAATTTGGGGTCCAAATGTTGGCCTTGTCTTCAAAGGTTTTAAAGGTCTTTGTGAATCTCTTTGTAAGAATACTTTGCCCAAAACCAATAATCCAATTTGGGGTCCAAATGTCGAGCTGCAATGGCTAATATTTTCTAGGTCCACAAACCACTCTTTTAGCTCTTCTTCAGAATTTACAAACACATTTTGTTCCTCTGGGGCCTTTAAGCCTTCTTTGCATGTGTGCTTGATCCATAACCAAAGAAGTAGCTTTTGATCCATGCTTGAAGTAGTCCACAACTCAACTTCCATTGTATGAACCAAACTTAAATTTCATAGCGTCCTCTTGAGGTACATGTATGGGACTAATATCCACAGCACCAACTTTAATGGCAACAATCCAAGCCTTCCAACTCCTTGTGCATTTGCTCAATGTTGATGATGCTTTTAATCCTCGTGAACAGTTAGCTTGATCAACCCTTGAACTATCTTGAATTTGAATAGCTTGGTGAAATTAACATCGTTCCATAGGCCTTGGGCATAGCTTGCATTCTCAAATCGTGTAAGTGCTCTTGGATTCCTATCAAATTTTTACTTTTTGTGAATCAAACTACTTGAAACTTGATTAGTTTATACTTGAAAGAAATTATTGCAATAGTATGATCAAATAGCATCTATGTCTAAAACAGCATATGTTTATTACAGTGAATGTTTCAAATTTATGTATCCAACTAATCTAAAAAACTACTAACAAGATGTATGTTGTATTAATCACCAATAAATAGAATGAAAATCAAAGTGAGAACTCAAGTTTGACATCCAACTAACCTCACATACATCACTTTTATAGACTTGAATAATAAAATACTTCTCGTCCTTGACAACTCAAATTATGCCATTTTTGGGCAAAACAAAGCATAGGAAGAATCAACTTGTTATGTGCAATTATAAGGAAATCAAAAGCTAGAACATATTATACTTCAGTCACATCATAATGCATCAAGCTGTCGTTTTATTTTCTGGAGTGATACTATAACATCTTGTATATTAATCCTATCTCCAGGACATTGCTTGCAGCAGTTCAAAGCCAATTTGAGTATTATTGAAACATACTCTAGCTTCTGAGTGAAATGCGTATCATTTGGCACGATATAAGTTAGCATCTATAACTTGAGTGGTTGCATGAGGCAGAGAATCTTCTATCCAACTCTTTAAATTCACATCTCTAGAAAACATTTCATCATTAGGCTTCATTCTTGAAAAAGTTTCCATGACAACTATGCCAAAACTATACATGTCAGTTTTTGTTGATACTTGTCCCTCCAGTCCATACTCTACAATATAAATGCCAATCTATCAACTTCGTTTAAAATCATAGTGGGAAAACTAAACTTAATGATAAAAGCAAAATAAATACAAACAAAGAACAAAAAACAAAAACCCAAAGCTAGATACTTAACCTGGTGCAATATATCCCAACATTGCAAGTGTCTTGGTGTGCAAAATACTATTTTCTTCATCCAAAAACTTTGCAATGCCAAAATCACTCACATGTGCAACCATGTCATTGTCAAGCAATATGTTACTAGGCTTCAAATCACAGTGAACCACTGGTATTGTATAACCATGATGGAGATATTGCAATGCAGAAGCAACATCTATCATTATGCTTACTCTTTGCATCAAATTTAAGAAATGATTGTGGGAGTACAACCACTTTTCAAGACTTCCATTAGGCATGTAATCAAGAACTAAGACTTTGAAGTCAAGGTTAGAGCAACTGCCAATCACCTTGGTTAGGTTTCTGTGGCGAAGGTTGCGTAATACTTCACATTCCCTATCAAAACTGTTAAAAGTAACTTCCATTGGCAAACTAAAAACTTTCACAGCCACAAGCATCCCATCTAATAGCCTTCCACTATATACGGATCCAAAAGTCCCTATGCCAAGTATGTTGCTATCGTCATAGCCATTGGTTGCCCGAAAGAGTTCATGATATGAAATCCTTTTTGGTGCTCCCCTAGGCAACAAATCAGTTGTTCTTGGAACGTTATCCTTCTTTCGGTATCTCAAAAATAAAATTGTGGTAGTTGTAGCAACCATTGTTGCTACAATCCCAATCAAAATTCCTATCAGTTCAAATATTTTCTTCCTATTTGACCTGTGAATAGGAGAAGTCCTACAAGGAGGAACAAGAAATCTTTGAGCACCACACAACTCATCATTGAACATGAATGATTGGTGTGTGAAGTTCTTAAAAGGACCACCAGAGGGAATTTCACCAGTTAAGGAGTTGAAAGAAAGATTAATGTATATGAGATGTGAAAGTGTCTCCAAGGACCTTGGGATTGGACCTGATAGATGATTTTTGGACAAGTCCATGAATTCCAAGCTTAATATGCGACTGAGTGAGTTTGGAATAGGTCCTTCAAATCTATTTTGAGCCAAAGAAAGGTTGATTAAACTCTGCAAACCTGCAATTGAGCTTGGGATATTTCCATAGATGTGATTTCTAGACAAATTCAAATTTATTACCGCCTTCAAATTTTGAATTTCCTGTGATAGTGAACCACTCAAAAAATTAGATGATAGGTCCAAGTACAAGAGATCATTAAGGCTCCACAAGCAAACAGGTATGCTAGAGTTCAATAAGTTCTTCCCAAAGAGAATCATTCTCAGAGAAGTAACATTACCTAAGCATGATGGTATTGGTCCTTGAATCTGATTTTGGCGCAGACGTATTTCGTATAAGCTCTTCAAGTCACAAAGAACATCTAAGAGTGATCCACTTAGTTGGTTATTAGCAAAATTTATAGCTTGAAGATTTTGTAATGCCTTTATTGTTGCAGGAATTGTTCCACCCAAGTGATTGCCATAAAGACTCAAAAGAAATAAATTGCTCAAATTCCCAATTCCTTCAGGAATTTTTCCCTCGATTTCACAATTAGATGCATAAAGTCTCTCCAAAGAAGTCGAAAGATTCCCAACAGATGTTGGAAGAACACCTTGCAAAGGATTCTGAGCGAAAGATAACCATTGCAGGTGTTTGCAATTTGTCAAGTAACTAATAAAGCTCAATTCTGGCAAGGAAGGTTCACTTGTCAAATTATTTCCAAAAAGATCTAGTATATTTAGAAGTCTTAGATCACCAAGGGAATTGGGAATTGGACCACTAAATTTGTTTGTAGACAAGCTTAATATCACTAGCTTAGATGCATTTGAGATTGAGGCTGGTATCGCTCCGTCAAAGTGATTCATGCTGAGATAAAGAAATTCCATATTGATTAATCCATAACCCATGGTTGATGGAAGATTTCCAGAAAGATTATTGCTTGTAAGTTGCAGGTCTTGCAGCATTGAGACGTTGAATAATTGAACTGGTATGGATCCAGTTAGGCTATTGAATCCCAGATATAATGTTTTTAGTTTGTGCAAATTGCCCAACTCTTGTGGTATTGTCCCTGCAGAATAAAGAAAAGAAGCTTTAACAATATCAGTCAACATTGCGTGCATATTAAAATGTTTTATCATCTATCTAATTGAAAATAATCTCTCCTGTCAAGTTATTAAACGCGAAATCTAGTTCCACAAGTATGGCTAAATTGTCGAAGGTTTACATACTGAAGGCATTCAAATTATAGAAATGACCGCACATTAGTGGAATCACATGCAAAATTGTCATGAATCCATAAATCCAGTTTGGAAAAAAAGTGCACAAGTAAAATTAGATTTCATGACTGCTAAATGAAAGGTTTTATTTTTGATATCATGAGATTTGATTTTAAGCATATTAATAGCACTTTTCAAGAGAAAAGAAAACAAACCAACAATAAACGGGGAAGTAAACAAATTAGTCATCCATAATTATTAATAAAACTTAGTAGTATTAATTAGTGCCTTAACTTCCATTTTCAGCTCTCTGGTCCTAAAGCTTTTACTTTGGTTACAAAGCTTTAGTTGCTAATCGACCCAAAACATTGGATCGGATATTTATACTTTTAGAATTTTTTTGAATATTCCTTTAACTTATTTTGTAATTACCATTTTAATTTTGCAAATGCATTTTATCTTATGTATCTGGCATTCTAAAAAGTAGTACTATATTATTAATCTAAGATCACTTATAAGAAGAGTGTAATACAAGCACAAGTTAATATTTTTGTCGTCTATAAAACTAAATCAAAACACTTTGGCTATACTAATGGAAGCTAAAACATGAAATGATTGACAAAATAAAGATTTTTTTTTGGGCGGTGGGGGTTATATATTGTAGTTTATTGGAGGGAGGTTATGTATTCTAATAATTCTCTTTGGCTTGGCAATCAATGATAGCAAAAAATATATACATATTTTTGGGCAAGACAGCTACCAAAAAACTAAATTACCATAAAAATAATAGTTAAAGGACTAGATAGTTGAAAGCCAAAATATAGGGAGTAAATTAATTATAGTGAAAAAAAAAACTTGGAGAACTATTTTGACTATTTATTTTTAAAAAATACGAGAAAGAAAAGAACATGCAATCATCGATAACTAATTGTTCCTACTACTACTGTTGAACAAAGAAAGGAAATACAAGTTTGGTCACCTAATTACTGCTTATCCTACCATACATCAGTTTTGACAAATAAAACCTACACTCATATTCACAAAAGAAGAAAAAATAAAATTCACAAAGCATTCAAATTTGGCACTTTTGAAAACTTCAATTTTTAAGTACACTTTCAAGAAAAATAATTCACATCCCTTGTCCCCTAGGCCTTCTAAATTGTTATTTCAAATGGAATTACTCTCAGCTCGCATAGGTTAAAAATGGCAAAGTGAAAGTTTAGCTCTTCCATTTTATATAGTTTTCAAGCACCTGAGTGGAATACTATGTCAAAATATCAATTCTACCGACTTCTTAGGATTTTCTATTGTTTGCAAGCTGAGCATTGTCATGCCTATGAGGCTGTCATATCTAAATTGAGGATTGTTTGAAAATCTTAAGTAATTACTTTTTATTTTATTTTTACTGAAGATCTATTTGACTTCTAGAAAAAAAAATTGAGGACTAAATTGAACGATATATAAAGATAAAATCCAAAATGAAAAAGAATAAAAATGTAAGGAATACATAGACACATCATAATTTACCCATAATAATGTACAAAAACGTAATTGTTCAAAATGCTAAATTAGGACTTTTCTTGGCTGTAGTCTAGCAAAGTTCCTGCCGTACAAAATTAGAATATTATTCTTGGGCATGATTGTAACCTATTTATGGATACTTTTTAATGCGTGTCCAACCCATGTTAAAAAGAGGTAGTATGGAAAATTTTTTGGTGGACTCCAATTTGCAATGGAACTCGTGATCATAATAAGGGTCAAATTGGTATCATTTCCTTATATTAGCATACGCCACTTTATCCATGTGGACCTTATTAGTCCATAATTTCTACAAGTGAGGTCCATGTAACAATCACCCCTATCTATAGTAGAATGAGGTGAGTCTTCTATTCTATGCTGAAGCGTTTTTTTTTTTTTTTAAATGTGTTTTTTTTTTAGAGATTGTTTATAATTCAAGTGGTGCATAATAATTTTTAAGCTTTAATACTGATTCTACCCCTTTTTCGGCGTTTTAGGTGTAAGTAAGGGATAATATGTACATTCTGCAAATTGGATTGTACTTGCAAAGTAATATCAAAACTTGGAGAATTCTTAAGTCAGGTCCATGGCCCCACTTGTGGTTTAAAAGAGTGTCAAGTAAATAAAGTAATGCATGCTAATGTAATAAAATGATGTAAGGATGTTTATGTAACTTTTTTTTAAACTACAAGGTTCATCGATGGAGCTGTGGATTAGATCCATTTAAAAATTTTCTATCAAATTTTGGTCGGCTTGTTGGTTGAATTCCTGCCGAAGTCAACGATAGCAAAAAAAGCAGTCAAACAACCAACAAACATGTTATCATGAGTTTATTCATTTACCCCAAAAAATGTGCAAAAGCGAATACGAAACTGCATATTTAAGCTTTCATTTGTCTAAGTACTATATTTCCATAATCTTATTAATTTAAAAACCAAATTCTCCAGTATCTTTCTAATTTGAAAATCACAGAATCTAGTGTGACTAGCCAATCTGCCCTATGTCGCTGGCTACCCTATATTAAAAAGATTTGTTGTGAACGTGGAAACATTATTAATTAACCTTATAAAGTCATCAACATCATAAAAAAAAAGAAAATTTATCTAGTATAGCCAGTATGTAATCATGTTATCAGATTTTTTTAATGTTAAATACGGTGCTATATAAGAACTTTTCTGATAATCTGCAGATTTGTTAGTAATTGTACGAAATTAACTGAAAAATCTAAATAGTTTAAGTGAGCTTGAGATAACTCGTACTCGGCCGAAGGCTATTGATTAATTCAATTAACAAAGGGCTTATCTAGGTAAGTTTTGTGGTTTGGATTAAGTTAAAACCTTTAAAATTTAAATGAGACAAGATTTGTATCTTTCTGGATTTCGTTATTTTGCATTATTGTTAAAAGAATAATACTTTAGTGTATTTCATAATGTAATATATATGAGATAAAAAAGTGGCTAGTATATTAATAAAATTACTTAAAAACTTGTTTGAATAATATTTCAAAATAGTTTTTGTTAAAAAAAAAACCCATTATGTGTAAATATCAAACTAGGATTCCTATATGAAATTATTAGATTACCCAACGAATTAATTACTAGGTTGTCTCATTCCATCCATTTCTCTATCCTCCTCCTGGAAAGTCGTCCAGATTACATGGGACTTGTTTGGTTATCATTTTTTGCCATTATTTGCAAGAATATTTTGGAGTTGTGTTTTGATAAAACAAAAAGTTATTCCAAAAAACGTGATTAATACTTGTAGTTTTGACCAAAAAATGTCCCACAATATTTTGTCCAATTTTTCGGCCAAGTTTTTTTTTTAATTTTAAAGCCCTTCTTTTTCCTCTCTCCAACTCTTCTCCCGCTTGCTTCTTTTTAAATTTCAAAACCCTTCTTCTTCCTCTCTCTAACCTTTGTCTATCCCTCTCCAATCCAAATCCGCCTAACACCCTAGACCCAAAACGAACTCAAGCTGTGAAATTAACCTACTAAATGACCCATTTCTACTTAGCCATACCCAGATTACCATCTAAACAATTAGCGGAGCCAGCATTTCCCATCAAAATCAAAACCCAATCTTCAAAATCCTAGTCCTAACTAAGCATTCGTTGGAGAAATTAGTCATCAATTGTGTGGTTGTTATGGAGACTAGCGTCTGGCAACCAATGTTCGTTCCCATTATCAGCTTTGAAATTTCTCACTTGTGTCGGATGCTTGTAATTTAACGAGTGTCCATTACCCAGTGCTCACTCCACAAAAACTTAGAGATTGCAATAGAGAATGTTTAAATTTTAAAAAAATTAAGTTAAAATTTTATCCTATATGTAATTGTACTTTGATTATCTGCACAATAGTTATTCGAATTCATCATATCTTAGTGATGGCTAAAGCAACTATGTTGGTGAGGAAATGCTATCGCTAGTTATATCATGGTTTTAGAATTTTGGTTACACTAAACAAGAAAATGACATAATATTTGTTAAAAGAAAGAGATTAATGAGAAATTTGGGAGCTTCATTAAAAGTCCATTGACATTGCTTCGATTTGAGTAATTAATAATAATTGACAAATAGAGGAGATTTTTAATAAATGTTTGTCTATTCAAAGGGTTGGACCATGATTTGGATACACCATAGGATTTGTATTTTAATTTGGACAATTTCGACCATATATTTTGCTGATGTAAGCAATATTCTAATGGTTATGAACATGAGGAACATTTGATAACGTTTTGCTATTTAAGGGGATTGACTATAATTTGATCAAAACACATGGTAGAATTTGTAATTGACCAAACCTTTGAACAGGTAGATGTAATTAATCATTGTTCATTTTTTCTTTTATACAAAATTAATGCTACAGTTACCTTTGACCATTAATCAAAAGGGATGAAGATGTCAAAAAATAAACTGGAACAACTATTATAATGCAAAACACTCCAATGGACATATTGCATTTAGCCCTTTTCTAAAAGAAAGGTTAGGCTTAAAGAGCTCCTAAAAAATCATAATTAGTGATCAACATAATAATAATTGAATACATGATAATTTATCTAACACAAAGGCAAGAGTTAAGTTCTTACCACTTAAATTGTTATAGCTCAGATATAGTTCCTCAAGCATCGTCAAGTTCCCAATTTCTTCTGGTATAAGTCCATCAAAAGTATTGTGAGACAACCCAAGTGCCTGAAGCCTTGAACATTGAGATAATGTGGACGGTATCTTTCCGCTAAATCCATTGACAGACAAGGTCAAGCAATGTGATTTTTTGAAGTCGTCGACAAATGTTAACAGGGAAGACCTGCCAGATAGGCTATTGTTTTGAATAGAAAACCACTCCAATGTGGAAGTATTGAAGATCTCCAATGGCAAAGAACCAGAAAGGTTATTATAGCTCCATGTTCAAAGTCTTCAATTTATGTAGATTCCCAAGCTCTTTTGGAATTATACCTGGAAAAAAAAATTAAAGAAAGTTTCAACCTCTCTAACTTTGACATGTTGGAGATAGAAGGTGGGATGAAGCCTGTAAAGGTATTGTTCTTGAGAGAAAGGTATTGTAGTTCTTGCAAGGAGCCGAACCAAGAGGGGAAGCTATCCACCTATCTTGTTGACTGTCAAATTAAGGACGCTTAATCTATGCAAACGAACTATTCATGGGGAAGTTCCCATGGAAATTGTTTCCATTCATGTCGGGGAAAAAAAGGAAGGACAGATTCCCCAATTGTGGTGGAATGATGCCAGTGAGACCCCAATTAGAAATATTCAATTCTTCCTATCTCCTCTTTTTATTTGGCTGTAACTCATCTCAGCCACTACCATATTATTTCCATTCATTTTGTTTATTTAACCAACAGTCATCTTTTCACAGCTAGGTATTGAATTGGGTCTTAAATTTTAAAAAAATTATTTATACTAAATGTAATAGTTAACCTTAGTTTTCAATTTGAAATAGTCTTTTGTTGTCTAAATATAAAGTTTCTTTCGTTGTTAACAATTTAAAGTTGATTTTTTTTTGTTTTCATTTTAAAATAATAGTTTTCTTGAACTTTATTTACTGATCTCCACATGAAGTAACTTTATGTAGAAACATTAGAACTAAAAGCTGCAATAGAGAATGTTTTAATGTTCATAAATTGAAAGTTAAAATTTTATCCTATATGTAATTGTACTTTAATTATCTACATAATAATTATTCGAATTCATCATATCTCTGTGATGGCTAAAGCAACTATGTTGGTGAGGAAATGTTATTGCTAGTGATATAGTAAGAATTTTTGTAGAAGGAAAAACAAAAAATAAATAAATAAATAAAACAAGGGATTAATTAGAAGTTTGGGAGCTCCATCAAAAATTCCATTGACATTACTTCGATTTGAGTCATTAATAATAATTGATAAATGGAGGAGATTTTTAACAAATGTTTGTCTATTTAAAGGGTTGGACTATGATTTGGATACACCATAGGGTTTATCTATTAATTTGGACAATTTCAGACATATATTCTACTAATATAAGCAACATTTCAATGGCTACGAACATGAGGAGTATTTGATAAAGGTTTTGCTATTTAAGGGGTTTGACTACAATTTAATCAAAACACATGCTGGAATTTGTAATTGAGATACACCATAGGGTTTATGTATTAATTTCGACAGTTTCAGACATATATTTCACTAATATAAGCAACATTCCAATGGCTACGACCATGAGGAGTATTTGATAAATGTTTTGCTATTTAAGGGGGAATTGACTATAATTTGATCAAAACACATGCTAGAATTTCTAATTGACCAAACTTCAGAAGAGGCAGATATAATTAACCATTGTTCTTTTTTCTTTTATGCAAACTTATTGTTACAGTTACCTTTGGACCATTAATCAAAGGGATGAAGATGTCAAAAAATAAACGGGAACAACTATTATAATGCAAAACACTCCAATGGACTTACTGCATTTAGCTCTTTTTTAAAAGAAAGGTAAGGCTTAAAGAGTTCCTAGAAAATCATAATCATAATTAGTGATCAACATCAATAACAATTGAATAAATGATAATTTATCTAACACAAAGGCAACAGTTAAGTTCTTACCACTTAAATAGTTATAGCCCAGATATAGTTCCTCAAGCATTCGTCAAGTTCCCAATTTCTTCTGGTATAAGTCCATCAAGAGCATTGTAAGACAACCCAAGTACCTGAAGCCTTGAACATTGAGATAATGTGGACGGTATCTTTCCACTAAATCCATTAGCAGAGAGGTCAAGCCATGTGATTTTTTGAAGTCGCCGACAAATGTTAACGGGAAGACCGCTAGATAGGCTATTGTTTTGAATAGAAAGCCACTCCAGTGTGGAAATATTGAAGATCTCTAATGGCAAAGAACCAGAAAGCTGATTATTCCTCAAGCTCAAAGTCTTCAGTTTGCTGTAGATTCCCAACCTCTTTTGGAATTCTTCCTTGTAGAGAATTGAACGACAGTATCAAGGCCTCTAGCTTTGACATGTTGGAGATCGAGGGTGGGACGAAGCCTGTAAAGTTGTTGTTCTTGAGAGAAAGGTATTGTAAGTTCTTGCAAGGAACCAAACCAAGAGGGAAGATCGCCACTGAGATTGTTGACGGCGATATTAAGGACTCTTAATCTACGCAAATGAATTAATTCCAGGGGAAGTTCTCCATGAAATTGTTTTCACTCATGTCAAGGGATCGAAGGAAGGATAGATTTCCCCAGTTGTGGCGAAATGAAGCCTAGTGAGACCCCAGTTGGAAATATTCAAAGCAGTGACTCGGTGGTGAAGAGAGCCGCAAGAGATTCCCACCCATTCACAAACAGAGGATGTAACAGACCAGTTGCTGGCCAAGATTTGATAAGGGTCTGAAGTGATTTTAGCTCTCAAAGCAAGAAGGGCTGATTGATCCGTGGTAATGTTGGTGGTGGTCATGGCTAAGCAAGCCAACAGATAACTGCACTGCACGAGTCCAAGGGACAGAGAGTAGGAAATTTTCTTCATGACTTGTATTCGGTTCGAGGACAGTGTGCTGAACAATTGCATACTTCTGGTACACACATATATTGCCAGACAGTGAGGACATCTAACAGACAAAAATGGAGCATAATACACGGCGGGACTTCTATGCATATTTGGCAAAAATAAAAGAAAATTGAAACAAAAGTCTTCCAAAAGTTGTAAATCGATTGCCTTATTATGGTATACTAATGATATTGTAATGTATTTTAAAACTTAATGTATGTGAAATAAAAAAATTTGATTAATATATTCAAAAATTATTAAAAAACTTGTCTTTAAATAATTTGATCCCCGATAAAAAGATTAATAGACCCGTGTAATAAGGCAATCAGTAATCAGTCATCTATAGAGACAAAACTTAATGTGTTTTTTAAAGATATATAGTCAATAATAATTGAAACTTCATTCATTTCCCGATTACACGCAATGGGAACATAGACAATTTTAAGCCTCGTATTTAGGCTAATTAAATATTGTAAATGTGTCTCACCAAAAGTGATTAGGAGTCACTCAAAAACAATCAAATTATTACTTGTCACCTAACATTTGGTCAGTAAAATCAACACTTGGTGAACTAAAATCAAACTTTTTTAATCAAAGTAAGTGGAAGGCCATAGACCTAGTGGATTATTTATGAATTTGCATCTTATCATGCTTCAACTTTTCTAAAGGTTACCATGAAAAACGAAACTATAAAAGTGGTTGGAAAATTTTAAAACGCCTTCCTTCTGCATCAGTTACAAAATGTCAAAAATTCTTTTCACTAGTTTAAATCAAAGCAACAGTTAACTTAAAAATGCTATGATTAGCTAAATTTAAGCAAACCTAGAAGAGGCCCACATCTCTCCGCATACGAACTTCTGATAAATTGGCTCATATTAAAAATATTGTGCTAGTAAAGTACATTATAGTTTTTCTTTGGGCTTCATTCGTTCCCCTTCACTCTATTTAGCGTACTTTTGTTTCAATGCAGAAAGAAGCAATATCTACAACTCAAATGCTCTTAGAACTTTATTTTAATTTATTTCTAATTGTAATAATCGCATAGATTTATGATAAATATCAATGTCTGTGTTATTAAAATTCTCATGGCACATTGGTCGAATTATCTAGCGTGCTCTAGAACACAAAAAAAAAATTTAATATGACTTAAAAATTATTAGATAAAATTACTGTAAATAACCCACTACCATTTAAAACATTCAATCAAAGCTTTTTCCAAACATTTAGAATATCATATCTGATTAAGTACTAAAACATGCCACTAATAACAAATAAAAAGAAAAAGTCCATAAATTTTCCAAAGATACTACTTGAGTTAATATGACTTAAATTTCTACCCCCCATTATACTCAATCACTCCTTATGATGCTAATCTCCAATGCAAACTCGTGAATTTTATGTTTTATTAGATAAAATTACTGTAAATAACCCACTACCATTTAAAATTTCAATCAAAGCTTTTTCCAAACATTTAGAATATCATATCTGATTAAGTACTAAAACATGCCACTAATAACAAATAAAAAGAAAAAGTCCATAAATTTTCCAAAGATACTACTTGCTCCCTTGGATTTAAATCTTTTAAATTTTGATTCAATTTTATCCTTATATTTTCTCAAATAAATGAGATAGATTCTATTATATGCTTGTCCCACGTTGGTCATTCCACATATTTCTACCATATATTGAACATAAATATAATATAATAAAAAAATGAGTAAGAGACACCGATGGTATTCAAACTTATCACTGAGCGTTACATTTGTACTTCAACTTTTAATTATGTCAATTAGGTATCCAAACTATGTAATTTGAGTCAAATTGGTGTCACACTCAATTTTTCGATGGAAATTTGTGATAAGAGAGGACATGTGCCATGAACTTCACTTCAGAAAATCGAGTGTGACACCAATTCGATGCAAATTAAATAGTTTGGGTACCTAATTGGCATAATTAAAAGTTGAGGTACTAATGCGACACTCAGTGATGAGTTTGGATACTATTGATGCCTTTTACTCTGAAAAAAAGAATATGCCTTAGTGAAGTAAAAATATAATAATTATAAAACAATGCCAAGTAACAATTTGATGGCAGGTTAATAGCTAGCATATGTAAGAATTGCGTTCCAAATCACATTCAAACAATATTTCAACTAAAATGAATGCCCTTAGCTCCGTAATATGCTGCTAGGACGCGCTGGTTATGTGGCTTAAGATAATGAATGCCCATAGCCCCGTCACAAGCAACCCGATGAAGTGGAAAATGAATGCCACAATCACATAACTTCACCTTGACTTCTCATTTGCTATAGGCTTAAGATATACAAGGGCGCCCTACGTAACAAAGTGATGTGCAATATCTATGTAGAATATTGACGAATAATTTTTTAGCGTAAACTACAAATTTAAAACAGTCACAACAAGTTATTCATTAATTGTTTATTACTTATGGTATTATTATTCAATCAAACATCTCATATATTTTTTATATGGGATACGACGGATTACAATTGCTGCGGCTTAAAAACTTTGGTCGCTTGCAAGACGCAATCTAAATTCTGACCATAATTGGATGTGTAGGATTTTTAAATTGGTTTTCAACCTTATTTCCTATAGAACTTAGAATCTGCAGCATTTGTGCAATTGATGTCCAATGCACCTTCCCTAGTCTTACCCCCGTATAAAATTTATACTAGATTTACTCTGATACTAATTGTAAAGCTCGATACGAAGGATTGACCTATTAAATTTTGGGCATAAACCATATGTCAAAAATTATAAAGTCAACAAACTAAAACGAAAATTATAATAAGAAATTGACAAGCTTTGGTTATGTTCAAAATTGTACTATAAGATGAAAATAACATTGAAATATTCAGTGTTGATTTTGGTTAATTACACTTTATTCCCTACACTCACTCCCTAGTTTCACTTTACCTCCTTAACTAGATTGATTGACATTTCACCCTCCATGAAACTTCACAAATTCCCAAAATAAATTCTAAAAGTCCAATATATCAATAGATACAATTATAAACGATGTTGTAGAGACCTATGCCGCTTATGAAATTTGACAATATAATTGGTATCATGGTTCATTTCTAATGACCTTACATTCTAACGATTTTACATTATCTTTTAATTTATATAATTTAGATTATGTGAGTATTTTTGGATTTGTAAATTTTCTCTAAACAACTCGTTCAATATTTCCCTTATTTCATTTTACAAAAGATAGAGAATTTATGACTCTTTTTATTTGTTTTGATTTTTCCATAGTCAAACAAATTAAATAAAAATATAATAACATGTAGAATTGGTATAAATATTACAGAACAGGAATAACAAAACTCTAAGTTTTAATTTTGAGAATCAAGTAATAGATTAGTAAAGACAACAAATTTTAACAAATAAAGTATTTAAATATGTAACTACAAATGCATAAGTATTTTTGTACTTATTAAATACAACTGTATTACTTATATAAAACAACTATCTATTACTAAAGGTTTAATTAATTACAAAAAACGTTGTATGCTTAACTACAAAAAAACTGTATGTATCAACATGCATGTATACCTACATGTATGGTACCCAAAAAATTTAAAATTGTACTTATAGTAAAAATATTATTTTAATTCTTTTGCCATTAAATGATCAAAACAAAATAAAAAAATATGTGTTAAATATTGGTTCCAAATAATTTATAAGTTGATTCAGAACAATTTTACAGCAAAGATGATATGCAGAAACCCCATTAATGTTTGGACATATAACAATATGGTCCATGAGTTTTTTTTGACAATTTAGTCTATTTACTAATGATAAAAAATAACTGCATTCTTAACCCTAAAAAGTCAGTTGTATTAAACCTCTTAAAGTTTAAGCATGATTTCACTTTAGTTCTTTAGAGAGGTTTTGAATCATTTAATAATTGAATTGACAATAATCGACAGCTGTGTTGTCAATATTGTCCCCAAAAATATGTATACTCCAAAATAAATATTATAAATCTCAAGTAAGCCTTATTCAATTCTAAAAGTTTAAGGACTATAGTTAATAATGGCTTTTATATTTTTTGATAGATTATTAGAACTAATTCATTTATACTATGTATCTAAGCTTATGTTTCAATTTATATTCATGAATGTATTTAAACTATTTATGTTTTAAATAAATTAAAGTTCAAATTTTTCATTATTTATGAATTTTAATTTATGTTTATAAATTTATTTTAACTACTTAAATTATTTATAAACTAAAGATCAAATGTTCAAATTTGATTTTAATACAAATTTACTTACAACATTTACAATTTCATTTAAACTAAATTTTTTTCAAGTTTAGTTTATATTGATGATTTTATTTGTGCTATCCTCATTATTACATATATTATTTAAATTACTTAAATTTTTAAATAAACTAAAATTCAAGAAAGTTAAAATCAAACTTCAAATAGCATCAATGGATTTAGTTGAGGTGGTACCGTTGTCCTCAATATGGGGGCAAGAGATCCCTTTGAATTTCAATAACTAGCATCCACCCAAATAATAACTACCTTCAAGTATATGTTATACGTATGTGATTATTATCATCCCAAGTTTTAAGAAAGATTAGGATGCTTTGACATTCAGGTTACACGAGATTTTACGTTGAGGTAATTTGAAACCATTTTTTTAGGCCTAAAAATTGCATTTCAAAGCACATGTCCATTTTGTGCGAAGCCCTCACGAACCAGGCAACACATATATAAATTGCATGTATGGTGCACAAACACCTAATACATTTGATAAGAGAATATTTTATCAATTTTAGTATAGGGTTTTATATATGATTTTAGTGTGTTTTTAGTATGTTTTTAGTATTTTGATACAAAATGGCTCATTTTCAATTAGCTTCTTCCATTTGCAAATTTTCCTAAAAATTAGGGGTTTTACTCGATTTTTTTGGTTTTGAAACAAAATTTATATTTTGAACAAATTAATGCATAATTTTTGTAAATCTTGCAATTTTTATATATTCAATCATAATTTGGATCAATTTGAGTAAAAGTCATCACATTCACAGTAGATTCAAGGATAATTGAATTAGGAGTTCAATGCACAACTTTTACATTCAAAAGCTTCAAGATTATTTTGCTCAATTTCGAAAAATTTTCATCAACAACTTCACCATGGAATTAAAGGTTCTACATCACAAAAAGGTCTCAAGGGCATAAGAGGAACAAGAAACAAAAAATAAGGGCAAAAGGCAATAGAAGTGAAGAAATGGAAAAAACTATAGGTCGACAACAATGATACATTTTAGTATTTTGGCAATAACTTGAGCTACAAAAATTGGATTGAGATGATTCTTCTTGCGTTTCAAAGCTAAGAGCATACTTTACAATTCTTATGAAAATGTTAAAATCTAGTTCTCATATTTCATAGCCAAAAATCCAAATTATTGAAGTACATGTGTGCCATGAAGTTCTCCCAACCATGTCTCAATATTTTGGCTATATCATTGCATCTAGAACTTCAAATGACTTGATTCTTGTGGTAATGGAAAGATAATTCGAAGGGGTACAACTTTTGATGTCCACCTTCTTCTGGGAACAATTTGTGGACACAGCATGTTGGCCAGAAAATTATAGCTTCAACTTGCAGCTCATTTCCGCCCTCTTATGATAATATTTTGAAGATTCTCTACACCTGCACTACCCAAGGAAATATTGCAAAATTCAATGAAATCTTTTGTGATTTTAAGACAACTTTTCTTGCAAATTGTCATGCAAGTTGTCTAGATGATTATGGTGAATTTGTCTATAAATAGGGAGCTCTTGCTAGACATTTAAAACAAGTCTCGAGGGGAGGAGTACTCCCAAAGTAGTTAGTTTAGTAGTTTTCTTTGCAGTTTTTAAAGGAAATTTCAATATTTGTAAGCAAACTCTTGGAGAATTCACTTGTACAACTTCATATTCAAGGAAGAAATGAATGATTGGAGCCATTGAAATTAGAATTTCTTTCACTTTCTCTCTATTTCCTTACTTGTTATGATTTACTTTAGTAAATTCTTATACTTTCAAGTTATGAATTCTATGTTTAACTAAATACTTTTCTTATGGTTAGATGAAGGAAATGATATGAATTGAATGTCATTATACTTGCTATAACTTGTATTGCTTGTTCATCCATGAAGGTTTAACATTGTAACTGCTTGATCACCTATTGCAAATCATTTAGATGTTATTTGATATTGAGAAATACTCATAACGTTGAAAAATGGTAGATGAAACCTATGATATACACACATGAGAATAGTGGTGTAAGTAGGTGGATTAAGGTCGTATAAGACCACAATTCATGCATTTCACAAGAGTTTATTATGAGAATAGTTAAACTCTAGTCAGTTCATTGTGAGAACAAGTTTTGATTTTAAATGAAATTGCAATCCTAAGCAAGACAAGATTAATATAGCAAGGTGTTAATTCGCTCAACCATATTAGTGACAATTAGTGGATTCTAAATCATATTACTTGCATTTGTGAATTTCTTCCATTTGTTTTACTTCAAGTATATGAATTTTTGTACTTACCACGTATTTGATGTTTTGTCTAGATAATAGAGCAAGTTAGTTGCTTCGGTACTTGCTAAATTTTGTTTCCTCGTAGGATCGATCCTAATACTTCCTCTACTACATTTGACCCATGCACTTGCAGAAAAGGGTATTAGGTTATAAATGTTATTACTTGTTTGTCTGAATTTTGCCTAATTTTAATAGTACCTCAATCCCACAATCAGGTTTTTGGTCCCGTTGATGGGGAAACGTTGAAACTTTAGCAATATCAAGGCAAATACAAGCTTTATTAGTCTTGACATTTTTGTTTTTATTGTTTTGATATCCCTTGTGTTGTGTTTTTGTAGGTACTAATTGAATCTAGGGTGAAGGGAAGCATTTAAAGGTTGAAGTTGATTCAAACATTTCATCAAACACTTGGTAGACATGTTCAATAACATGCTAGTGGATGAGGTCTTGCCAGAAGTTTCAGTGTCATATGTTGCAAATCAAATGCAAGAACAAGAAACAAGAGTAAATGATGAATTTGATCCGGAAATCATTTGTGTAGTTAGACATGACCAATTTGGAGGAAATTCAAATGAACATGCTTGTAGACACCAAATTTTGACACACCTTTTGTAAAAAAATATGTGCGTCACTTTTATTTTAGGGGGGATTTTCTTATTTTTTGGGGGTCGAGTATAATTTTCGCATATTATGTCTAATTCTTCACATCAAGGGGCAAAATGGTAATTTTACCATGTAAATATTAGTTTATTTTATTTTATTTTTCTAAATACATAATTTTATTATTTTTATCATTATTTATGATCTTAATGATTTTCGGGAGTCATTTATTATTTAAAATTTTAGTATTTTTAATTCAACCACACGTTTTCCAATGCATTTTTTTAATTTATTTATTTAAAATTTTTCTTTATGAGAATTATGTGTGTGTGCATTTATAAATTTTATGTAAAGAAAATTTTCATAATTAATTTATTTATTTACTTATTTTTAAAAGCCATTTGTTGTTTATTTTCAATTATATTTTCCTAATCTAGAATTAACTTTTTTTTTTGTGTTACACTGAATTTTTCTTTTTCCTTCTTATAATATTGTATTTCAATTTTAATATATAATTTAAAAAAAGTTCAAGTAGTTTTTATTTTTATTTTTATTTTTTATTTTTATTTTTCTGTTTTCTTTGTTTTCTTTAAAAAAAAAAAACGAGAGATAAACAATAGCAGCAGCAACGTTGCTGCTGTTTGTTTTCTGCTAACACCATCCCAGCCATGCCTCTTTTCATCATCACCTCCCAATTTGCACTCAACCTACCAGATTTCGGGGGATTTTGTTTTTGTTTTACACTCACCATTCTCTCCTCTGCACTCACAGACACACGACATCTCACAACTCTCCTCACTCCCATTTTCATCTGCACACACAGACATTAGACTTGAATCTTCACTCTCCCTCTCCTTCCCATTATACTCTCGGTTTCTCCTCCTCCTGCAAACACACACACTTCACACACATCCCACCACACAGACACAACAGCACACACATTTTGCACTTCCCTCATTCTTTTTTTCCCTCTGCCAGACCACACACAAGCACACATTGCACTCACTCACTCACACACAAAAACACACACCTGCATTTCCCTCACAATTCTCACGCCTCACTTCACACTCAAGCCTCGTACCTCTCTGTTTTCCTTCCCTCACAGCACACAATTCACAATCAAAAAACACCAACTCACTACACTCATCTCACCTCTCTCGGCCTCCCCTTCCCCTGCACAAACACACTTGCACATCACAGAAACACAGGCACATTTCACTCACCATTCTCTGCCTCCCCTTCCCCTGCACAAACACACACATCATACGCAAACATCACACACACACAGAACACACACTACACACACCTGCAACACTCACTTTCACTCACAAACACACCACACTACACACAGAACTCTCTCAGTCACTCACAACTTCACCTGCACTCTCAGTCTCTCGGCTCTCTCACAACATACAACTTACAGACACACATTACACTCACAATCCTCAACTCTCTCTCTCTACACCATCTTCACCTCACTACACTTCAGACACAAAAACGTCTTCTTCACACACAGCACACACTTTACAGACACAGACACAAAACACACGTTCCAGCACACAAACACACGGGCACACACAAATCACTCACACAAACACCATTCACACACCTCACTTTCACTCTCTGCCTCCCTCTCTTCACTCACACAATCTTGCACAAAACACACACAACACACAACACACCTGCAGCTCACACAAGCCACAAACCAGACGAAAACACACAGAACACATACTGAACAGAGACACTAAGCACTCACCAGTATCATCGGCACACACACCACAATTGCACACACCTGCACACCCAAACACATCAGGCTCACACACTCACAATCAGCCATAAACCACAACATCCACAATCACGGGCAGACACACAACCAATCACGCACAGACACACACACGCACATTTCACTTGCAAGCACACAGGCACGCACGTTTCACCAGCCAATTCACACAATACACCTGCAAAAAATATATATATATATTTAAAAAAAATACAACAAACAATAACAACAACAACGATCAGCAACAACCGGCGCCACCTTACCACCATCCCCACCACCACTGGACAGTGGCGCCACCTGCTCCCTAACAACTTCGCCCCATCACCACCAACCCCCTCCACCCGATTCAGGTAACTCTCGGTCTCCCCAATTTGGTTTTGGCCTAATTCTTGAATCACACCGAAATCATTGTTGCTATTTTCTTTTGTGTTATTATTGTTTATGGATTTTTCATATAAAAAAAAGTCAAAATCAATTTAAGGTAAGGAAGGGAAGAAACTGAGAGCAAGACCGAGAGAGATAGGGGAGAGAATAAAATCGGGGGAGGAAAGAAGAAAAGGGGGGAGGGAGAAAAAGAAAGAGAAAGAACGGAGAGAGACCGAAAATGGAAAGAGAAGTCTGCCGATAGAGAGAGAGAACCGAACCCAGGGAAGAGAGAGGGAGAGACTGCGGAGAGAAGTCCAGCGAAAGAGGGGACGGACAGAGAGAGGACCTGAGAGACAGAGAGGATCCGAGAGAGGGAATCGGGGAGGAAGAAGAGAGAAAAAGGAAAGAGGGAAAAGAAAGAAAAGGAAAGAAGAAAAGAAGAAAGAAAAAAAGAAAAAGAGAGAAAAGAGAAAAAGTAAAAAGAAATCTGAAAAAAAAGAGAAAAAAATCGTTAAAAAAATAAAAAAAATTCCTGGCCAAAACTACGTCGTTTTGGTCTGAAACGACGTAGTTTTGGTTATTTTCTTTAGTTATTATTTTTATTATTTTCATCAGATTCTATATTTACATTTGCCCCCTTAGGTTCTTAATTGTTTGGTTATGCCCTTAAATACTTTTAGTTTACTTCATTTAAGTCCTCATTTATTTAAGTTAACCCCTAGAAGTTGTAATTCCTTTCAATTATGTCCAGAATAATTGTAATTTAGTTTTAAACTTGCTGGAAATTATATTTTCCCCCTTTAGCTTGTCAGAAATTGCTATTTTTAGTCCCTCATGTCTGCTGAAATTACATTTTTATCCCTGAATGTTGCTGGAAACTGTAATTTAGTCACTTATGTTTGCTGGAATTGTATTTTAGCCCTTAGATGTTGCTGAAAATTATAAATTTGCCCCCTCTTGTTGCTGAAACTTGTATTTTTGCCCCCAAACCTTGCTGGAATTTCATTTTTGCCATTATATTTTGCTGGAATTACTTTATTGCCCTCCAATATTGCTGGAATTTATATTTTTGCTCTCCAAATAGCTAAACCTTGAATTTGTGCCTTTAAATACTGCTGTAAATTATGTCTTATTTAATAAATTTGCTGAAATAATATTTTTAGCCTTAAATATTGCTGAAAAATTTTATTTTTGGCATTATGCTAGCTGGAAATTATATTTTAGCCTTTCAAATTTGTTGTAAACTATGTCATTACCTCAATTAGGGTTTTAAATTATAATTTCACCCTTTTGCTTGTTGTAAATTACATTTTTTCACTTTAGAATATTGCTTAAATTTTCATTTTTAATCCAAATCTTATAATATTTTATTTTTGCAAAAAAAAATTTAAAATTAAAATTAGTTAAGTCCTCAAAGCTTTAAACTATTTCTTTTCACGTTTTCTTTATTTATTTTATCAAATTTATAATTAATGTCCTAAAATTGGGTCTTGTTAGTCTAATTAATGTTCAAATTAGTTTCTTTATTTCCCTTTTAGTTATTTTGATAATTCTCATTTGGGTGTTAAAAGTTTAAGTATGTATTATTGTGTTTTATCTTCTAATATTTTTATTTATTTATTCATTTTCCTTGTTTTACTTTATTTATTTATGCACTTATTTATTTTTACTTAAACAATTTTCATTTTTTTGTCTAAATACTTAATTATTATTATTTTAATTTTGTCTATTATTGCTATAATTGTTTGAATTATCATAGCATGTTCATAGTGATTGGTATGAAATTATTTAATTAGTAGCTTATTTATTAAATAGTGATATTTTTGACATGTTTGTTCATTTTAGTAGCAAATTGTACCGAGTTTACGAATGGGAGGTACCTCTATTACCCTTTTATTTTTCTTTATGTGCTCTTATGTGCTCCTATGTGTTTTTCTATATGTTTTTTTTTTTTGTATCTCTTTGTGCATATAATTATTATTCATGTGTGAGTATTTATTTATGTCATATTATTATTTACTTGAATTTAATTTTAATTATTCAAAGAAATGTAATAGATAGGTAATATTCTATTCAGTAAATTCTTTGTATTTAGATAGTTAATGTAATAGATAGTTTATGTTTTATCTATTTAATTAAAGCCTATGTATTTTAGATAGAAAGTATAATAGATAGGTTGATAGGTTATTTGCTTATTTTATTTTTTTAGATTGTGATTAGGCTTCTCCGGTGTAATAGTTAGGGCTTTGTGTGCTATGTGTGCTATGTGCTTATGTGTTTTATCCTCTTTCTTTAGGACTTTGCATCTAGAATATCATATTTATGTGTTATGTGCTCCTATGTGCTATTATGTGCTTTTTATGTGATTATTGCTTTAATACATGCTTTATTTATTTACTTGCTTTATAATTATATATGTGTATCGTCGTCACACTAGTCCAATGCTAGTTGTGGCTAATTTCGTTTTCTTCGCTAGTCCAACACTAGCGGAGGATTTCTAGAAAATAGGCTAGTCCAATGCTAGACCTTTAGGTCATTTTAGCATTAGAATCATTTCTTGTGTGCATTTCATGACCATTACACACACATTTTCTCTTTTTAGGCCTTTTTCATTTTTGCATAATTTTTATATATATGCTATCACTTATTATCTATTTTTTTAACAAATGTTTAGTACATAACATTTAGATTCCACCACACATAGAATCTTAGGTCATTTGTGTGATTTGACTAGAAATAGTCATCTACTCGCGTGGGAAGCGATGGCGTACATGTCGTTCCCCCCTCCGTGAGTAGGAATAGTTAGTCACGATTCTATTAATCTCCCGTACCCATTATGTTGCATCCCCACTTTCTTTATTCACTTACTATCTATATTACTATTTTTCTTTTCTTTTGCATTCCATTTTGCATCCATACTCGTGACTTCATTGAGGTCTAGACTCGGGTTTCGCAATTAATGCGAATATCCCGACCAAACCTCAATGGAACATTTTGTCCCTTAACGATACCCATTTTTAGGACTAGATTTGCATTCATATAGTTGCATCCAAATGTGATAAAATCTTAGGGTTATATTAAAAAAATTTAGACTAAACCTCGCAACTAGTTTCGACTAGGTTGAAAGGGTGCCTTAGGTGTAAACCTTTGCCTTCCCTTTTTTCAACTGTGACTCTCGAACCTTTTTCTCTTGTTTTCAAAGACCTGGAGTTGTCTTAAAAAGGGTTTTCTTGTTTTTCTTATATTTTCTCGAAAAAAACCATTTTCTAAATAAATAATTCTTGATTTCTTACCTTTTTATAAAATATTTTCTGGTGACTTGGTACACCAAAACTCAATACCAAGTGGCGACTCCAATTTTCATAAAAACCCTTTTTAGACTCTATTTTTTGGCCCAAAAACCGTCGCATTTTCAAAAGTCCCATTTTAGGCCATTTTTCTTTTGTTTCTCAAAAATTATTTTTTTACGAAAATTTACACGCTTCTTCTTCCAATAAATACACATCACATTTAATTCCTCCTTTTTCCTTTTTCCAACTTCATCACTATTTTCCTTCGAAAAATGGGGCGCGACAATGCTCATATGCATTTAGCCAATTTTTCTGATTTAATTGACCTGCTTAGTTTTGATGGATATACAATACAGTAAACAAGGATGCTACAAAACTGAGATTGTTTCCATTAACTTTAGTACATGAAGCTAAAGATTGACTAAGATCATACGAATCAAATTATTTCACTAGTTCGAAGCAATTAGCAAATGCTTTCTTAGAGAAATATTCTATGCATATGTTGACTATGAGTCTAATTTGAATGTTACTTGTTGTACCACATGTGGAGGTGACCATGAAAATCATGAATGTGCTCAATTAGTTAAGGTACAACCTTGGGATATTCAAAATGATTCATATGTCAGCATTAGTGCTCCAACATGTGAAAAAGATTATTTTAATGATCAAATAAGTATGTTTGATACGAAGGTGGAAGGCATGTCTCATACTTCTTTTGTTCATGAACATGATGATAGTGAAGAACATGATGATGATGAAGAAATGCTTGATAATTCTACTTTTGAACATGACCAAGAACAAGCAATTGAAGAAAATGCATATGTGTGTGAAAAGGTAGTTGAAAATGTGAAAATGATAAAATAGTTGTTTCCCCTACTTTTAAACACACAAATTTCAATAATGAACTTATTCTTGATCAAAGGTAGAAACCAATGAGATTAGTGAGAACAAAGATCTTCCTTTCATTTGTGATGTTGATTTCCTGGGTATTAACAAAACACTAACACAAGAGAAAGGCAAGCCAATTTTGGCTATGAAGTTCTTTTTAAATGTTTCCATGTAATAGGTACAATTGCAAAATGGATCATGGACTTGGGAGCACTCATTTTGAGGCAAAGGATGCACATTTACGTACTCAATCAATTTCAAAACGTGTATTACATCCGTTGTTGGACACTTCAATAACGTGAGAAAATGAGAGAAAAGTCTAGCTCTAGATTTTAAATGAAGCACTTGTTGAGAGACAATCCAATATTTTTGGTATTTTAAGTTGTTTTCGTGTGTTTTATGCTTTATGTGTGTATTGTTGTTAGTGTGTTTGATTAGTTTAGTTTGATTTTGAACTTCAAGCATTTTGTGCAATCTTGGAGGTTTCGTGTTTAAACTTGGATGTCTAGTACCAAATTTTCATATCTCTTGTGTTTTCGTGGTACATTTGGTTTAGACATCTTCGTTTTATCATTTAAAATATGTTTGAAGTGGTTTTGTGATTGAATACGAATTTGAAGCCTTATGTTTCAAAGTTAGTATTCCATTGGTTTAATATTCATGAGCTAAGTTTCATTGAGCAATTTGATGCTCATTTGATAATCTACGGACTTTTGATGCATAAATTGATTTTGAGCAACTTTGGTTTATCATTCAAAACTTGTTCAAAGTGGTTTTCAAAGTGGTTTTGAGGTTAGAATAACTCAAAGAATCAAATTGAGGTATTAGTCGAAAATGGTAACTATTCATTTGGTTACTATTCATCAAATGAGATTCTTTGTGATTTTGATTCTAATTTTGGAATTTTGATGTCTTGCATGCCTAAAAATCATGTTAACAACTTTTTTTTTTTTTGAACATTTGAAACATGTTTGAAGTGTCATTTGGTCAAAAACATGTAAAAGAAAACTTTTGAATTTCAAAGTTGCAGGTTTTCGGAGGAGGCAAATTCAATTGAATCTCATTTCATTTGTGTTGATGATTAGGAATGGTTTAATGCATTATTTGAAAGTTTGTTGACATGATTATATGATCATAAAATTGTTTGGACGAAACATGAGGTTTAAATAGCAGAAATAAGTGGCCAATTTGGCTAAAGAATCGGCCTAGAGTAGAAAATTGCAACAACAAATGCTGCAACTTCTAGGGCCTATCTGCAGGTCAAATTGAACCATGGATCCTGCATATTTTGGGTTGTTTTGGGCTGATTTTTTGTCAATTTTGTTTGGGGTTTAATGACTTTCTTTGCAAGTTTGTTTCGCAACTTGTGAGCATGAAAACATCACTTAAACACATTCAAATGGGTTGCATTACGTGTTTCATTTCATTAATTCAAATTTTAACTTTTGGCATCAAAGTATGAAATTTTGGTGTGAGGCATTTTCACACAAGTTTCAATTGCATACAACTTCATCATAACGCATGACATTTGCTCACATAACACAAGCATCAAATTTTCACCCCTTGAAGATACATTGCAACAATTAACTGTGGGAGAAATCAATTGTTTCAAAGCATGTTATGTTACTTTTTGAGCTTAATTGTTATTCAAACATGTTATAACATAGCATTTGAGTTTTTTTAATTTTGAAACAAGGTTGGTGAACAACAAACGACCAAAGTGAAGACACGGTAAAGCATTGCAATGAGGAACATCACAAGGCCAAGGAGGATACAAGGCAAACAACAATATCAATTTTTGGATTCATTAACCAAACAAGTAGAGTATTCCTGTTATACTTTCCATTCTTATATTTTCCTTCATACATTGAGGACAATGTGACTTTCTAAGTATGGGGAGAAGGTATAAGGATTATGGTTGGTTAGGAATGAGGGTACTTATAAGATATTGTTTTAGTAAAATATGGCCAAAATTTTTTTAAGAATGAGGGTACTCATAAGATATTGTTTTAGTAAAATATGGCCCAAACTTTTGAAAATTTGCCTCTATATAATGCTTTGATGCTATGCTCTTATTAGATTTTCTTACTTTTGAAATAATTTATGCAACTTTGCTTGAATATTTTCTACAAATATATGAGTAAATATTGTGTGATTACGAGTTTGGTTTTTAAGAAAGTATATAGTGTAAAATGGTTATAATTATGTCTTGATTTGGCATGTCTGATTTTAAATTTCTTTTCTTTACTTGATTTTACATATTAAGTGGTAGATATGGACAAGAAGTATACTTATGCATTATTTGAATTAAAGAACAAGTATATTACTTGCAAAATGATGAATATTTATATTTTTCTACTCCAATGATTCAAATTACTTAGTAACCGGGAATCTTAATCCAAAAACATCAATTTCACATCAAACAACAATTGAATTAAGGGTATGCAAGCAAGTTTGATTAAAAGCTAATTGTTGAGTAATAAGGGATTTTTATCAACCAATGTTGATCTTTTCATCAAAAGACAATTTCACTTCTCAAACTAAGGGTTGAATTGTAGTTAAAATGATCAAAGTGTTGAGAAACCGGAGGTTTTCATCCAAAAATGTCAACTTTCACGTCAAAAGAAACTTACAAGTTGTACAATTTCAACATCTTCCTATTGTGTGTAAATTGAGTTGTATATAATTGTCCATATTGAATACTTAGTGTGTGAAATTTTGTGAGGCATAGAAATTTTGTTAAATTAGCTTTAATTTTGATGTAATAATTTCCCTTTTACGTGATATGATGAGTATTGAGAACATTACAAGGAATTGCATAATACCTATTGGCTTTGTAATGTGGAATTGTGTTCAGCAATGTACATTGGTCATTTCAACTCGTGAATTATGCTTTGATCTCTTGTTTTCCAATTGCTTGTAGACAAGCAATGATTTAAGTGTAGGGGAGTTTGATAAGAGAATAAATTACCTATCTTAGTATAAGGTATTATATATGATTTTAGTGTGTTTTTAGTATGTTTTTAGTATTTTGTTATAAAAATGTCTCATTTTCAAAAAGTTTCTTCTTTTTGAAGATTTTCCCAAAAATTAGAATTTTTACCTGATTTTTATGGTTTTGAAGTGAAATTTATATTTTGAGCAAATTAATGCATAATTTTTGTAAATCTTGTAGGATTTGGATCAATTGGAGTAATAGTCATCAAAATTCAAGGTAGATTCAAGGATGATTGGATTAGGAATTCAATGCACAACTTTTACATTCAAATTCTTGAAGATTGTTTTGCTCAATTTTGAGAAATTTTCATCAACAAATTCACCATGAAATTAAAGGGTCAACATCACAAAAAGGTCTCAAGGGCATAAGACAAATAACAAGTAAAAGAGAAGGGCAAAGAAGCAATGGAAGCAAAGAAATGGAGGAAACCATGTATTGACAACAATGACACACTGTAGACACCAAATTTTGACACACCGTTTATTTTCAAACATTGGAGGGGCGTGTTTGCACTTTTGTGCCAAATTTTAATTTTTCAATAATTTGGAGGGTAGAATAGTAATTTTATCTATAAATATTTTTTCTATAAGCTTTTAGGGGGTTTTAAATTCATATTTTTACTTTTATGTGATTTTTTTAATTTTTTTATAATTTTTCTAGAGTCAATTAGTATTTTTTATATTTTTACTATCACGAGGGCAAAATGGTAATTTCGCCCCGCAAATACCACGTTAGCTCATTTTTAGTTTTAAATTCATTTTTTTCTAATTCTTTGAGCATGTTTTTAATTTTCTTAATTTTTCAGAGATGATTATTATTTTTTCTGTGAATTTTCATTGCCGAAGGGTAAAATCGTCATGTTACAAATTAAATTCATTTTTCACAAAATTTTGAGTCAAAAATGCATTTTCTAGTGTTTTAAGCTTATTTGTAATTTTTGATAATTTTTTTGAGAACAATAACTATTTTTCTGTGAATTTTCATTGCCCAAGGGCAAAATCGTTATTTTATAAATTAAATTTATTTTTCACAAATTTTGAGTCAAAAATGTATTTTTTAGTGTTTTAAGCCTATTTGTAATTTTTGATAATTTTTTGATGTCAATAGCTATTTTTCTGTGAATTTTCGTCATCCAAGGGCAAAAATGTCATTTCACATTCCAAACTCATTTTTCACCAATTTTTGGGTCCCAAATTTGTTTTTAGGTTTTAAGCATGTTTCTAAGTTTCTAACTTTTTTCAGAGAGAATTAGTGTTTATGAATTTATTATTTATATTTTTCTTTATTTCTTTTATTTATTTATTGTGAGAGAGAATAGATTTTCTTTTTAAGGATAAAGTTGTAATTTTATAGTTAAGGGCATTTTGGTCTTTTAATCATTTCTTTGAGGTTAAGACTTGTGCAGTATAAATACCCCACTTGAAAATGTTAAAAAAAGGAAGGAAAAATTTGGAAAACCCTAAAAACATTTCAGTTTTTGTGATTTAAGATTAAACACACACAAAAACACCTAAAAACACACACACTAAGGCCGCTCTCTTCAATCGCAGTTCACTGTTCAAAAGGCTACTGTTCATCTTCCTTGATTCTACTGTTCATCACTAGTTTCAAGATTCAAAAGGTAACCTGTTAAGATCTTCTCTTTTATTTTTCATTATTATGATTCATTCTTCATTATGATATAATCAGATTTCTAAGTTTATAATTTTGTTGCTATGTTTCTTTTGGGTTTTTGCTTTCTTCGGTTCTTGTCTGTTTTCTTTTCTGTTTTTTTTTAGTCTTTGCTTATGATGATATTCTAGGTTTGAAATTCCCTTCTATATTTTCTTCACCTCTGTTCATTGCCGTTATTCTTCCTCCTCTCATTTTCTTCCTCCAATGGCCAAATTTACAACCTAGAAATCACCTATCGTTTGCCCAATTTCCACCTCCACCGTCTTCCAACCCCCCCTTAAGCCATCGTCTCTCTCTGTTTTCATCATCAAACTAAAACAACCAGATTCCCAGTCCCTTGCCCAAACCTGCAAAGATAATTCACAAACCACAATTACCTAATTACAGCCCCAAGAACCTTCATTTACAGCCCCAAATTCCAGCAGAAAAACAGCTCCGAAACCCTTCATTTACAGCCCCAAATTCCTGCAGAAAAACAGCCCCAAAAACCTTCATTTACAGCTTCAAATGCCTGCAGAAAAACAGCCCTAAAAATCTTCATTTACAGCTTCAAATTCCTGCAAAAAAAAAAAAAAAAAGAAGCCCCAAAACCCATCATTTACAACCCAAATTCATCATAACCATAATTCATCACAGACCCCCTTGAAAATCACTAATAACATATGCCCAACCCACAAATCAGTTTCACCGTCAACAATCACCCACAAAACAACCATCTACAGCCCTTACACGCGCCACCATAGCACCTAATTACCCACAACGCCAGTGCCTCTTTCCTCAAGAATGAACAAGGGAGCTCGATTGCATTTTAGGAGTTGTGAAACTAAAAAAGAGTTGATCTAGGGAAGCTGTTTTTGAAGGCATTCAGTTGGAGAGAAAATCAGAGGGACGAGAACAGAGAGCAATTAGAGAGTGAGAGAGAACGAGAGAGAAAGGAAAGAGAAGGGGCGAGTTGGAGAAGAAAATAAAAAAGGAAGGAAAGAATCAGGAAAACAGAGATGGAAGAGAGGAACGAGTTTGGGGTTTCATTTGGAAGAGATATCAGTGATTTAGTATTTAATATGGAGGTTCCAATTTCAGTTTGCAATATAGGATCTGAAGCTATTGGAAATTTTTATTTAAAGGAATTGAAAATGAGGGCCGAATTAGGGAAGTTTTGACTGGCGTGTGTTTTTGTCATTTTGTTTCGGTCGAAGAACCGAATGAGATAATGCATAGTTTATTGGGTTGTTTTTTTTTGCTCTTTGCTTCATTGTCTTTTTCTTTTCAGTTTGAAGTTCTTCTTTCATTTAGTTAATTAAATAATGTTGGTCAATTGATCTACGGGCCAAAAAGAAAGACCCGATTAGACTATTTGGAATCAGTTTCTTTTAAAGCTCATTCTTTGTCTCTAGTTTAGACTTTCATCATCTTGTAATCACAGTTGTATTGTTTTTTTTTTATTGGGCAATTAATCGAAGTTAGTTTAATTAGTTATCTGATTTAGCATTTTTCTTTTTCTTTTGTCATGCATTCAATTCCTCAATTTTCAGATTGATTCCCCTCATATTCTAATCTATTGCAATTAGGTCCTATAATTTACGTTCCAACCCCTCATACTTTGCTGTAATTTTCATTTTAGCTTCCAAAGATTTGCTGGAATTTTAATTTCAACCTTAGACTTTGCTAGAATTTTCAATTCCAGTCCTTTTAATACCTGCTGGAATTTCCATCTGGCCTTTATAATATTGCTGAAATTGTCAATTAGCCCAACGTTTTGTTAGATTTGTCAGTTTAGGCTTAATACTTCACTGGAATTTTCAATTTGACCTTTAACACTTGCTGGAATCCTAATTTTAGGGCCCATCATTGCTGGAATTTGCATTTTAGTCCTTTATACGTTGCTGTAATTTGTTTTATACTCTTATTTGTTGCTAGAATTTGTATTTTTAGTGCTCATATTTGCTTTGATTTATGTCTTTGCTTCCCCAATTGCTTCAATTTGCATTTTTGGCCCTTTTTCAGTCAGAATTTCTAATTTTTGCCCTTAAGCCCTTAGGTTCATATTATTGTCTTTTGGTTCCCTTAGCCTCATAAAATTTACATGTTTATCTAAATTTGTCAATATGTACATACTTTGTGCTTTATTCATTTATATCGTGATGCATTGACATATGTGTTCATTTTCTCAAATATCGATACCGGGCCTTCAAAGAGGTATATCTATTTCTCATTAATTTCATTTTTCTGTGTCCCACTGTGCCTTTATGTGATTTTTATGCATGTTTCTTCATACATTTCTTAGTTACATGCTTTTTGCGTATTTATTTATTTTATGTTATTTAAATTCACATTTCATTATTTTGGCAAAAAGTGTAATATTTTTGTATTTAACTAGTCAATGTAATAGTTAGGCTACATTTCTTATATTTTAGCAAAATTGTGTATTTATATAGATAAGTGTAATAGATAGGGCATTTTTAATTTCCCCCTTTTTTAATTGTAAATTAAGCCCCAGTGTAATAGTTAGGGTTTATTTGCTTTTGTGTGCTTACATGTTTATTTCTTTTACCGCTTTCCTTAGAATTTTTGCATCTAGATATTATGTTTATGTGTTATGTGTTACTACGTGCTTTAATATGTCTCTATATGTTTATTTGCTTTCATATGTTTTATTTATTTACATGCTTTATCAGCTTTATTACTCCGTCACTACACTAGTCCAATGCTAGTTGTGGTATCCTTGTTTTTCTGCTAGTCCAATGCTAGTGGGACTTTTTAGAACGGGCTAGTCCAACGCTAGACCCTTAGGACATTTTAGTGTTAGGTATTCATGTGCATTTCTCATCTCATTTCACACACTCTTAGTTTTCTTTCCATTCAGCATGATTTTATTATTACTATTACTATTATTATTATTATTATTATTATTATTATTATTATTATTATTATTTTGACACATTTTTTAAAAATGCATGACATTTAGGTTGCATTTCACTTAGAAATTAGGACATTTGTGTGTTTTGACTAGAAATAGTCGTCTACTCACGTGGGAAGCGGTGGCATACATGCCGTTCCCCCCTCCGTGAGTAGAAACATTCAATCATAAGTTATTAGTCCCCCGTACCCATCATGTTGCATACCCACCTCCTTTCTTCACTTACTATATATTATTATTTTCTTTCTTTTTGCATCACATTTTGCATAAACTCGTGACTCCCTCGAGGTCTCGACTCAGGTTTCGCAATTAATGCGATAATTCCAACCAAGCCTCAACGGAACATTTCGACCCTTCCGACACTCACATTTAGACTTAGGATTTGCATTCATATAGATACATCTAAACGCGATAGAACTTAGGGTTAATTTAGGAAATTTTGATTAAACCTCGCAACTAGCTTCGGCTAGGTTGAAAGGGTGCCTTAGGCGCAAGCCTTTGCCTTCCCTTTCTTCAAATGTGACTCCCGAACCTTTTTTCTCTCGTTTTTCGTAGACCGGAGTCGAAAAAGGGTTTTAAATTATTTTTCTAAAAAATTTACTTTTTGTTTTGTTTAAACAAGTTTTTCGGGTGACTTGGTACACCCTAACTCAATACCAAGTGGCGACTCCATTTTCTAAAATAAAACCCTTTTTCAAAAATTATGTGGCCAAACCTGTCGTACTTTTAGTCCTGGCCTTGTTTTCTTTTAAAATATCGTTTTTCTTAAAATACACTTTTTCTAATAAAATTTGATATTTCTCACACACACACGGTTTTCTAAAAACTTTATTTTTGAAAGGGTCATTAGACCGGACCGTCCTTTCCGGAACGCGACAATCAACGACCCCACGAGCACTCCTTTTTACTCACTGATTTTTTAGGACGCGACACACACTTTAGTATTTTGGCAATAACTTGAGGTACAAAAATTGGATTCAGATGATTCTTCTTCCATTTTCAATCTAAGAGGATACTATACAATTCTTATGATAAAATCAAACTAGTTCTTACATTTTCATAGTAAAAAATCCAAATTACTAAAGTACATGTGTGTTGTGAAGTTCTCCCAACCATGTCTCAGTATTTTGGCCATATCTTTGCATCCAGAGCTCCAACTGACTTAATTCATGTGGTGTTGGAAAGATAATTCAAAGGGCTACAAATTTGATGTTTTGAGAAAAACCTGATTCATCCTTCTTATGGGAACAATCTGCGGATCAACAGCCTATGGATTTGGCCTGCGGATCCAGCATGTCGGCTAGAAAATGTTTTCTTCAACTTGTAGCTTATCTTCCAACTTCTTTTGATAACGTTTGAAGATTCTCTGCACCTACACTATCCAAGGAGACTTTCAAAAATTCAATGAAATCTTTTTGTGATTTCAAGACAACCTTTCTTGCAAATTGTCATGCAAGTTGCCTAGATGATTATGGTGAATTCGTTTATAAATAGAGAGCTCTTGCAAGATATTTACAACAAGTCTTGAGGGGAGGAGCACTCCTAAATAGTTAGTTTAGTAGTTTTCATTGTAGTTTTATAGAAAATTTCAATACTTGTGAGAAAACTCTTGGAGAATTCACTTGTACAACTTCATATTCAAGGAAGAAACTGAAGGATTAAAGCCATTGAAATGATAATTTCTATCTCTTTCTCTTTATATTCCTTACTTGAATTCTTATACTTTCAAGTTATGAATTCTATATTAAACTAAATACTTGTCTTAGGGTTAGATGAAGCTAATGATATGAATTGAATGTTATTATACTTGCTCTAACTCGTATTGGCTTGTTCATCTATTTGACCACCTATTGCAAATCATTTAGATGTTTTTTGACATTGAAAAATGCTTATAACATTAGAAAATGGTAAATGAAGCATATGATATACACCCATGAGAATAGTGGTGTAAGTAGGTGGATTAAGGTTGTTTAAGATCACAATTCATGCATTTCACAAGAGTTTATCATGATAATAGTTAAACTCTAGTAAGTTCATTGCAAAAACAAGTTTTGATTTCAAATGGAATTGCAATCCTAAGCAGGACAAGATTAATATAGCAAGGTGTTAATTCACTCAACCATATTAATGACTAATTAGTGGATTCTAAACCTTATTATTTTCATTTGTGAATTTTTTCCATTTGTTTTACTTCAAACATGTGAATTTTCCGACTTTGCATACCTTTTATTTGATGTTTTGTATTAATAATAGAGCAAGTTAGTAGCTTTGGTATTTACTAATTCTTGTTTTCTCGTGGGATTGATTCTAATAGTTCGCCTACTACATTTGACCCGTGCACTTGTGGAAAGAGGTATGAGGATATAAATTGTATTACTTGTTAGTGTGAATTTTGCCTAATTTTGATAGCATCTAAACCTCACAATCAACATTAGTTGCAAGGTTTGATTTTCTGGTTTCACACTAACTAGTGTACCATCTATTGCTCCTACGCAATTCTATTTAACATCATAAAAACCAATAGAAGAAGTAGTTTAAATAATTATTTAAATATTAACTTTCTTGAAAACTATAAACATTTCAAAAGAAGTACTCGGTACATTTAAACATTTCCAACAGTCAAACGTGCAATCATTTGGAATGAGTTCAGGTTTCTTTGACAACACATGATGTAGCTTCAAGACTGCTATAAGGCATTGATTAAAGTGACGATTCGCAATTCCACTCCAAAGCTTATGTGCAACTATTCTAGTTTTCTTATGCCAAGCCATTACATATACCAACGTTGCAATAATTTCTGGTAATGCCAGAAAACATTTCACATAATATGGAGAAAGTACATCTATCCATATGAAGTTGACTAAAATAATCAACATCACTATAGTAAATTGCCAATTCATGAATAGCGTAACTAACACCATAACCATCGGCACATAAGATGCTATTGATCTAACCGTGCCTTCGTCTTCTATTTGCAATGGGAAGATGTACAATTTCTGTGTAAATAATATAACAAAACAAATGTACAATTTCTGTGTAAATAATATAACAAAACAAATTAAATTTTTATAAGCAAAGCTAATATCGCAAACTTTCTCTTGTCAAGCAGGAAGGAAAAACTGCAGCATGTAATAGTGTCATTAATAGCTTGTCAATCTTAATCTTTCATAAACTCAATGCTGCTAAATCATAGCAAACTTCATTTTCTGGTAAACTTCACCTGTCAGAAATGTGCATGTGAGCCACAGTCAGGGCCATTCATAATCAGGTTTATTACCAAAAAATTACAAATGATGCACTCACGGAAATTAGCACTGAAACGACCCATTAATCAAGAGATTAAAATTAAATAGAACATATTTCGTCTATCTGCAAGTCAAATTATCTAACCATCATACTGACAATTAACATTAATTCAGGACATCCAAAGCAACAAACCTCAGTCTTCCCGCGATCAAGCATGAGTTGTTAAAGGAACGACGATGCGAAGTTTAAAAGAAAAAACAGCCATTAAAATAGACAAGCATTATTTACAAATAAGGCTGCGAATTGGCTAGAAACATAACCAAATTTTGAAATTCAATCAGCCTTCGATGGCGCAAACTTTTAAAAAACAAAATTTTATTAAATTAGGCAAATAACAATGTAGTCTTCGATCACGCAAACTTTTAAAAAACCAAATTTAAACCCCCCCCCCCCCGGGGAAAGAAAAAAAAAAGTCACCCATATTCCTGAAAACTCTAGGGAAATGGCATAGAGTTTTAAGCTTGCAAAACAAATATATATATTTTTTAAATCTTAGTCCACCGTAGTTGTGTATTAGAAAGAGGACAATGATGATGGAACTGCTAATTTGTTAAATGACTTAAAAATAAAAGCAAGAAATTTGAATAAATTACATGACATACTGAGAAAAAATAGCATGTAAAAGAAAATTCATCAAAGATGGTATACTAGACCACCGCAGTTGGTCGACCTGAAGGTTGATGCTGATAGGGAAGAGAGAAGGAAGTTCTCTTGGTGAAAGGAGAAGACAGAAGAAAGGAGAAAAGCAGATTGATTGGAAAAGAGAAAGAAAATAGGGAAGAAAGAGGAAAGAGGAAAGAGGAAAAATGGAGGATCGGATTCTTTTAAAAGACTATTAACAAGGTGGGTCGTTTAGAACGGTAGGCAAGAAATAGGTGGGGAAAGAAAGAGGAGATATCATGATAAATTCAATCCCATGGAATAATTCCGATAGGGATCAAAGTTTGAAACCCATTCCTGAATTCCAAACTCCTAACCAAACAACTCCTGCAACTGTTTCGATTTTGCAAGAGCAATTATTTTTCTACTTCGAGCAATATTAGCTTAATTGACAATATTGTCCTTTAGTGGTCAGAATTAGTGATAAAATATTGCTCCCCAGGTTTGGTCTGCGAATTGTATTCTTTCCCAAGCCATGGATTTAATGTCTCCCTAAGCCAAAGTTAGTGATAAAATTTTTGTTTCTTTCAAGTTAGAAATTGAAAACTGCTTCTCAATTCTTACGAGCTTTATTTCAGTCGTCTCTTTTCGGAGTTTGATTTCATGATAGTAATCAAGTAATGAATTTTAGAATTCCATCCATTTGGGATGAAAATAATTGTTTTTATGGCACCACATAACATTCTAATCGCAGTCAACATGTGCCGGATCAAATTAAACAATTTCATAACGAAAACAAGGACTAAATTCAAAAATTCTCTAATTTTCACTAAATTTGGTTATGTTCTACGTAGCCTAAAATTTAACAGAACACAACCTGTCATTGAAATAATTACAAACAAGAAGCATCAAAATATTCACAAATTGAGACAACCATAATACTTGTTTGAGATATGGAAAAGGAATTGTGGGGATTAAGGATATCCGGTGTTTGAAGAGAGATTATTGGAGTAGGGAAAAAATCATAAAGAGTTTGCGACGGGCAACCCTTTTCTACTAGGTTGAAGAGAAGGATTATCAGTAGGTTGGGGAAGTACGAAGGGGCATGGGAAATGTAAATGTGGAGAAGCAGGGACGAGGGTTGTCACACCCCATTTTTCGCATGGCTTACGAAAATGATGTGTGGCATAATATGACTTTTCCAGCAAAAAAAAAAAGGAAAATCTAAATAGGACAAAAATTGGAAAAATCTAAACAGGATTCCTAAAAATTGAAAATGGGAGTCAACACTTGATAAGTATAGGTGCACTACAACGCCAATGAGTTATGAAGGTTTTTTTTTTTGAAAAATAAGACTTTTATTTAGAAAACAAATATAAAAAGAATACCAGTTGACACTAAATATAACTGAAGCATCCCTTTATCGTGTGTACAAAAATCTACATTTTTAGGGTGTAAAAGTGTAAAAACTTATCACCTAGGAAAAGCTGTTGTAGTCACAAATACATTGAGCAGAAAGGCACAAGTAGCCAGATTGATGATTAAGGAATGAGGGTTGCCAAAGACTCTTTGTTAGTGGAACCCGAACCCCACTCTAAAAAGATCATTTTTGGAAATGTTGTTGTTCGATCCTCTTTATTGATGTAGATTAAAGAGACACAAGAATAAGATGTTACTTTGAAAAATCATCAGGAAAAGGCACAATGAGGGAAATTGCTTGACTATAACATTGGGTATTAAGATTCCGAGCTGTGCCACAAAATCAAGAATTAAAAAGAAAGATACTTGTAGATGTCCATTGAACCAAGTTACACATTCCACCTTGGTAATAACAAGATGTACCCGAATCTAAAACAACACTACTGTAGGGGATAGCATGAATGAGGTTACTTATCAGTTTATAACTGTTAGCTTAATATGTAAACAGGTCAAAGCGGAACACCAAAAGCCTTGTAGACCACTTCAGCCCTTAGATATTGCAAAATGGAAATGGGAATATGCAACTTCAGACTTTATCAGGGGATTGCTTAAGACTAAGAGGAATTGCGATGCAATTTGGGTTATTGTTGACCGACTTACCAAATCTACTCACTTTTTGCCCATTAATGTAAGATACTCATTGGAAAGGCTAGCAAGGCTATTTCTGGATGAAACAGTAAGATTGCATAAGGCACCCATAAATGTTTTATTTGACTGAGATCTCCATTTTGTTTCACGATTATGGCAACAAATGCAAAAAGCATTGGGTTTGAAGATATGTCTAGTACTACCGTACATCCTCAAACTAACGAGCAATCTGAAAGAACAATTCATATTTTGGAGGGTATGCTAAAAGCCTAAGTACTAGACACTAGTGGAAATTGGGACCAATATCTCACTTCGATAGAATTTGTGGAATATAAAAGTTATCAGTCTTCTATTGGAATGGCTCCATATGAGGCGCTCTATAGAAGAAAATATCAATCGCCTATTTATTGGGACGAAATAGGTGTGAGAAAACTCTTAGGCTCCATTGAGTTCTTTGGGTGGAAGAAGGTTAAAAAAAATCAAGTTAATCCACAAAGATATCAAGAAGAAAGATTTGGAGTTTACAGTAGGAGACTAGGTGTTCTCAAAGTATCCCCCTACAAAGGAATTATTTGACACAAGTGAAGAAAATTGAATCCTGGATATGTTGGACCTTTTGAAATAATGCAACGAGTCGAGAAGTGGCATACTGACTAAAATTACCAACATCAATGTTTAGAATGCACAACGTTGTTCATGTGTCTCTGTTAAGGAAATATCAACCGGATCCTAAGCATATCTTACAACATGAGCTGAAGTTATAAGCCGATCTCTCATATGAAAAAAAATCAATAAAAATATTGGAACTGAGAAGACAATCTCTCATACATGAAAACCAACCAATAAAAATATAGGAACAAGAGACCAAGGTATATATATAAAATACTAGTGGTTGTGCTATTTAAGTAATTAGTTAGATTTTTTATATAGCTACTATAGTTAGGAGATGTAGTGATATTAGTAATCAAAGTGGATGAACCAAGTGTTTAATTTGTTGCACTTGAAAACCCTAAAACTTAATAGTGATAATATAGGCAACTTACCAAAACCTCGATTATTCACACTGACACCTAATTCTAATCATCTAATCATTTGTTTATTTGTAGGTAAAGTTATTGATAAGATTGGTGATATCAGTTATTGAATTAGTAAAATTAATTCATTAGGTTATAGTAAATGAAACCCCAAGATCAAGGAACATTAGTGTAATTTAAGCTTGTGTATGATTACGTGTATAATGTGTAAATAATTTAGGCCATTAAAATGAGATAATTATCATACTAAGATAAAGTTAAAAAAAAAAAAAGAAAGAGGTAGCAATAATGCATGCTGATAAAGTCGGCTAAGGGGGCTTCTAAACCAAGGAGAAGGTGGACTCAACTTAGGGAGTCAAAGGGATGAGTAATATTCCTTTCATTTGACCACTTAATGATCCTATTAAACTAACAGGAGGCAATAAAATTGGACAGAATGAAAGGGCTTGTTCATGGTTAGATCACCAGAGAAAAAAAAAAAAAAAGACGAAGAAGAACTTGGCAAAGAATCAAGCACTAGGGGAAGGTTGAAGTTTGAGTGGAAGTTAGGCTTCTAAAAGATTAAGATAAGCCTCTTTGAGTTCCTTTGTGCAATTTTAGGCCTTTAAACTTTGTATTCACACCAAAAATAAGCAAAGGCTAAATTAAAAACAAGAACATCTCAAGGGTTGCCTACAAATAGGTTTACTAAAGCTGTTTTAGTAAAATTTTCATAACTTGAACTAGGAGTATTCGAATAAGATGATTCCTATTGATTTGGAAACTTGAGTCTAGTTTTTAATTGTATGAGGCTTAAACCTTAGTTCTTTCTAGATTAATCCTAAAAATTGTGCAAAGTGCACTAAAAATCTTGTATTGCGCAAACAAGGTTGGTGAAGAGCCAAATTTAGATATGATTTTAACCCTGTTCTTGTTGGAATTTGAATTTACTTTCCTCAAAAAAATTGGCTCCTGAAATTTAGTTTCTAATTATGTAAATTTCGAAGGAATTCGAGTTGTGTAATTAAAGTTATGACCAATTGAATTTGGGTACTTGATAAGGCTGAAAATAAGTTGTTGATAGTGGACAAACAGTATTATGATTGGAATTGAGTTGGTCATAGTCGTAATTGGATTGGTTGTCAACACAAAAAATGTTCCTAATTGAGTCTAGTTTATATATGTATTGATTTTGTGAAATTTGGTTGAGTAAAAATGGAGTTAGGCCTATTTGTTCAAGCTCTGGTTAGGCAACAGCAGCAGTAACACCCACAGCCTATCCCACGGCTACTCTTTGATCTGCGAGCCATGAGTTGAGCTATAGACTTGAGGTACGGCTAAGGCCGCGGCTCCTCTTCTAAAAAGCCCTAATTTTTATTATTTTGTTCATTTTTTATATTAATTAATTTACCTCTAATTGATAGGTGATTCGGGCAATCCAATGAGTGAGCATTTGGAAAGGCCCATAAACCCTAATATACCAATAAGAGTCCTAGAATAATTTTTTCTTATTAACTTCAACTCTTACAAAAATTACGTGAACTATTGTAAAAGTTCAATTATATGACTTCTTGTTACTTGACTTGAGACTGTACTTATTCATTGTGCATGCATTGGCTGTGATCTCAGTTGTGTACTTTATCGCACTAGAAGTACTTGTTCTTATAAAATGTGCTTGTACTTGTACATATGTACTTGATTTGGGTCAGGCCTTGTGCGCGTTCGTCCATTTTGGCTAAGTAAGTAGTGGGCCTAGTCACCAATTACTAGTTGCCTTGGCATCTTGGCACCCACCGGCCTACAAGGAGTTTTCATAAGTTAAGGACATGTATGGAAAAGTTCTTGGGTACCTCTCGAGATCACCAAACGATGTGTAGTGGCCACTAGATTATACAAATATTGGCACACAAGTTTGAAAGATTATTGGAATTTTTGCCATGGCACAGTGCTTCATTTGTTTTGGAATAATGCTCAAAAATGGTTTTGAGCAGTGCTTGACTTAATTTTTCTTGTATCCTCCCTTGTTTACCTGTTAAATTTATTATTATTTGATCTTGATGGGCTATACACTACTCTGATGTATTACCTTATTTTAAAATGAATATTTTGATAATACATGTGAAATAGTTTTATAAATGGACCTCATTGTGCTTCTAGGTCATCCCCACCAAATTTGTTTTCCTTACAGGTAAGTGGCGAGACAGTATTCTTGTGATAGTGTCGGTTTGTTATGATTGTTTAAGTTTATTATTTTGAATGTGTGATTAGTGAGTCATGGCAAGAGCTAATCAGGTGCTCAATCAGGATGCAGGGAGAATCCTAGCTGGGGTGTCACATTTACCATTTTATTATTTTATATATAGCTGATAGTATAATTTAATTACATGCTGTGACGAGACTTAATTTTTTTGACAAATTCGGGCAACAAAATATTAAGTCGTCAAACCCTAAATTGCCTTCTATTATTATAGCAAAAATCAGAGTTCTTGTTAGATGCTTCCTTAGTGGCTACACTCAAGATTGCTCCATCTCGAGTTTGGTTTTGTTATGAAATGTGATCTCTGAGTAATGGCTACGAGTTACCAAAAATGCATACGTTGTTGGGCTAAAGTCAAGGTTAAGTGATTTTGAGGCAAAGGTTGGGAGTCGCATATGATATGCTTATCAAGAGTTGATAGCTCAACAATCTAAGAGTTACAAAGTATTGTGATTGGTAAATATTACCTATCTAATCAAATTTATTCTAGTTTAGTGGGCTTTACTCAAGATCAAAAAATTAGATAGAATCCCATCTCACTAGGACTCTATAACAAATTCCCAAGTTTGAGATAAGATAACGAGAGTAAAACCAAATAAATTTCAAGTCCATGCCTTTGGAGTTATGCATGAATACAAAAAATTTATACTATCTAATACAATTATTATAGAATTAATAATAATGTGAATCTGCGCTATATTTTGAACGATTCAATACTCAATAGCTCAAATTTCTTGGACTGGCACTATAGTCATTCTCAAATATGAAAAAATTAGTTATATTCTTGAAACCCTTATTCTACCGTTTGTAGACACTGATATTCTGTTTTAATTTAATTAGTGAAGATTAAACAAATTAAATTGATCTTGATTAAATTAAATTAAATTAAAATATATTTTATAAGCTCATTTATGTTTGGACTTATAAGTTAGACTGTTGATATGTGGACCTTAAGTTAATTATAATGTCGATTAAATTAAAGTGGATTAATTTTATAAATTCACATTGGATTATTTGGACTAATCCATTTATCAAAGTCTACTTTAAATGGGTTTTTTAAGCCACAAGCAAACTTTACTTTAAATGGGTTTCTTAAGCCACAAGCAACCCAAGTTGATGGAAAATTCTAGAGAGTTTCCTTTTAAGCCAATTATACTCTATGTCTTGGCTATAAATAAAGGCTTTCCCCTCCCAAGTCAAGATATATGACAAATTCACCAAAAGCTTAGAAAAAGCTCTACCAAATTCTCTAGAGATTTCTCTTCCTCAAATCTCTTAAGTCCAAGCTCCAGTTCATATCAAATCCTCAAGTTCAAGTTTAAGTTCAAGTTCAATCAAATTCTTACGTTCGTGTTAGAGGCTTGAAGGTCCAAGATTACGTTTGTTAGTTAAATTTTAACCAATTCATCTTGTTCAATTAATCATTGCTTAGATAATAAAGAAAGTGATAAAACTCTAGTAGTTGCACTCAATTGGTTCCTTGTGAGATTCGACCCTAATTTCCTATACTACAATAACCCGTATACTTGCGGTAAAAGTTGGAAGATTAGGTCTTATTACTTAAATTTTGTGTGTATATTGCTTTGATTTTCTACACATAATCTGCACGTCAAGTTTTTGAGGCACCGTTATAACCTAAACTTGATTGTGAGATTTAGGTACTATAAAAATTAAGCCAAATTCACACAAACAAGTAATAAAATTTATAACCCAGTACCCCTTTCCGCAAGTACACGGGTCAATTGTGATAGGCGATATATTAGGGTCGATCCCACGAGGAAAACAAGAATTAGCAAGTACTAAAGCTACTAACTTGCTCTATTATCCAGACAAAACATCAAATAGGTGGTATGCAAGGTAAGAAAATTCAACTACTTGAATTAAAACAATTGGAAGAAATTCACAAATACGAGTAATAGGGTTTAGAATCCACTAATTGTCACTAATATGATTGAATGAATTAACACCTTGCTATCTTAATCTTGTCTTGCTTAAGATTGCAACTCTATATGAAATCAAGACTTGTTTTCACAATAAATTGATTAGAGTTCAATTATGTTTATGATAAACTCTTGTGAAATGCATGAATTGTCGTATTAAACAACCTCAACCCACCTACTTGTACAACTATCTGTATGTGTGTACATCATAGGCTTCATCTACCATTTTCCAATTTTACAAGCACTTCTAATGTCAAATAACATCTAAATGATTTGAAATAGTTGATCAAGCTACTACAAATGTTAAATCTTGATAGATGAATAAGCAAATACAAGTTATAGTAAGTATAATAACATTCAAACCATATCATTAGCATTATCTAACCCTAACAGATGTATTTAGTGAAGCATAGCTTGCATGAATAACATATGCAAGAAACAACTCATACACAAGTAGGAAAATAAAGAGCTAAGGTAAGAAATGCTCATTTTTTGGTTGAACATGGCTCCAAAGCTTCATTCCTCATTGATATGAATTGATACACATGAATCCTCCAAGAGTTTTTTTACAAAAAATGAAAATTCTTCTAAATTACAAAGAAAACGACTACTATAAGCTACTTGGGAGTGCTTCTTCCTTCAAGACTTCCTTTAAATGTATTAAAAGAGCTCCCTATTTATAGAACTTCTTGGCTCAAGTCTTTGTCCAAGTTGCTAGACGAAATGATAAAGTTTGATTCCAATATCTTCAAAAGTCTTGAATTGGAATTTGAAAGATCTTCTAGGGTAGATGAATTGGAGTTGGACATTGGATTTATATGAAAAAGGAGTATGAAACCAAGTACAAGTTGAAAAGCGCCGACATGCAACTAGTTGATCCTAATCCACAAGTCAGATCTACAAATATTGATCCACGGATTGCACCAAGAATACATGCGAATCAGCTTTTTCTCAAAACATGAAAGTTGTAGCCATTTATATTATATTTCCAACACCTTAAGAATTAGGTCATTTGGAGCTTTGGGTGAAAAGATATAGCCAAAATATTGAGAGGTGGTTGGAAGCACTTTGTTCTTCAGTAATTTAGATTTTGGGCTATGAAGATGTGAGAATTGGATTTTGATGTCTACATAATAATTGTAGAGTATCCTATTATATTTAAAATTCAAGAAGAATAATCTCAATCCAATATTGTAGCTCAAGTTATTGCCAAAATACTGAAATGTGCCATTGTTGTCAATCCTTAGTTTTCTCAATTTCTTCACTTCCATTGCTTCTTTGCATTTCTCTTTTGCTTGTTATTCCTCATATGCCCTTGAGACCTTTTTGTAATGTTGACCCTTCAATTCCATGGTGAATTTGTTGAAGAAAATTTTCCAAAAATTGAGCAAAACTATCCTCCAAGTTTGAATGCAAAAGTTGGGCCATTGAGCTCCTAATTCAATCACCCTTCAATCTATCATGAATGTGATGACTTGTGTTTTAATTTATCCAAATTATGACTGAATGTATAAAACTTGCGAGATTGTACAAAGATTGCGCATTAATTTGCTAGAAATATAAATTTCGCTTCACAACCATAAAAATTGGATAAAAATCCTAATTTTTTGGTAAAATCTTCAAATAGAAGAAACTTAGTGAAAATGAGCCATATCTATGTTAAACATACTAACAACATACTAAAATACCATAAAATCATATATGAAACCTTATTTCAGACAAAGATGAGTTGGTTTATGTCTATCAAAGTGTTATTGGGTATGATTTGGGTATTTTTCAAACCCTCTTCTCGAAATGATTGAGTTTAGGTTTGATGCCTTGGTGGTGTTTGATGAAATGTGTGAAAGAGGATGAAGAAAGGGAATAGCTAGTATGAGTTGTGGCCTCGCAAGGGCAAGCTACGGCTGCAGCTAGGGCCACGACTAGGTATCTGACTCAAGCCATGAGCTCAGCCATACGATTGGGTGTCTGACTTTGGCTATGATGGCAGTCGCGTCTTGGCTCAAGCAGCAGCTGAGTCCAATTTGCACCATTTTGCTCTGTTTGTGTTGTAAGTCAGGAATTAAGCCTCAGTTATGATTTCTCATTGGAATGAGTGTGTAATTAAGTGTTTAATGACTTACTTAGGCAAAGGAAGTGATCGACCAACCCTTTGTTGACTACTTGAGTTAGCTTGGATCGAGATAAGTGGTGTTTGTATCATTTGCATTTTGAAAAATGATATTTGATAAATTGAATGCTTTGAAATCTTATTTGTTATATTAAATGGCTTGAATGTGTTTACTTTCTTGTTTTTACTATGAATTGAATATACGTCGTGATATATGCTTGTGTGAATAATGATTTGAATGGGCTCTTGAGTGAAATAGCTTATGACAAGACTAGTTCTTTAATCTGGTGGAGGTGATATGATATTTTGACCGTGCCAACTGAGGATAGTTAGCTTTTGTTTTGAACTGAGTTGACTGGGAGTCAACTTATGACCATATTAACCGGATTGTAGTTAACAACTGGATATCCAGGGTCATTAGTTAGATTATTTTTTGAGCTCATTTTGTCATTATGTGTTTATGATATGTGAAATGTGTTTGGACCACATATTTTGTGACTTATATGGATTAATGTTATGTGTTTGAAATGCAAAAAATGTATGTGTAACGCTCTCAAGCCATAAAGAGATACATGTACTACTTACTGGGTTATTTTGTCACTCACCCCTTTGTTTTTGACACGCAGTGAATGAGAAGTTCATAGAGGAAGGACTATAATAGCTCTTGGAGCCACTTGACTTGATGATACGATTTTAGGCTAGTAGTAATAGTAGATTTTGTTTATTTGTTTAAAGTATGTTATGCTATGTCACAATGTGAATTGAGACTAGTGTTTGTAGTAAGTGGCCAAAGTGCATTTGAAGGCTCGAAGATTGTGGTATTGGATGAGATTGTACATGTGTGAATAACGATATGTATTTGACTTTATGATATTTCAATTGTTAACTACTTTGATATGTGACACCTTGTGTCTTAGCTTAGTTTAAAGCATGGTGGATGCCACGTTCCGAGATACGGGGCGTGAGACAACATACGTTTATTACAATGAATGTTTCAAATTTACGTATCCAACTAAATTGGGATTGATTTCAAAAACTACCAACAAGATGTATGTTGTATTAATCACCTATAAATATAATGAAAATCAAAGTGAGAACTCAAGTTTGACATCCAACTAACCTCACGTACATCACGTTTATGGACTTGAATAACAAAATACTTCTCCCCCTTGACAACTCAAATTTTGCCATCTTCGGGCAAAGTAAAGCATAAGGAGAACCGACTTATTATGTGTAATTATAAGGAAATCAAAAGCTAGAACATATTATATTTCAGTCACATCATAATGCATCAAGTTGTCGCTTTATTTTTTGGAGTGATACTACAACATCTTGTATGTTAATCCTATCTCCAGGATATTCCTTGCAGCAGTTCAAAGCCAATTTGAATATTATTGAAACAAACTCTAGCTTCTGAGTGAAATGCGTATCATTTGGCACGAGTAAGTTAGCATCGATAACTTGAGTGGTTGCATGAGGCAGAGAATCTTCTATCCAACTCTTTAGATTCATATCTCCAGAAAACATTTCATCATTAGGCTTCATTCTTGAAAAAGTTTCCAAGACAACTATGCCAAAACTATACACATCAGTTTTTATTGATACTTGTCCCTCCAGTCCATACTCTGCAATATAAATGCCAATCTATCAACTTCGTTTAAAATCATAGTGGGAAAACTAAAGTTGATGATAAAAACAAAAGAAAAACACAAAAAAAAAAAAACAAAAACCAAAAGCTAGATGCTTAACCTGGTGCAATATATCCCAATGTTGCAAGTGTCTTGGTGTGCAAAATACTATTTTCTTCATCCAAAAACTTTGCAATGCCAAAATCACTCACATGTGCAACCATGTCATCATCAAGCAATATGTTACTGGGCTTCAAATCACAGTGAACCGCTGGTGTTTTATAACCATGATGGAGGTATTGCAATGCAGAAGCAACATCTATTATTATGCTTACTCTTTGCATCAAATTTAAGAAATGATTGTGGGAGTACAACCACTTTTCAAGGCTCCCGTTAGGCATGTAATCAAGAACTAAGGCTTTGAAGTCAAGGTTAGAGCAACTACCAATCACCTTGGTTAGGTTTCTATGGCGAAGGTTGCGTAATACTTCACATTCCCTGTCAAAAATGTTAGAAGTAATTTCCATTGGCAAACTGAAAACTTTCACAGCCACAAGCATCCCATCTAATAGCCTTCCACTATATACAGATCCAAAAGTCCCTGTGCCAAGTATGTTGCTATCATCATAGCCATTGGTTGCCCGAAAGAGTTCATAATATGAAATCCTTTTTGGTGCTCCCCTGAGCAACAAATCAGTTGTTTTTGGAACGCTATCCTTCCTTCGGTATCTCAAAAATAAAATTGCAGCAGTTGTAGCAACCATTGTTGCTGCAATCCCTAACAGAATTCCTATCACTTCAAATATTTTCTTCCTATTTGACCTGTGAATAGGAGAAGTCCTACAAGGAGGAACAAGAAATTTTTGAGCACCACACAACTCATCATTGAACATGAATGATTGGTGTGTGAAGTTCTTAAAAGGACCACCAGAGGGAATTTCACCAGTTAAGGAGTTGAAAGAAAGATTAATGTATGTGAGATGTGAAAGTGCCTCCAAGGACTTTGGGATTGGACCTGATAGATGATTTTTGGACAAGTCCATGAATTCCAAGCTTAATATGTGACTGAGCGAGGTTGGAATAGATCCTTCAAGTCTATTTTGAGCCAAAGAAAGGCTGATTAAACTCTGCAAACTTGCAATTGAGCTTGGGATATTTCCACAGATGTGATTTCTAGACAAATTCAAATTTATTACCGCCTTCAAATTTTGAATTTCTTGTGATAGTGAACCACTCAAAAAATTAGATGATAGGTCCAAGTACACGAGATCATTAAGGTTCCACAAGCTGGCAGGAATGCTGGAGTTTAATAAGTTTTCCCCTAATATAATTGCTCTCAGAGAAGTGACATTACCTAAGCATGATGGTATTGGTCCCTGAATCTGATTTTGGTCCAGACGTAGTCCGTATAAGCTCTTCAAGTCACAAAGAACATCTGAGAGTGATCCACTTAGTTGGTTATCACCAAAATCTATACCTTGAAGATTTTGTAATGCCTTTAGTGTTGTAGGAATTGTTCCACTCAAGTGATTTTCAAAAAGACCCAAAACAAATAAATTGCTCAAATTCCCAATTGCTTCAGGAATTTTCCCCTCGATTTCACAATTATATGCATAAAGTTTCTCCAAAGAAGTCGAAAGATTCCCAACGGATATTGGAAGAACGCCTTGCAAAGGATTCATATGGAAATCTAACTCTGTTAGGTACTTGCAATTTGTCAAGTAACTAATAAAGCTGAATTCTGGCAAGGAAGGTTCACTTGTCAAATAATTTTCGAAAAGATGTAGTAATTTCAGAAGTCTTAGATCACCAAGGGAATTGGGAATTTGACCACTAAATTTGTTTGTAGACAAGCTTAATAAAACTAGCTTCGATGCATTTGAGATCGAGGCTGGTATCACTCCGTCAAGGTGATTCATGTTGAGAGTAAGAAGTTCCAGATGAATTAATCCATAACCCATGGTTGATGGAAGATTTCCAGACAGATTATTGCTTGTAAGGTGCAGGTGTTGCAGCATTGAGACGTTGAATAATTGAACTGGTATGGATCCAGTTAGGCTATTAAATCCCATATATAATCTTCTTAGTTTGTGCAGATTGCCTAACTCTTGTGGAAATGTACCTGCAGAATAAATAAAAGAAGCTTTAACAATATCAGTCAACAGAGCGTGCCTAAAAGAATCTCTCCCATCATGTCAAGTTATTAAGGGCGAGATCTAGTTCCACAAAGCATGGTTAAATTCTAGAAGTTTCTGAATATGGATCCTGTAGAATTGTTGTTTCCAATATTTAAGACTCAAATTATAAAAAGTGCGCAAGTAAAATTAAATCTTATGACTGGTAAATGAAAGGTTT